>JAQFJA010000020.1:26124789-26137266 GCA_029874485.1 Naso brachycentron
TAACTCAAATCAGTGAAAAATACTGTGATATATATTTGATTGAGCACTCATGTTTTGTAGCTTAGATTAGCCATGTGCTGCATGATGACTGCAGCTAAAACGCTGAAATGCAGGTCAGAGTTCATCATTACTGGATGGGAATATGAATGATGTTGGTGAGCAACCAAACTATTAAAATTATTTAGCTTGCTAACTGTTGTGTTGGTACCCCCCATGATAATACTGTTATTGGCCTGGCCTTAAGATAAAATGTGAAATGAGGCGGCGAGAGCGCATTCAGACTCTGGCTTTGTACCGTGACACTGCTAAAATAATACATGCTGACTATGCCTATTTCATTTTATGTTCAGTTAGTAATATTAGCTGACACATCACATAACAAGACAAAGTTACAAAAGACAACTCAATACTTTGTTTACTTGTAAAAAGCATTTTCCTCCCTCTGATCTACTGACGGTGTGAGTGACAGAACAGAGGCGCCTTTCTTTCATCATGTACCTAACTTTACCACGTCAATCAATGCAGCATCACAGAGAGGGCACGTGGTCGTACCTGTTTTTGTTTTTTCTTTTAAATATTTGTTATACTTAAGGAAAATGTGGCACGTGGAATTAATGTTTTGACATCAGACGACTCCATTGTGATTTCATATTCAGATAGAGAAAGTCTAGGTTTACAAAATGAAGAAATATTTTACAAGGGCAAAAAGAAAAATAAGTGACACTTAAGATACAAACAAGACAAAGCTGGGCTACAGTAATGTTGATCATTCGCCACAACCAAGTCAAGAAAACATTAATGACGCATTTCTTTCTCTTGGGTTCACAGTGAATGTGGTAGGACATGAAGTGGCAGCTGACAGCATGCAACCTAACAAACTTAAAAGACACTTGGAGACATTACACTGCACTCGCATCAGTGAGCCACTTGAGTTCTTTGAAGGATCAATATTGACCACAAACCACGGCTTTGAGAAAAAAAACAACAACTTAATGATTAACGCCACTAGGTCGCCCAAAACAGCAGTTTTAGTGAAACTGGGTCGTATTTTACAGAGAAGATGTCCTCTGGTTTTCCCTCTGATGTCCTCCGACTGCTCTGTTTGTCTGCAGCCTTTTATTTAGCCGAGCTGTCACCAACAACGACCTGCTGCTGCAGCTGCAGCTTCAGTCTGCAGGCAGCCTGCATGTTGCGTTGAGGCAGAGCAGTCCTAAGAAAACTTGATTAACGAAATCATTTTTAAAAAAGCACTTTATTGTTAAAGTTCTGAAAAGGTGATTGTACATTTTATTTTTATCTTTTTTTTTTAAAAACGTGAACAGTTTTGCAGCAATCTTTTTGTTGCAAACTTTTTTTCTGTGGGGCGTGACAGAAATAGTGTGAGAACTGCCACTCTAAAGCAAATGAAACTGCTGTGCCAACACACAGTACTTCTTGGAGAATGGTGAAAAGAGAGGATCTGACTTTAGCAGTGATGTCTGTCCTCGCTTCGCTCGCTTTTTGGAAAACCAGGGGGAATCATAGAATGGGGCGTATGTGGTCGTGAGAATGACGTGGAGTGAAACACTGTGACTGTGTGAGGACGAGTTCTGTGCACTGCAGCTCTGTTCTCTCTTTTCTTCTCCGCTTCATAAATAAAATGGACTCAACTTCTCTTATGCATTTTAACATTTAGCCTAAAACAGCATTTCCACACATTTGCATGTTGGCAGTTCTCTTTACATGTGTGTGCTTGTGTGTGTGGCTCTTGAGGCCAGTATTGAGCGCCACCTCAGCTCCTCTAAGGCCTTGATGAAATATAAAGCAGCAATGTTTTCCCCGAATCAGCGTGCTGGTAATTGCATGCGACAGAAATGGATTTCCTGTCACTCCTGGGCTTTACGAAGAGGACTGAGCCCCCTTTTTTCCCTTACAACATGTGTTTTGACTTTCAGCATCATGAAAGGTGATAAATTGGCAAACCCTTTTATTGGCCGCTGACTCAAACATGACAGAATCGATCACAGCTTCAAAATAAGACACAGTCCATGAAAGGGAACCCTGTCTTCCCACGCTTCTTTAGTTTTGTTTTCGGCTGGGGAATTACTTAACATAAGTTTATCCAGCTGTATTTAGCCCAGACATGAATCGACCAGAAGAATCTTGCATCCATAATTTATTTCCATTTTAGTAATCAAAGTGGAATAATTTGCTGATTTGATGAGTGCTTAGCTTGGCATTAGAGTTTGATGAAAAAGGCGTCTGTAGAAACATTTATAAAGGAAAATAAAGAGTACTCTAGATCGATACAGTTCCACCAGAATAATTTTTCATTTTCAAAGTCATAAAACAACATTTCATATTCAAGCTTTTACTTCATGTTTGTGTAGAAACAACAGGAGGAAATGAAGCAGAAACTTTGAGAGATGAGAATGTGTGAGTGATCTCTGCTTGCATGTACAGTTTTCTTCCAGCCAACATATTTCATGCCGTTCACACACTCAGCCTTGCATGACTGGTCCTTTGAAGGGTCAGTTAGTGAACCGTGACTTATTGGTGCTTCCAGAGCAGCTGGGCCGCCCTGGATTGGTTTGTCAGGGTGGAGGAAGCCATCAGGCTTTCTCATGTTCTGGAACTGCTAGTTTTCTGCAACTGATATCATTTTAAAACACTTGCAATTATGATGATCTCAGATCATTTAAATGCAACATTAACTGTAACATTCCAAATGTATCATCAGTATGTGCTGTAATTATTCCCAAACAGTCCTTATTAAGCCATGAACACAGAGCAAATTAGGCATAAAACAAAAAAGATTGAAATTAAGTAGATTTTAGTGAGAATAGAATTTCATGCTCTGTTTTCTCTAACTATAGAGCAAAGACTGTCTGTCTGTCTGCCTGTCTGCCTGTCTGTCTGTATGCAGATCATACGTCTTGCAAAGCATTCCTCTAAACTGTGTTGCATTTGGCATAATGATTTCTGGGGACAAAAGGACATGCACGTTTGAATTTGGTGCAAACATGACACAACACAATCAATAATAAAATTTGAAGACACGTGAGCGGGGCTGTTTGTGACAGCGGGGAGGGGATCACACATTAAGGGCTCTGCAGACTGAATCGAGCATGTCTTGTCTTTGTCCACGCTGGGTCAAAGCGTGGATTCATCAGGGAACAAGCTGCAGCTGAAAGCCATGCACAGGATCATCTGAAATGTGGGAGTGCTTTGGACGGAGACTCAACAGCGCAGTGCTCTGTATTGTTCTGCAAATGTCTTCTGACTGCAGTGAGACTGCTGTGCACGACAGCATTCGTCGAAAGCATCTTCCTGTGTTCCCAGAAGCAAATGTTCCTGTTTGTAGTCAGTTAAAACTGAATTTATGAGTATTTCTTTCTCACCCTCGTCATGTTAAGATTAATTTCTGCACCACTGCTGTTACACTACCGTAACATCACACACTGATCTGCAGCACACTATTCAAGCATTTTATATTAACTGGTTACTTCAAAGGTCATGTATGAGAGAAAGGATTTCTTAAACTAACGCTACCAGTTGACCTTTTGCTAAGCCACGCCCCCCTTAGTTACTGTTGCTCTGTTGGACAAGCTTTGGGAGCTAGCATGGAGCTCACAATGTACATAAGTGCTCTCCCTGGTGAAATATTGTCTAATTTTTGGAAAAACATAAAAGTGATTCCAGACAGAAGGTCTGCAATATTCCTTTGAATGATAAATACAGGAAGTCAAAGTGACTCAGCAGTGAAAACAGGTTGGAGTTATGAATATAAAGATACATGCTAAAGCTACAGATCACAGTGCAGCCGCTTCAACTTGTGTTTCTCTTTATTCATAAAACAAACAAGGACCCTCGTAACAATTCAGGACCCGTTAGGACAAACAGAGGACACGTCTCTTTGTATATTAATGTTAAAGGTAAAGTTGGGCTTTTTGGTCGGGTTTGATTTCTGGTTACCAGCACTGCAAGCTGTTGAGAGCTGCTATTTCCAGACTGCAGCTATAGACCTTTAGCTTAGCTGATCAGGCTTGCTAGCGCTCTTAATAGCAATAAGTAACTCAAATAACTGGCTGATGTCCTCTAATAACAATGTAACATGGCCTCAGGGTTTATTTTAGGGTTACTGAAGCAGACATAACTTTAGCTGTGCTTGTTAAACAGTGAGGGGGTTCAACAAGGAATGAGGACGGGCGAACATTTTTGCCCAGAGCTAAACGTTACACTTTTCAGCCTTTGATTTTAGAAAGGTAAAGAACGTAAATCTCCTTCAAACCTCTCCAAATAACAAACATCACTTTTAAAAATGCCCCAGACACAACATTTAACCACAATGAGCTCAAAATCCACAGAACCAGCCTGAAAATGACGAAAATCTGAAAAGACTGCATGAGTTTAAATGAAGCACAGCCATGTAGTTGTCAGACTGTGGTCAGAGCTGGCAGATTCTGTGCTCTGATTGGCCCGTTTGCATTCGAGGGTGGCGTTTAGCGAAGGGTCACTTGAAGCTCTGAATCCACATTAAGCAGAATAAATAATCCAGTTTTATGCTAAACTCCATACTGGTGTCTAGAAATAGGTTTCAGTGGTCTGTGTTTATTCTGGTATTGACAACAAGGAAGTTCTCAACTGTTCGTTGGGGCACAGCTGCATTGATGGCGGAGGTGCATTACAGTGCACGACTCACAGTCTTTCTTCTTTCTCTCCTTTTGTTTTTCTTTTCTTCATTTCTTTCTCTCTACAACCATCTTTCTCTACCTACCACTCCACTGCCTGCCTCCACTTCTCTTTCTGTCCCTCCATAAGCTGTTTAGAGGTGCATTCCTCTTTCCTTGTACGCACACAGAAATGCCCGGCACTGAGGTGTCAGCACTTCTTACAATTGGCTGTTGCCACTACTGCTCCAAAAAAAAAAAAAAAAAAAATCCTGGAGAGAGAAGGAGAGATGAGAGTGGGAGGAAAATCCACTAAATCCGCCAAACTCAGGAATGTATTTTCATTAAAACAAGTTTGTTTGAAGGGATTGGGAAGGTGGAGGAGAGAGAGGCAGTATCAGAAGTGATCAGACCCGACAGCTTAATGGCTGCACTGTGCTACAAGTATTAGAAAGGCAGAGAATGAGGATACTGTACGTCTGCTATGGACTCATATATGCAGGCTGGAGACGGTGACTGCAGACTTGCTATCAGTTAGAGAAAAGGAGAGAGCTCCAATCTCAAATCCCTGTTTCACTGTGTCTTGCTTGGTAGACTGAGGAATAGTGTTTCTGTGTGTGTGTGAGTGCATGTTGATGTGTGTGTGCATGTGTGGGAGTCACCTCTACCACTAGCTAAAGCCATCATCCCTCTAGATCTTCCATTATCCAGTCCACACACGTCTAGATTTATTTCTTGCTGGGGTCAGTCTCCAGGAGAGGTAATTACTAACCAGGGAAACACAGAACTTCTTGGACAAAGCTTATCAGAACTTACACACCATTCACTGTCTTAAATGTGACTGGGAAGCTGGGACTGACAGCACAGCACTACATTACCGCCCTCTACTCCTCAGGTAACTGGTTTTCTCTCTTTAAATACACACAATAAAAGCATGGCCACATTCTTTCTCTCATATTGGACGACCTTTTATGTTAATGCTGCAATAGTCAATATTGTTATGTTAACAAGGAGGAAAATATCTATGTTTACCATGAAAATTGTGGCATAGGGACACATCCCGACCCTAGAGTTCCTCTTAGCTCTATAAAGAATTTTGGTGTTTTTGAGCTCATTGTTTGTGTTTACAACCTTTTTTTTCAGCAGAGGCAGGAAGCTGTTCTCAGTAAGATAAAGCCCTGATCAACCCCTTACAGGTTTCCCGCCAAACACCAAAGGACTGATGGACAATGTTAGCAACTCGCTGTGAGCAACACAGTGAATTATCTAAAAGTAAAAGTTGTGCTGGACACAAATTGACAAAAAATAAATCAATACATGTTTAAAGAATAATTCTAGTTTACTTGGTTTTCATGATTATGACCATAACTCTGGTCAGTGATAAGATTGTAACCCCCTTGGCAACTTTAATGTTAAACATTTCCACAATGAAGTTTTTGAGAACAACTTTATCTTTGTTATATTGTTGTTGAGTTGTGCCTTTACATTATCCCAAATGTCTCTAGCAACATTTAAATTAGAGATAATCTGTAATTTCATTCACGCAGGCAGCGCATTTCCTGAAACTAACTTCCAGTTAGGCTGTATTTACTTTACATGGCTCAAATGGCCAAATTCTGATTTTTTTCCCTCTCATTTGGCACAAATCGGATTTGTATTATGCACGTGTAAGCAGCAAAAAGGCACATGGAATCTGATATTCTCAGATCTGATTCAGGCCTCATCCATATGTGGAAATAAATCCAATATGAATCTGATATGTGTCATTTCGACTGTGGTTTGAGCAGACAGATCGGATATTTCCTGTTAATGCGAGTCCCATGTCATTGAAAATGCGTCAATTCTGCATTTTAATGAGAAAAACACGTGCAAAGGACTGTATGTGCTCTCTCCTGAAAACATAATCAAAACAGTAAGGTGCAATGGAAGGCGAGGGCTTAAAAGACGGTTAAAGACTGTTACCAAGGGCAACATTTACTAAAGTTAACTTATCTCTCTTTTAAGTCTAGAGGGCAAAGAGACAGTGCAGGCAAAATACAGGGTTTGTACAGAAACAGTTCTGTTTACAAGAAGGATTCAGTTATGAAAGTGATGTTTTAAGCGCTCAATAGTTAGGACTTAGAGTTGCCGCGGTGATGAATTTTTGTCACCACCAGTCGCCTAATCCCTGTTACACCAGCTTTCAACATGAAAAAAAAAAAAAAAGAAAAGAATCCGTAACGTGCAGTGTCAAGTTACTGCTAATGCAACTGAACATTTTCTACAGCTGCAGCTTCACATTAAAAACATTTATAGTGACTGGAATAACGTGAGTCTAATTTTTTTTTTAAAGTAGGCTAATCACAGGATATATAGCGTTCAGCTAGCTTAGCAAGCTTACGTTCATTCAATACGAGTTAACGGAGCAAAACAAGGATAATTTTCAGTATTTGTTGACAGCAGATCAATTTTAAATATGCCTGGGAGTAGTTTTATACCATCTGTGAAAGTAATGGAACAACAAGGAGCAGTAAGATGAAGAGCAGCTCAAACGTTCACCAAATGTAAATGCAGATATCGGATTTGAGTCACTTTTAAAAGTAGATGTACGCAGCGAGTCTAATAGCTAACAAATTGGAATAGGGCATCAAGACAAGGCAGTGTAAACACAACCTTAGAGAGTGAGGAGGGAAGTTGGCAAATGTGACTAAACGTGACCTGAATAGAACTTACATACATCACATCCTCTTTGATCATATCCGTTGAAGAGAGTCAGATAGGTTTTTTATCAGCAATGGTGGCTGTCTAACAATTAAATAAATGATCCCACGCTACTTCAGAACATCGCAGCACTACGTCTTTTATTTTCATTGTTCTGACTGAGAGACCTCTAGTGGCAGAAATGACATATCATGCTCCTAATTGCTGAGATCTGTGACTACAGAAGTTCAACAGGGAACACAAACCGTGATACAGTTTTTTTTTCCAAACCCTTGGTTTACAAAGGTTATTTGGAGGACAAAATAAAGGCTAACAAGGAATTAATCATTTAAACTGTCCCAAGTTATTTTAAACTGTTCTCCAAAGAACATTTAAACTGTTGGTTTACTAACAAGTCAGATCGGTTCATAACCATTTCTGGCTCAGCATGCTGCTGTAGTGCTGGTTACGAGATCACAGCGATTACTTTATAAGCTCAGTTGTCAGAGTAACTGACAAAAACTCCAAAAGTAGAAAATGAGATCCAAGATTAAATAAAAAAGAATGATCATTTAACACCCAAGCTGACACCCACTTGTCGATGTAGGCCAGCTGCAGCATCGGATCCTGCATTATTTGTAAGCTGCCTCTCTCTCTCTTTGTTTCAGCACTCAGTTGTGTGTCTCAAATAAGTCCCTGAGGCTGTATATTATCACCTAACAGACTGAAACCAGGAAGAAATGTATTAATCAATATCATTCTGTGGTTTCGGTAATCCCTGCCTGCCTGTAATAGGCTGCTGAGATGCACTTTTTCTACAAGCTGACTCAGTCAGAGGAGCAGACCCACCAGGCCTTTTTTGGCTGCTCCTCCCTCACTGTTCCAGCCTTGATCAGCCCAGGGTGGTGGATGCACATGAGGACCACCCCTGGATTAAAGTGCCTATTTACCCTTGATCAGAGGGAATGAACTCTTGCATGGCTTTAAACTTAGACAAACACACAGTAAACGGCATGTGTGCATGTACACAAAACCAGAAGGAACATCATCAGCAGAATAATATGAAACTAAAATGAAGATATACAAGAATGCACACAAACTGAAATATCTATCCATCACCAAGTGTTTGTACACGTTTGCTTCGGCATGTGTGCAAACACACTGCTGAATAGTTACATATGCACATATTTCCAGAAGAGACGTCATCAAAACATGTAATATAAATCCCCTTTAGCACACAAATAAACACAAAGATTAGAGCAGGACTGTCAGACAGCCGCACACGCACACACACACATACAGCAGGGTACCCCTCATTAAAACCAGTTCCACAGTGTGATGTGTGTTGGTTTTTCAGTCATTGGGTACAATGAGGTGTAAGCCGACCTCCTGATGTGATGCTGCTGTCGTCAGCAGGCGGCAATGTGTGGGCCAGATGAGGCTGGCCATTCGCTCAGTAACACGACCACCAGTCCAACTGCCACAAGACCTTCTGAGACGCTGCCTGTCAGTCTCCCACTGTCTTTCTTCTCCTTGCTCCCTGTGTTGTTGCCATGGGGTGTAGGAGGGCGATGGAGGGAGTTTGAAGGCTGGCGCAGAGAGGGAGGGGCCTGATGGAAGGGCAAGAGAGAGAGAGAGAGAGAGAGAAAGTAATAGGACAGAGGAGAAAGATAGGGATGAAGGAGCATGAGATGGGCCAGAAAACAAAAGATGGAGAATGAGAAAAGATGAGAGGAGGAGAAAAAAGGGGAAGAAAAAACCAAAGAAAGGGGATGGTGGGTGTTTCTACTTTTATTGTTGTTTCCTCAGAAAATAGCTTTAGAATCTGCGTTTGGCTGATAGCACCACTACTGGCACACGAACACACATTATACATGCATACACTCATGCACACAGAGACGCACACACTCATTTTTACTTGCTCTACATGGCAATCACCATGGTAACAAAATGTACAGAACACAATCGGGGTGAGATATTTTTAAGTTTCAAAGGCATGGAAACAACAATAGGGACAACAAAGGGAGGAAGAGACGAGAACTGGGGAGAGAGAGGGAAAGAGTGAGGGAGAGGACGAGTTACACCATTATAATTGCAAGCAGATGGGCGAGAGTGTGAGAGTGTGTGTGTGTGTGTGTGTGTCCATGTCCAAGGTCACAGCCCAGAATCATCTGTATGGGGAAACAGGAGAAAAAGGGATTAGGGTAAAAGTAGAGAACAAGGCCTAAAAGACATTAAAATGTCCTTTCACATAAAGTAAAATGTATTACATATCTTTTTCACTTATGTTTTGCGATGTCTCTCCATGCAGATTTTTTATTTCTGTCCAAGTTTCGAGATGTTCCACTTTGAGATTTCTACCTCCACCTCCTTATAATTAAATTTAAAAAAAATCACATTTAAAACAAACCTCCTGCAAATTGTCTCATCAGAAAGCGAGTTCATGTTACTCTGAATAATCCACAAACCTGGCTGTGAACAGCACAAAGTTCTAACGAAGAAATATTCTCTATTGAAACAGTTGACAATACATTTTGTGTGGAAACATTTCAGAAAAGCAAGCAGCTAGCAAACTTTTTAAATGAATATGTTGTGAAAAACACAAACAAAATACTATTAGTCATTGAATTGGACACATCGGTCTCAACAACAGATGTCTCAAAATTTCTCCAAATCAAGAAAACTTTGTGCTAAATTGTCCTGGAGTTGGTGGAAAAAAGTTTCATATGTTCAGCGACATCTGAATACAAATCATATGACAATTAGTTTGTTGGGTTGTTTGTTTATGTTGCCTGTATTGACTGTCCATTAAGTGTTAATGGTTAAACTCTTAATGTGTTTTAAATGAAAAGGAGGAAAACAGTTTACAGGGGCTTTACAATCAAAGACACATTAGCATCAGCTCAGTGGCATCTCCTCTTCTCTTCCTTCTTCTTCATAAGTCATGTCCACCTCATGACGTCCCTGTTTCATTCACGTGTGGGTGTTTGGGTACATGCACACACACACACACACACCTGCGTGTATGTTTATGGTGGCCTAAACACAAGCATGTGAGTCTTTATGTGTTTGAGGGAACGTTTGCATGTGTGTGTTCTCCGCAATGACCACTCATCCCTCCTGCCTGTGTGTGTGTAGATTTAGCAAAAGCAGCTGTGTTCATCTCCGAAGTTGCAGGAGGTCAGAGGTCACATGGGTGTAGTCTTCTTGTACTCAGACCACCATCTTGCAGTTGCCAAATAAATCAGACTTGCAGAGTCGTTCAGCGATCTCACTCTCTCCTTTTTTTTTTTCTTTTCATCCCTCTCTCTCTCTCTGGGCACCCTCCTCATGCTCTCACATACATCATTAAGCCAACAGCAACCCATGAATTCACCTCTGGCCCACTTTTCTCCACTGGACATGAACAACGCTGCCACCTTTAAAATCCTTTCCTTTATCTGTGCTGTTTGCTTTAAATCCAGATATTTTACCTTTCCTGAAAGTTTCAGGTTAAAGTTGGGCATGTCATTAGTTACTTGTGTGTCTTTTTTACATGCCTGCACCTAGTTAGCATATTTTTTATTGTGTAGCGCAGACGTCACCAATTTCACTGGAACTGAATTCAGATGACCTTATTCAGACTTGTATGAGGTTTAAATGTCCATTTTGATTAAAAAGAGCATTCGTGTTAATACACTACCACTGGAAATGCCTCGTTAGAACACTGTGGTCACTAACAGGATGGTAAGCTAAGACACTATCCATGATATGTTTATCAAAACTCCCAAAGTGTTCTTAAATACTCTATTTCAATAAATCTGCTGAGTTACATTTCACCACTGGTCACAGGTTACCAACAAAAGCAAAAGCTCTGTGCGTATTTTGAATTTAAATTTTTATTTAAAAAGACGATGCAGTTTAAATAGTTCTATTAGAAAGCATTGACCAAATCTGCACATAGAGTTTGTAGATAATTTTTTACTCTTTAAACTCCCTAGTTCACTTTGCCTACAGAGGTAAATCCACCGAATGAAGCAAATTAACTAAAATAAATGGATTTTTGTCCAAAAACGTCCCTTGCATTTACCCCTCTACCAACTAACCCACAGAAGTCACTTTTATGTTTAGATGTATTTAAAGTCAAAGCATAAGAAGCGTATACTACGCAGGGTGCAGGTAAACGTTACCCACAATTCACCAGATGAGCTGGCTTCATCTGGTTTTTAGCAAAGAAAAATTCATGAATGAACACAAGTTATAAATGAACCTTGTGTGAATTGTTTGCCACCAACACTGATGAAGCCAGCTGTTAACACCGAAAAGCAAGGAATCTTAATTTTTCCAAGATGTTTTTGAACAACACATCCATCAAACCAGTTCATTTTAAGCACATCCATACCTCAGGACTATACTGCTAAAGTGAAAGTGCACTTCAAACACATGCCTTTAAACCTCTGCACATGTTTGCGAATGACTTGAAGTCCCAATTCCTGTCTGAGTGTCTGCAGGCAGCACAAGTATATATAATATCTATACAGAAATGAATGTTTACATTCAGTCAGGATGCTGATGCTGGGTTCAAAGTGTCAACCTTGAGTTGGACTGAACTGACAGAAACGAGCTGCAGAGGTCTCCACAGGTCTCCGGCTCGTTCATGACTGCAAGCCTGCAACTTCCATTGCCTCGTTTTTTTGAAGTAATGATCCAAACTGGAGGCGACAGACCAGCGTCGTGTGTGGCTGCTGATAGGGCAGGTTGAGCTCCATGTGCCTGTGACTTTTACCATGACGATATGCCTAAAAAGATAATTTGATGATTTGTGTGTTTTCCTGCCAGGTTAGTCCACCACCTCCACCATCTCCTCCCAACCCCTCCTCCTCCGGTTCCTTCACCGCTGCAGTAACTTATTAATTTCTGTCAGCTGGTTTTCCCTGCCATTTAGAGATACTACCAAATCACATTATGTCTGTCATGGATTACGTGTACAGGCAATGCATCTCGTTGAAGAAGAAAGGAAAAAAAGATCAAAGATGTTCTTACAATCACCTCTAAGTGAATACGGGAGGGTGGACATGTTTGTCAGTATATGTGTGAGTGTGTCTGCTTGCACCCACATATTGTTGTCAATGCAAAATTGCAGTGACATTGGCATTATATTTAATTTCCT
>JAQFJA010000020.1:26178156-26189583 GCA_029874485.1 Naso brachycentron
TTATACAGTATTGAGGAGCGAGGCCAGGCCAGGGGGTCGGAGAACCGCGCGCGGGGTCCCCCCACACGACCCCCAGCGGCACAACCGGAGGCCACAGCGGGCCCCCCCCCCCCATCTTCTTTTTTTGTTTTTGGTTATTATTTGTATTCTGAATTTTTTAAAGAGGTCTTACTTTGGGCTGCACCGAAGCCCTCAGGTGGCTGCTGGCCTGCAGCAGTTTCGTCCCGGGCACATCTTCAACCAGGGCCACTCCCAGACCCATCGGGAGGGAGTCCGTCCACCAGAGGAGTGACATTTCTCGATTTTTGTTGTTGTTGTTATTGTTATTGTTGTTGTTATTATTTTCTCCACTCCACTTCTTTGGAGGGAGGGATAGAGGTTGGTCCATGTCCCGTTGACTGTTTTTTTTAAAGGACATCACAAGCTCATTTATATTGGAGAAGACAAATTAGATAACAGTAAAAATAAGGCAAGTTTAACTATGAAAAAAAAAACTGAATGAGAAAAAACGTACAGCATTTGTGTGAAAATATGTTCTGAAAACGGCAAAACATGGGTTTGTGTATATTTTAGTACTTACAGCCAAATCACCTGTGTGAATTTTGCCTGGAGGAACAGCTGCTCAGCTCTAAGAAAATAGATTTTCCTCCTGGCTGAGACATGTGGAGTGTTTCCCCTCTCATTGCCCAATTAGAGAAAAACACAGCATGTCTAAATATGCTATTTGCCTAAATATCTCTGCTCCATCAACATTAATGACTTGATGTTCTGCAGAAAAGAGAAGCAAGAACATAAATCAGAGCAGTTTAACGATGCATGTGCTTCTCTATGGGGTTTTCCTCTAGCTGTCATTCTAATTTTAAGACAGAAGAGGGCAGACTTAGGTTGTTCCTATAATTAAATAATCTTAATGTGGGGCCGCACATGACTTTTGCACATTTATTCACATCCCTGAGGTGTGATACCACCTGGCTGTTTGCAATTTGCTGAATGAGTTTCCAGCTCATTTGGGACAAAGTTTGCACACACAGGCAGCTGTGAACAGACATGTGATGCTCATGTTTGAGTGACAGCTGTGTGAGAATGAAATCAAAATGAGCTGGATGAACTGTCAGAGGGGGGCTCTCTCCATTCCCCGGTTTCCCATTTCTTTATCTGGCTCGCTGACCTGTGGTGCTGGTCTTATCTACGACCCGTCTGCGAGGGACCACCAGATCTCATTTTAGATTGCCTGCCTTTAATGGGAGGCCAAAAGAGCGCGTTCAACATGTCATTTATAAAGCAGTGGGGGCACAAAGAAGATGGTGAGTCCGTTGGAAAGTCCATTTTAGAGCAAGTGGGCTCTGATTCCGTTATCTTTCCCTCACACACACGCCCAAACAGCTTCATACACAGCTGCTGCGATCATTCAGAAACACTCTGTCAGTCTTGCGGCAGCATCCTGTTTCTCTGCATGTTTGCCACCTTCAAACAGAGAGCCTAAAACATTGCTGGAGACCATTCTTTAATGCTCTGATCATGAGCTGCGTTTGATCACAGGGGGAATCAATCAGGTGAAGTGTCCTTTCACACTGAACAAAGGGGCAGGGGCAAGAAGCTGAGCGATGGACACGTCCCTCCACCCACGCTGCTGCACTTTGAGAAAGCATTAGTGTCTGATTATGTAAACAGAAGGTTTCAGAGCAGAGGACAGAAATGCCTACGCTCAGCTAAACATTAGGCACGGGGCACTTACACATATACTAAAACATCCTTTTTCTGCATGTATTATCACAAATGCTGAATCAGCCCACAGCTACACTCACATGCCCTTCTCACTTCCTCTTTGCATTGTCTCATCTCCCACAGTTGATGCAGAGACTCTCAGCCAGACCATAATGTGACATCTGCTTGCAGGATATTTGCCACAGCAGAGCCAACAGGCTGCGGTTTCATATCACGTGTCCTTCTGGTGGCCGAAACATGTTTCCTAGGAGCCGCAATGCACTTGCTGAAGCCTGGAACGGTGCTGTTGCTGATATGGCAGCGGATCAGCATCAGTCAGAGTCACGACAGGACTGAGAGCTCAACCTGAAATGTGGTTATGAAGCATCTTTCTAGCTCGTCGCTCATAAAGATTAACCTGCAGCACTCGTTTTGTCTGTGTGAAATTTTAATTTCATGCCTAAAGAAGCACAAAATCTGAGGATGTGGTGAAATGAGCTGGTTTCCTACTTTTTAATGAATCAGTGTCATTTCTTCAGCTTAGACTTAGTCAGCATGTAAAATATCAAATACTGGTGCTCGCATGCAAACCGTCCACTGATTGATTATTTCAAAAAAAGGAAACACAAAGATATTTAGGATTGAGAATAAGGAATGTAAAGAGGTACACATAATTCTGATAAATGCACATTATTCTGCAACCAACTGCAGTAATTATCCATTTTTAGGAAAACAGTGCACTTTGTGGTGCTTTCCATTTCAGCAGTAAATTTCTAGCAAATGCCCTGCAGTGACTTAGATTAAAATAAATGAGAAAATCTATTTGTGAGGGCAGCCCTCCCCCTATTTCAGTCTGCATCCTAATGGTTGTGAGACGCAACGGTGTGCATTCTCTCGTGTATTACAGCGTGCACACTCCATTATTCGCTCTAGCATATTTTTCTTTTCCAAATATGCACTGCTGTTGTTCCAGGGTGGAGAAAGACAACCACTTCAGAAACAAATGATTCAGACCTTTTCAGATGATGATGATTAATGTGGAGGGGGGTTATGAACTGCTTTCCCTCATTAATCAGTCAGAGAAACAAAAAAGCACATTCAAGAAGACACAATTAATCATTTGTCATGATTCTGTTTTGTTTTGGGTGGGAATAATTTGTAAAGTTAATATGAAGGTTTATTTTCTGTCTGCAGATCTTTTAAACTGCCAAAAGAAAAGACTCAGAACAAAAGACTGCATTTAAATAATTTATTTTCCTGATGAAAACTAGCTTTGTTGGTTATCTCGGTGTGACATTTTGAGGCCTCCACTTTTTCATGTAAGGCATTTGGGTGAGTGTAAGCTGATGTTAAAATGTAACCTGACAGAGGGCAGCAAAGATCCACGTCTCTGCACAGTTTTGACAGATGAACAGCCACATTTGGGCACTTAAGCTAAAATAATCTTCTCTGTAAGTATGTTTTCATGGAAGAAGCTGGTGGACAAGTTCAACACAGATCCACGATGCAAGTTTATTTATCTTGTGCTTGAAAAATACTTGTCTGACAGTAGCCTGACATTTAAAAAAAAACAAACAAAAAGTTCATCTGCATATTGACAGCAACTTAATATAACAACAGTGGTCCTTACAGATTGTTGAACACATTTAAAAAAAGGTTTATTTCTCACATAGACAAGACCAAAGTAAACGTCGCAAAACAGGCATGTGTTGTCATACTGATACTTTATTATCATTTACAAAGATACAAAAGCTATAACTGTTGACTCAGTTGTTTGTTAAACTTTGCTAAATATTTCCCAAGATGCAGCTGCTGTGTTTGTCTACATTAATTACTCAGTACCTCTGGGTACTCTGGATGTCGCTCCATTCTTTTGATGCAACTTCACTTACAGAAAAAAAATAAAACTACATGGAGAATGAAGGAGCAGTGAACATGCGAGTGTGTGCATGTCACAAACAAGTTGAAATACATATACCATCATGTGAGTCACTGTCAGTTTTTTGGGCCAGAAAATAAATATGACACACGCCGAGGTGTTTCCTGGGCTCTAAGGTGTTGAATGCTTCTGCCGGGTGAGTCATTACACCGTCAACGAGGAAAAGCAGCATCAGTCTCCTTGTCCTCCCACTCTGTCTCTGGGAATGATGCGAAGCTCTGAGCCATGTTTTAGAAACACATTCCCTGCAAAAACGCGGGACAAATCACCATATGAGAGATCACACTTTATCATCTGTGTTGCTGAATAAGCAGTTTTACTGTCAATAAAGCTGATATACTGTGATCAACTCACCAGCTGGGAGACAAACTTTGACTTTCTTCTCAAAAGACACAATTTCCACTCTCAGAAATAATGGGCTTTCCATCACAGTGATGAATTTTGCTTGTATAGTTTATTTGCTAGATTGATTTATAAAGTTCCACAACAGCTGGAAAGTTTCACATTTGGATTAGTTGTAAAGATTTTAAATTGTAATGTCTAAACAAAGAAAAATTCATTCCTGATGCCTAATTTTCAGCTTATTTGTTTGTCTGCAGGGACGCCTAATTCAGAAATCAGATGGATTACAGTGAACACACACACACACACACACAACACCGAGTTCATTTAAATACTTTATAATACTGCATTGTGGAACCACATATAGTAATTCCACTCATTAATCTGTTTACACAAGTAGCAATTATGCTGAGATTATCTATATAGAACTCCTAAAAATCATCAGCGTAAAGACAATGAGACTGTAAAATTACTTATTAATTTTAACTGTTGACTCAAAGCTGAACATGAGCTATTGCGGCTGCAGCGGGTGAAAAAAGGAGTCTGACAGAGGTGTCTGAACCGAGTCTATTCTTGGCAGCACACAGCACGAATGTTACGCAGATAAAACGCTGCTGTGAATGCCCATCACGCTTTCATTTCTTAGCAGAAAAGACCCGATCTGGCCTTGGGTCAAAGCAGACGTCGTCTAATCCAACTCTATGCAGAAAAGCCGGTCGGCCGTTACCCTTCTTTGCTGCGGATGACGACTTACATAAGGAGAGGTGGGCCACACATTAAGTACCACCCTCAGGGAAACACCAGGGAGGCTGACACAGAGAAAACTGATTCACTGGAGCTCTGCAGTGATGTGGGAATCTCAAGTCAGCGTGGTGCATCTAGTTCGCCTGCAGTCAGAGGTCACTTTTTAATTTCATTCAACATTAAATTCCTGCCTGTCGGGCTCTGCTGCGTCTATATTCATGAATCTCTTAACACCATTTCCATGCAAACAAGTACGAGGCCAGCTCCAACACAGTGATGTCAGTTAAGTTAGGATTATTTGTTGAACTAATACTCAACCCTCAACTCCAGTTTAACCAGAGCTACATTTCTCAACACATTTAAAGTTGCAGTAGATAACTTCTACAAACAAGCTAACGTTAGCTGTAGCAAGAGACTCGTTGGGAAGCAAATCTGCTGCAGCCGTTTGCGCCCGCTCAAGCTTTATTTTGTTTGTTGTCGCTCTTTTTTGAGTCAAATTTTACAGTTGCAGGGAAAGTTCCAGCAGAGTAAACTGGTCCATCTCAGTTCAAGCTTGCAAACATTCTGTTGTTGGCAGAGGCGAGTCAGAGCACGGTGAGCTAATCAGCTCGTACTGACGTCACCTGTCGCTAAGAAGCGCAGCGTGGATCGGGGAATTAAGACAGAGTGTACAGAGAACGTCAATGATCTTTCATTTTTCTGCAAAACCCTCGTCTCGTTGGCAAAAAAATATCATGGTAAAAACAGGACTTATTGGAGTCCAGTTTAACGGCAAATGTTGTCATTTTTCAACCACTGTTAAACTGTTTAATCTGGTTTTACATCATAATGACAAAGTTAAGACAAAAAAGTTGTCTAGTTTCACTTTAAATAAAATTTGTTAAAGCTTTTAATTGTTCTTTGCATTCACAAAATGGATCGGTGTAATGTGCAGAAAGTTGTTTTATATTGTTTCTCAGCTGTGCATATTATCTTACAGTGAGGAAAAACAGACACACACTCTGTCTGTCTGTACATGCTGGCTTGGCAAACATTTGCTCACATCAGATAGGGTTTCGGTTACCACAAAGGTTTGCCAAGCCTGAACGGATTAGGCCAAGCATCACAAACTTTGTTTCTATACATTATTAAACTTTTAAGCCGCCGAAAAACAGGATTGTTAAAAAGAAAAAGAAAAAAAGAAAAGAGTGGGATGAGTGGGAAGAGAAAGTAATTATTCATCCTCAGCTCTCACACACACACACACACACCCACACCTTCTTCAACAAATCCCTCTCTTAATTTTTAAAAGATGCTCATTAAGTTTTATGTTGTTGGATTTTTTTTTTGACTTCATGAAATCCTTACCTGAATGTTGTCACTCTTGATTTGTGTAAACTTTTCTCAGAAGTTGATTTTTTCCCTCAAATTGGGCCTTTTAAATGGAATGGTCTTAACAAGCCATAACAAGCAGATGAATGGCTGGCTTCTCAAACTTTAAGGGTGTTATGCACCATGTCCAACTTCAAAGCCCGTCTTAACTCCACACTTTAATTGTATCTTCTTCAAGCCTGTCTGCCTGACCGCCATCTGATTCTGCTGACAACTGCACTCCTCTCTCTTCCTCATGCTCATCCTTCTATCTCTCCATTCCTCCCTCTTCTTCTTTTTCCATCTGTCATGACAGATACCACCCCCCTTCACCCTCCTCATTTCTTTCCTTTCTTCCCTTTAGCTCTTGCAAAGTCACTCTGCTACAAGTGTCAACTCAGACACGAGCCCTAAATAACTTTTTTGGACGAGTGTTGACATCTACCACTTACTCTTCAGCTCATGCAAACAGAATGATACTATTTGCCCCTCTTTTCCTCTGTCTTCTCTTTTTTTCCCTATTTTTTTCTATTTCTCTCTGAGCCTACAAACAGGCATTCACGCTTCTCTCCATATGGGCTTTAATTTGCCATTGTCCCCCAAGATATTCCTCGCTCAGGCTTGAGATAAAGGGATAATCACTTCAAAGGAAAGCTAGGGGGGAGACTGCCCCCTCCCTCCCGACTGAAAGGACAAGTGGACAATACGCTAATTGAGAGGGGGAACTGATCACAGGGTCTGTTCAAAGGGACGCCTGGCCACGCCCCCTCCTCCCTCCGACGCACTTAATTTTATTAGTGTTTATGGTGATGCTTCAGCCAAAATTATCACTCAAACCCACCACAGGCTTTGAACTCCAAAATATTGGGTTATTTGCAATTAGCCACCCTCTCCTCTGTTTGTCTGTGCTATTTTAGCACAAGTGTAGGATTTGAGCGGAGGGAAGAGCGATGTAACGGGCTGTACAAAATGTATTGTTTGCATTGACACTGTGGGCTGCAGATATGATGCAAATCCAAAAGTTTTTATGAAAAAATGACAAAAAGCGATAACACAGGCCTACTGTTTGACTGATGCAACTAATGATACACCATCAAAGATTTATGCAGTACAGTAGAACCAGAAAGAAAAAAAGAAAGGCTTATTTTTTACAAACCACTCCTACAAACTACTGTAATTAAAGTCCTCCGTCTGTTTCCATGTATCCTGATGCGACACCTGTACCGACAGCAATGAAATGCATACTTTCTCTGTGACTTTATTCTAGGCTCTGATTAAAGAGGAGTTTCATTTCACAAGCTTTGGTGATACACCAGATGCCTTTAATTTCTTCCTAACCACAAGCTCTCAATTAGCCTTCAGGTCACCCCATTTTACTGGGGCTTCATGGCGAGTCATTGGCGGCACTCTCGTCCTCCATTGTGCTTTTAAAGCGTTTGGATCTGCCTGTGAAATGGTTAGGGCCGCAACAAAGGGGTCAAGGCAGGGTCAACATCAAAAAGGGGCTTCTTGTGGCTACTTTACAGCACCCTCTCTCTTTTGTTACTACACAAGAGTGGGCATTCAAGGGTCAACAGGTGTGGTCTCATGGGTTTAGTGTCTCATGACACTTCCAAAAAGAATTAAAAAAGTCAGCAACTTGTATTTTGGCTGCATCTTTGCTGATCCAAGCAGTTCTGTTTGTAGAGATGCATTAAAACAAAGGCATCCTGTAGTTGAATACCCAGAACTTAACATGTCATTAAAAACAGACTGAGCAAAGCATGAACAAAGGCTCCTGCCTGTCAGCAAAATTAAACTGTCTGTGGTCTTTTTTTTTTTAGTGATATGTGCAGCCTAATTTAATTTGAGTGAAGATAACATCTTATCCCGAATGTGAACATCCCACTTTTAAGATTGTCCTACACTTCAAAAGTTACATTTTATAACGCCTCTATATCTCAATTTTCCTTTCAAAGCAGACTTTAAAGAAGTTAGTGTGCAGATAAAAGTATGGCTACATATTTTATGACTTTAATGTGGGCCTCGCTGATCAGCCAAGTGCCCCTTGAACATCTCAGTGCCAACACTGCTGACCCATTTTGTGATTTCATGTTCCCTCTTGCAGATAGCGGCCACTTCCCATTGCAGAGTGTTAAAATTTTTCTGAATTTTGGGTGCTGGATTGTTTAGATTTGTAACTCCAATGTTTGTTTGCAGAGCCCTCCAGCATAAACAGTGGTTATAAATGACCTCTTCACATTCAAACTGTCACGCACACATGCACACAAATAGAGACAGACAGAGAAAGAGGCTGTACTGTCTCCTATGGCTTTGTGATAACACCTTGCAGTGAACAATACTTCAAAGATTACATCTGAAATTGGAAGCTGGATTCAGTCATCAGACAAACTCACAGCATGCAGGTGGCAGTTGGCAGGATGTCAGCGTAATCAACTGGACTCCTAAAGAAAACAAGAAAAGCTTGTTGTTGGGTGCAGTTGTAAAAGCAGTAATATATTAAAATTACTCAGCAGCATGTGTCAAACCTGAAAGTGTGTTGGATTTAGGTGCACCTATTTGTAGAATACTGTAAAAATTAAATGTAATATTCTTACGTATGTTTTCATTGGTGTATAATCACCTGAAAATAAGAATTTGTTTTCATTACCATAGAATGAGCCTTTAAAATTGCAGAGGAAGCGGAGACTCTTCCACAGAGTAGGCCATGTTGCATCTCTATGTGTCTACAGTCGCCCAGAACAGACAAAACCAAATTTAAAGAGGGTCCTTTGATTTTTTTGCATATTGTGCAGCCACTGTAGGTTTTGGCAATCTGCAATTTTATTACTAGTTGCCACTAAATCCTTCACACTGGACCTTTAATTTAAAATAACAGGGGTCAGTTGATAGGCTAATTAGGTCAACTGCCAGTCCATGCTGGATAAAGGCTGATTCATAGTTATACGTAGGCTAAATGGAGAGCCTGACGCCTTAGCCTACTTAAGTGGCCTACGCCGTTGTGAGCATGTATACTCTGGCGCTGGTGTGTCAGTGTCGCATAGACAGTAAGTAGAGACTGGCAATCACCACGTCAGTACACGATGTGAATCCTGCATCAATGTGAGTGGTGCATGCCCAAAAATGTCCTCCGTCTTGGACAGCTTGCAATGGCTACACCACCTGTACAAACCGCGTCACAATCTGAGTTTCACATCACAATCTGAGTTTGACAGTCTAAATCACATTTAATTAAATTAAATTAAATTATAAAACAGCCTGTTTCATAATTTTAACTTGTGGTGGCTAGTTTGCTAAAGGCAAGAAAAGACGTTAGCATAACATTAGCCGCTAACACTACTCCTGCTAACATAACAGGGAAATAAATGACCTATCAATAGTAAATGTCCAGTTTATGACAAACCATGCCTTTGTTACTAATCCAACTTGTAATCCTAATCTAAATATAGGGTTGGGAATGGCAGAAATTTAATCAGTAACATTTAACATTAGCATTTAATAACCACAAGTGATTTGCCCAAGTGGTGTAGTCGTAGCTCGCTGTCCAAGACAGTGGACCTCTTCGTGTATGCGAACTCACATTGACACGGGACTCACATCGGGTAAAACACACCCTCCATGTTTAGCTTCAGGTGGAAGCCAACAGGCTATAGCAGCTAGCTACAAGAAAAGAAAAGTGTCCTCCATAATTTTGGAGGTGTGTAAAACTTTATGGGGACCCTGAAGCCAGAGTTCCTTTAATCGTCCAGTCAGACGCAGTTGTTGCGGTGTGTGCTGTTGTGACATGTTACATTTCTGCAGAGGTGCACATCAGGCTGCGGCATAGGGCACGACGTGGGGTATATGGCAATGTGGTAGGTACGCTACTTTTTATCAGTCATTACCAAAATGGGAGGAAAAAAAAATAAAAAGGGTTACATTTTTCCAAATCCAAGTTGATTTATTGTAAAATACAGGTCATATAGTATTAGCAAACTCTTGTTTACTTTCCTAACATAAATGATATGGATTAAACTTAGCTTCACACCACTTATCCCACCTATCTGTCCCACCTTGCTCCCCCACAGGGCCCATCACACAGTCTGAGGCCATGTTTACACAGGAGCAGAAAGGTCTTTCCTTTGTGTCTTCAGAATATGTCCGTGTTTACATGAACAACTGAATGTGTTGTAGTATGCATGTTGGGCCAGTAGTTGGCGGTGTAAGTTTGTAATGACATACCATCAGAGCTGCTGAAGTTGTTTACTTCCTGTTGCTGCTAAGCCCTAAGCAGCCCCAATTAAAGAAATTCAGCCCTAGTTTGACTTCTAAAATTATTATTAGAAAAATTAAATTTGCCTCAATAGATTGTCGTTATACTCGACCTGCTCTCGGTGCACTGTGGAGTGTTTAATCAGAATTTGGTAGTGGCTAGAGTGGAATACATTGACTTGTGCTAGCATTAGCATTAGCATTAGCATTAGCATTAGCATTAGCGTGGTCACCGCGTTCACAGGCACTCCACTTGCCAGTTTACATAGTCAGAAAGACGGTTGCAGTTTCAAAAGATTCCACTCTGGAACCCAGTTTCAAACATTTGCAGTTTCAGACGTGCCAGCACACTGTTTTCGTGTGACAGGAAGGCCGAACTGCAACAAAAGTGTTTCGTTTGATATGAAAACTTGCACCATGTAAATTGCCTCTGAGAACCACTGGTTCCACCCTGAACGATGTGACCAAGTGTAAATATTTGGGCAAAAGGACAAAGATGCTGACACAACTATAAATCCACATAGGAACTAACGCACAGCAGGCTTATTTATCCATAACTCCACATGAATTAATCACGATTTGGGCACCCCAGAGAAGTTGGATTTCATTAGTGTCCTTGTCCTGTACCATCATGAGAGTTTTGTGAATTTGAATCCGCTGACTTATATAATTATATTCTCCTTTAGAGTTGATTTTCAACATCAAAGGGACAATATAGCCTTTGAAGTACCATGGGATTGGATCACTGTCTAACCCACTCTTTAAGATTCTGTCACAATGACATTAGGGAAGTCATGTGAATTAAAAGACTAGAGAACAGCTCATGCCTTTGCTCTCTGTCCAATTTCAATCAAAATGTCATGCTGTGCCATTTTCCCTAAATGTGGAACTGGCAAGTGTGTTAGGTTGACATCTTTGTGGCTAAAAGCCTGTGACTAATATATAAAATATTTGACAGTTACACTGTATAGGATTATCAGAACTATAATTTTAAAGAATACATTTTAAATAGTTACGGACATTGTTGAAAAAATTGCATTTTACCAGAGATGTGTTTCTGTCAGTAGTCCTAACTCTTGTAATTCTGTTGATAAGAG
>JAQFJA010000020.1:26218410-26229708 GCA_029874485.1 Naso brachycentron
TTGCATGGTAAATTAATACCCAAACAACACCTGGATTTTGAGCAGTTATTCGTGATGCAATTGCAAATAACACAAATCCAGGAAAAACAGAGGGCTTAAAGAAGTCTGTCAGCAAGATGAAGATTCCAGACCCATTTTCACCTGGCTGTTGTGTTGCACATCTGCACAAACTTGACTTGTTGGGCTGTGGTAATAACCAAAAATTAAAAAAGAATTGCTCAGAAGACATGACCCTTCTTATCTACAAAAATATATTTTCGTAAAGCAGCAAATTACCAGCATTACTAGCAACTTTCTTAAGTTTGGAATCATATCTTACATTCCTTGGTGACATCTTGTGACCTAAATAAGGAACTTTTGGGATTCTTTGTATTTAGCAATAACAAACTGTACAACTGCCCACACAAACTCAAAGGAGAAAGGACATAGTAGGTTTCTGGCGCTCTCTGCTCTGATTTGAGAGTACTCTTTTGTTCATTTATTTTAGGAGCATCCATCCGTCTCTTTCTCTGTCTCTCTACCTCTGCCAACTCTGTGTCAGCAGTGGCCAGGCATTATCTATTTTGTCTAACTACCCCCTGTCGGGTCTCAAACCACCCCCAAGGAAAGCCTGTGTTCTATGGGCAAGATAGAGCTTTGGGCCCAAACCACTGTCAACAAGGGGAACAATTTGGCTGGCAAGGGCCATATTTACAGATCGGTGAACCACAGCTCCATTTAGCAGTGTTCTTTCGTCAGTAAACACCACAGGACGGTATCTGTCTCAGATCTCAAGAGGAGGAACAGAGATAGAATTATGCCATACAGCCCAGAGTCGGACTATGTTGACCACCGCTTGGACCGCCATTGTTTGGAACTTAAGAGTGGCCAAATGATTCGCTAACACGAGTTTGTCGCAGCAGAAAACGTTGTGCACATTCCTCAGTGACCCACCGGAACGCGGTTCTTCGAAAGGCTTCGCCTGTGGCCTCAGTTTGGAGGGTGTGTGGTGTATTTTGAATCCATCAGACTCTTGTCTTTTCTTGTACAATTCTGAATATTGGGAGTGGCATTTCTAAAAATTCAGTGATTAAGGCGTTGTGTTTTTTCACATAAATGCTCAAACCAAACTCCCTTCATGGCATTGTACACACGTTAATGTGTCAAGATATGGCAACCTTGAGTCTTGTTAACAAATCGGACCACATTACATTGTGGGTAGCATGGTATGCAAACAGAGAACTGGCTTGGAGTTTTGGGTCAGAAGAGACTTTGAAGCTAAACATACTCCTGTCATAAAGTTATATCTGGGATAGATGAGACCAATAAAAAAGCACTGAAGCCCTGGAAGCTCAGTTGGTGACAAAGAAAAGTGGGAAAACTAAAATTTATTGCAGATAAAGGCTGCGTCTGCAATTTTGTTTGCCTGTTGTGTTGCAAGATAGCCAAGCACATTGTTTTAAAATATGACTTTGCTAAAAATAGAACCAATGCTAAAATATTAGGTAAACGGAAATGATGTTTGCACACACACTCCCTGAATGAGAACCATTCAGGCATTAAGAAGAAGCTGTTAAAATGAAGGAGCATTCAGGCTGGTGTGGCTCAGTTTAGTCGATTCAATCCACTTTGCAAAAGTGCCAATGTAATTGTTTCAAAATTGCTCTTGTGCACATGGTGACTTTCACATCACCCTACTTGTGCAGTTTAGATGAACAAAATGTATTGATTAGAAGCAGAGAAAAAAACTAAGAATTGATAAATGAACATTTTTTAGCATAATTGAAAAAAGATTTAATGTTTCAAGGCCCCAGCATGAATGACAACGACCCTGCAGCAACAACTAGACATTGTCATCCATACATGTTGTCTTGCTTGGGTGTGTCTGTCACGGACAGTATTGCTCTTTTTTAGAAACTGGGGAATTTCTTTGCGCTCTTATCCTAAGACAGCCTCAGTGCTTTAGTGTTGTGCCTCACACATACCTTCAGGTCCGCAGTCCATTCCCCAGACGGCTGTGGGAAATGTGGTAAGGCCACTCTTGGTTTGGAGGCCTCCCAGGCACCACAGGGATAAAAACTAGACTCCGTCATGTGACAGGGTCATGTGACTGTCGTGGAACTGGTAGAGGCGAAGGGGAAATAGAGGATTTTCATCAACTTCGTCAGAATAATGACAACTGAGAAATTCCAGTGTGTATGTGTCACACATCTTATTCAGTGATTCCATAAGGCCATTGCTTCTATCAAAGACAGTCAATTATTAACACAAGATCCTTCACTCTCGGCTGTGCTAATGGTGTGAAATGATATATTCACATCCTGTCTCCTAAGTGGGCGGAGTCACATCTCCCATGGAGATCACCATCCCTCCACCTTGTCTGGAAGTGTTATAACGTCGTGTGAATGGATTAAAGCAGATCGATTTTGTGTCGCATGATATTTGTTTGATGTAAGTTCTAACTTTTAATTCATGGTTTCACCTATAAGACCATTTAAATGTCCGTTTATGTCCGCTGTGAAACAAGGCGGGAAGCACCGGTTCACAATGTGTCGCTGAGACAGAGACAGGTCTGGAACAAAGTTAATTTTCTCCTGATTTGTGTGTCTGGAAAATGACATTTTTGTGTCAGAATGTTCAGAAAGTATGTGTCTTGTGAAAAATTGGTCCAATATGTATCTTGGTGACAATGGAGGGAAAGAATTGGTCATAATCTGTGATCACCTTCATTTCTCCCATAAGATTGAATGGACTCAAGACTGCTTCCTGTCTCCCAAAGGGGCGTGGCCATGGCAAAACCATGTGACACCGATACAGGAAGTGAACGTTCAGTGAGATGTCTCGCTTTCCATATACTGTCTCTGATTGAACTAAAATAAACTACTTTATTCAAGATCTTTAAAAAGTAATCTACAGTGACTCTGTTGCGCTTTTTAATGTAGAAAGTGTAAAGAAAGAAGGATGGTATACTAATCAACCAGCAAATGATGATGACGATGTTCTTGCTGCCCTGGAAAATCTACTGAAGGTCCAAGATGCCAATTTTTCTACAAAGAAGCTCCAAAACTGCTGGAAAATGTGTACATGTAGGAGACTATATGGCCAGGTTTTCTAAAACTGACTGCCTCTACCTCAGGCTGTGAACTTATCAGTCATCCCTCATGCAATTAAACGCAAGTAGTATGTCAGAGTGATGTATGAGCTGCAGTGGGATTCACTGACAGCTGACAGAGTGTATTTGACGAATAACTGCGTTTACCATTTAAACGTGTTAGTGAGTTTTAAGCAAACATGGAGGAAACCCCTTGAGCAGAACAGCAGCGTGTGCTCTGTTCAGTTTTCATTCAAGCGGGGAAAGCGCTCACGTTGGGGGTTGAGGGGGGAACTAGGACATACATTTATCCGTTCATACATACATTGTTGTGCATGATGAGCTGAGGGTCCCTCTTTAAAGAGTGGAGCCGCTGGCTAAATGTCACAGAGCAGCACAAACCCCTCTGGTACAAAGAAAGTTTTTTGTTTTTTTCAATAAAAGGCAAATACATGTATACACAGTCACTGAAGCAAAAACATATACATACTGTAAACACATGCATGGGTGCACATGTGTGCCTGCTTTTGAATAGAGGAGGCGGTGCAGCATTTAAACTGTGTATGTTGAGCAGAATTAAGGATTTAAGTAGAGCTTCCACATCACAAGGAAAAGTACAAAAATCATGCCTAATGTCAGTGTTCATTATTTAAAATTTACCCAACTAAAGCGATAATGTAACTCAACCGAACAGATCTGCTGTACTACAGCAGACCTCTGCTCCTCTCCGTGGCTCTGTATTCAGACCGCAACGACACTTTGAGCCACTTTGTGCTACCAAATGCTCATTATTCAAGTATTTGTATTTGTAGCACAAAGTGGCTAAATCGTTCTTTCATTGTGCATCCATGAGTTGCAAAATGATGATAAATAAACCTGCCTCTTAATTTGTCCAAAAAAGAAAAAAAGTTTTGTTATTTCAAAGAGGGGCAGCATGGTGGCTCAGTGCAGTGGTTCTCAAACTTTTTTCGGTGATGTACCCCCTGTGAAATATTTTTTCAGACAAGTACGCCCTAACCAGCACAAAGCATTTCTGGTTGAAATAGTAGTAAACCTCAGCACTGTGCCATTAATGTCTGATTTATTAAACTTCGTAGCTGAAAAACACTTTCAAATTTCAAACATTTGAAAAAAACTCATTTCAAACATTTTACTTTTAAGGAACCTTGCATGGATGCTATTTTTAAATAATCAAAAAGAAAAATCTCACATACCGCCTGGGATACATGTACCCCCCATTTGAGAAACAGTGGCTTGGTGGTCAGCACTGCTGCCTTGCATCAAGAAGGTCCTGTGTTTGATACCTGGCTGGTGTAGGACCTCTCTGTGTGGAGTTTGCATTCCTCTCACAGTTCAAACACATGCAGGTTAACTGGTGACTCCAGGTTGCCTGTAGGTGTGAATGTTTGTCTCTTTACGTCAGCCCAGTGATGAACTGGAAACTTGTCCAGGGTGAACCCGCCCTCTCCCAGTGTCAGCTGGGATTGACTTCAGCCCCTCTGTGACCCTGCAAAAGGGTAAGGGGTTATGAAGAATGAATGAATGCATTAATGTATTTTTAAAAAATGATAAACACATAAGCTCAACAAGAAAGTTTGCTTTAGATGACAGAGGCTGATGTGTTATATCTGTACTCCACTAACTCTACACAGGTTATTTTATTATTAGTCATTTGCGGTTCAGCTCAGCCCGTTTCAATCCATCTGTTGTGAGATTTCACAATGTGGCAGAACCACAACGCAACATCTAGCCAGATTTTTACTGTTTCTCATGGTTTTCACTCAGCAGCATGAAACGAGTTCAGACTCAGAGAGGAACAATCAGGCTGCAGTCATGAGCCTGAGATGGCGAGGACAGTGAGAGGCCTTAGTGAGAGCACTCAGCTGCACATTATTTCCCACACGGTCCACAGGGAGACCAAGAGACCCACTTTGCCTTCAGTGCCCAATCACAAACACAGGGCAGAGACAAACTCTGAGGAGCTGAGCGGTTACGATCAGCACTGATGAGAGCTGGTGGCAAAGCAGCGTGGGGCGAGTGATGACTGAGTGAGAGGAAAAGCTGGAGAAATGAGTGAAATGCTGCAGAAATAACATGAGTTTTGATCAGAATCTGAGGGACTTAAGTGGCTGCATGAAGAGCAAAGAGATGAGCCAAAGCTTTAACAAGGAACAGCTGCAGTGCTGGGGAAAAAGTTACCAATGATGCATTGCGACAATTGCCCTCTGTGATGCTGAGGCTCAGAATTTATTCAGAGAGAACTCATACTCTCGTATCAGTGGTGTGGACGCTGTGTGTTAAACCTCCTCAGTGTCTGCTGCTTGTGGTTTCTCAGCAGGTGTAACTGGAGTATTCACCTCCAACCTAGGAAGATCACTAATCAACCAATCAAATGCTGCTGATGAATGAATGACATTAGTTAAAAGAAGTCTCAACTTCCTCCGCTGTACAAAGATAAAGCCATAATATCTCTGATACAGGTGCTGCCATCGAACATCGGTAAAGAAATAAGAACTGATAAGCGCGCGATAACAAGTAGGCCTACCTGAAGTGAGAGAAACCGTGTTTGGAGAAATGTGGGATTCTTTCATTGACCCTGTTTCATTCACTGACATGGAGTGGGAGGGATTTATGACCTGTACTGCAGTCAGCCACTAGGGGGCCAATGAGATGTTTTGGGTTCACTTTTAAGGAGCTGTTCTATTGTCCATTTTTACGCAGTCATCGGTGCATGTTCGCCTCTGAGACTCGGCTGTCTCACTGTTTGTTAGAATGATCCATGTTGACAGATGAACTCATTTGTAAACAGTTGCTTATTTACCCAGTCATGGCACAACACCATCTTTCATTTCAGCTTGTGTTTGTGTATCATATTCCCTTTACAGCTCTGACACGGCTGCTTCAAGCCCTGGAGTTTACCTTTGATAATTATCAATGAATATGATGACATGATTTTACTTGACACACACTCCGTTTCTCTCTCTCGTCTGTGTGTGTGTGTGTGTGTGTTCTCTTCATGTCTGTGAAATATTCTAAAGATACAGACATTAAAACTGTCAAAATTAAAACTCCTCAGACCCAGTCACAGTTTTTTCTCTCTCTCTCTCTCTCTCTCACACACACACGCATGCACACAGGACCAGCACCTCACCACGCTGTTTTCATTTAGGCTGGGTTTGTTTCGGGTCAGTGACTTGGGGCAGGAAAGCCAGTGCTTGGCTCACAGTCTCAGGCTAACGGCTGCTCCACATGCATGAAACAGGAGGAGGAGCTGCTCTGAGGGTGACAGGCCAAAATGTCACTGAGCACAACATCATGGAGAACACGCTCAGTGTCGATCAAGCCGACACAGCTGAGAGGGTGAACTATTACGAACTCACAAGGCGAGACTCCACTGATACAATGCATCCATCTGAACGAATGTCAGCTGCAGTTTTATGAGGGTTTGGAGGGCTAATAACACGTCTGTGGACTCTGTGTATTCAGACAGCAGCTCTGTGCAATAAAAAAAGTAAGTTCACAAAAGCTTTAGGGGCTTTGATGCACTGAATTGTATGCAAAAATAATAAAAGCATGTCTGAAACATTTATCGCCTTCATGATGTTTAGACATGATTTTAGAAACTTTGCTCATGTAATCGGGGTCAGATCAAACCTGAAACCAAAATTCAAAGCTGCATTTTAATTTACAATATAATCCAACAAAGAATTATCATCCAACTCTACAGTTCTCCTCAGTTGTATGAAGCATCTTTTTGCTTTCTGTTTTACTCTTAAAGCGTAACTACAACCCTCAGCCACCTTTTTCAGCTGAAAACTGATGCTAATAAGTATTTGCCACTGTTTGTGATGATCCGGGTCTAAATCTTGATGTTTCACTGCAGTTTAATTGAAGTTTACATACGCTGTTATAAATGTGCACGGCGACTGCCCTCTGCAAGTTGAAACCCGGCTATTGCAAACAAATTTTCCGAGTAGCTGATCAGGTGAACTATGACATGTCTGATGTTTGCGTTTGTCACCAACGAAGCCCCGCCCCCTCTAAAAAAAACCAGCTGCTCACGATTCAGAAGACTGTGGTGAGAGGAGACAGGCCCAGTCACTCTAACATTACTCTTTTCCACACACTCCCACACATCACCCAGGAAACAGTACACACACACACACGCACACACACGCACACACAGCCATAGATTAGTGAGATAAAAGCTAAATCCATAATCAGTCTGAGTTTCCCAAAACTTAAATCACATTACTGCAGCAGAGTCTCTGCTCTGCTCGGCGGAGTGAGGTGGAGCAGCAGCAAATAACATTAAAGCTACAACGGCAACCAACAAGGAGGAAACTGATGGACGGATTTTTGAATGAGACAGAGGCTGCAGTGAAGGAGAACGCATGTACGAACCGTTCTCTCACAGTTAAGTGTCATGTTTACCTCAGATAAAGAAATGAAGGAATAACCAAGCAGAGTTTAGTTTCACTAAGAGAGAGGTAGAGAGAAGCCGGCTGCCTATTAAATGAACTGTGAAAACTAAAATATGCAAACAGCTAAATCTAACTACAACACTACACTCAAACTATGCAATCCTCCCAGTCTACTCTCAGTAAAGCCCCGCCTCCTAGCGCTGCCCGAATCGATACATTTTTCCACTTTCTGGATGCATTTTTTGAATTTCAGGAAGGATGCCCATCAGCCAAAACTCTGGGGATTTTTTCACATCTTAAGCTTTTATAATACAGCGTATACGCAGGTTTACAGAGTACACCCACTTATTTTTCAGTCTGCATTGAGTATAAACACTTCTAAATCCCCTCTGATCCTATCTGTTGCAAATCAGCTGTTCAAGAGACCGTTTACAAAAGAAACTAATGGTCAGTGGTCTACTTGCAAGGTTTTTCATATGTGGATGGACTAAGGAATCAGGAACAGTTTGCTCAAAATGCCTAAATATGTAGTTGTCTCAGCCTACAGTCTGACTGTGGGCCAGTATTGATGCAAAATCTGCTCCTCTGTTGTGGCTGATGTTAATTTCATAAAGATCCTCATTACTCACTGAAGTCAAGCAGCAGAAGTTAAGTGACAATGTGCAAATAGTACTGTCCCTTTATTCAAAGAGCTACATATGCAAAAGTAGTCTGACATGCCACTGTTTACAAAATGTCACTGTTTGAAAAGGGCGCTCATCCTTTTCTTTAAAAAGAATTGTGGGCATGAATAAAAAGTATATCCACTTCTTCAGGCACCACTACACCTCTGTCCACAGTACACTAGCAGAGTTAGCTACTAGCTAATGAACTTAAGGAGCAGTTAGCAACTGACAAGACAGATGTTTCAGATTGTAGAAGTCAGTGTAGGTCAAAACAGAGCTGAAAGGAATGTGAATGGTGACTGGAAAGATGATCCTCAATAAGTACTGTCTGCACATGAACACGATGAGAGGTCAATGTTGTGCTTACATCTTGTTTTTGCTGCCCTCATGTGGTCAAAGGTCAGTTATAGCATGTTAAAAATCTCAGTAGTTTTTTCTGTTTCATGTAATACTTCTTTTTATCCACGTTTCTTTTACCTGTTGTGTTTAAATACCACATATATACTACAGAACAGTATTAAAATATTTTCAAAATAACAACGTACAAAGTTACTAAAAGTTTCTTTTTTAAAGTAACTTGTACATTCATCCTTTAAACCACAATAAACTACAATAGACAGACAAAAAATTAAAATGAGGAATAAGTGCAAAATAAGTGACTGGTTGGGTTTTCCTTTCAAACAAGATTTTAGGTGGTGAGGTGCTTAAAATGCTCTGTTATCCGTCAGCATGGTGTGATTGTTTATGAATGTGGAAAAGTCTGAACGCTGTAGTTGTGGTTCTCTCAGAGGAAACTGATCCGACGATGATGATGTCCATTCAGTCGGTGTAAATTAGTTTGTAATACCTGTGGAGACAGTCTGTCGAGGTGAAACGTCTTTCAACACCAAAAACTCCATCAACAGTTTAATCAGCTTCACATTCGCTCAGTGCTATACCTTTATACCTTTACATCCAATTAGCAACTTCATTACTGCATCCTCTGAGCAGGGAAAATTACATCGTTCTGCAGACGACGTTAATTTCACCATTCGCTGTCTCCCTTGTCATAAACTAAAACAAACAGGCAGATTTGGTCAGTGATCCAGATGTAAACATGTCAGCATATGAGCTTTTCACCCCAACACTCCTGCAGTGACTGGCTGAGATACTCTGGTCAGAAACAACTGATGGAGTCTCCATATGGTTTTCAAACATTAACCTGCCATTTGTTTTACTGCTGCTGACAAAATAAAGTGTTAATGGTCATATTTCATGACTTTGACCAGTTTTCCTGCTGTCCTCTTGAACGCAGCATGGAGGAGACGGTGCGAACGCTGCTACAGAACCAGGACTCACTGGAAGGGCCAAAGGTCGACCCACTGGACCTCATGAAAGCATACAAGGTACAGGAGGGACCTCTGAGAAAAAACAGATGTGTTCATATGATGTTTTTGTTCTCAGTATTCTGATTATTCTAAAAGTAAAAAAGGTATAATATGAGAAAGTGAAGCACTAGTTTGAGCAGGTTTCTGCACTGATGTTACTGAGAACAGCAATGGGAAAATGTGAACAGTTGATTTTTTATTTTTTTTTCATCATCCAAGTTGCAGACAGAACATTTCAGAGTTGATTTACCATTAGACATACTATTGATCTCACCTTGAAATGTATTTGTCAGATAACGGCTGTTTCGAGTCAGGGTTGAAGTGATAGCAGCAGGATGAAGTTTTTCATGTACAGATTGCAATGTGTTTCTGAGAACATATGACAGATGGATTCCTCTTAAGACTTTAAGGATCCTCTTCGTCCAGAAATGTGATTTTCTTTTGTTAATGCCCCTAAAATGTCTGACATGTGTTTTCCCATTCCTCTACTGAGAAGGGAGCTATCTGTCCACTTTCCTAAAATCTGATATGCAAAGTTGTATTTGGTATGCCACAGATTTTGATATTGCAACAATAGCCCCCCCCATACCTATAGATCAAAAATTGATAGATCAAGACTTTCTCAAAATGCAAAATGGCCTCATTCTTCAACCACTATTACACTGTTTAATCAGGTTATACGTCATAATGACAAAGTTAAGCCAAGAAAGTTGTTTCACTTTGAACCCTTTCAATAATCTTCACTGAACATTCTAAAACATTTAGAATGAATTTCAGAAAGCACTCTAAAAAATGTTCAAGCAACATTCAAAGATGTATTTACAAATATTCAATAAATAATTATGGCAACAATATTAACAACAGCTAATATGTTGTTGATATGTTACAAATACTATAAACTATATGTAGGCGGGCCATCCAAATAAGCTGTTACCCAAACCTTCAATGTGAAGGAAAAACATGAACAAAATGTTTCATATCTAGAAATTTTAAATATGACTGGAATTTTGTGCATCTTGCTCAATATTTACTGATTAAAGTGCATGAGGAGTAGGGAATGAAATGGATCTGTCATCATTGATCATTGTTTGTATTTTACAAAAAAAACAAACAAACAAAAAGCACCACTCGTTGACTTGTGACTTGAATTTTTTTTTTACTCTAGAAGCAAGAAAGTGTAGACCATTCTTCAGTCTTTAACAAAAAGTTAATGATGAAAAATGAGTTCAGAATAATGAATTCCTAAAACTTGTTAACCCTAAGATTTAATCATTTATCTTGTGAGGACTCTGCTTTGTCTCCTCAGACGGAGAAAAGTTTCCAAAGTGTGATAGCAAGGACATAAAAGTCAAACATTAACTTTGATGTAGTTTATTATTTAGTTTATTTAATTTAGTTAGTGTGGATGAATGAGCAGGAAGAACTCATGAACCAAATACTGACTGCAAACAAGGCTCACATTCGTAGTTCTAATCAGCTCGAGGGTCTTATGTGAGTAAGTCTTCTCTCCGTTTCATGCTGTCTTCCATTTTCCTCTTTTCTGAATCACGGCTTTGTAATATTTGGTTACACTAATCTTTAATGCAAAGTGCTAAATAATGCAACATTACATTACAGGCCTATAAATATTAAGCAAACACCTCAGCAGCTAATCTCATGCAAACAAGTATGAAGCTCCAGTCCCAGAAAAGACAATATTAGAGCACAAAACATAAAACACTGTGTGAAATAAAGATTTCAGACGAGCAACATCACCACACAGAGATAAGACA
>JAQFJA010000020.1:26385752-26396190 GCA_029874485.1 Naso brachycentron
GGGCAGTGGAGGAAAAAAACACGGCACAATTTGGTCCATGTGTCTTGTTTCAGGATATTGCATTTTTAAAGGGCAGCAGGTCTTTTTTGCACTCAAGTGAAGGGTGAGAAACCTTCACCTGCACTTGTCTGTTTGGGAATATCTGTGTCAGTGTATGTGTGTGTTATAGTGCATCCTGGTTTCTGTTAGGGAGCTTCAGACATTTGAAAGATAACATCTCCAGACGTTCCTAATACTGTGGGGTTGTTATGGACACAGTTTAGTATCTTCTCATCTCTACCCTAAAGTCATTCTGTAAAACACATTAATGTTATTTCACAAGGCCTTTTTGTTTTCACATTATTGCCTCAATCTTGTTTTTTAGAGTCACACTGTCCTGTGATGTTCTTGTTTTTGTGTGCTGAGGCCTGTAAGGCACGAAGAAGGAAAAAGAGAAGAAACAGATCAACGCGCAGCTAATTGTGATGGAAACGCCATCCCTGTCCCACCATTGTCTTGCCCCTATGCCTGTTTGGATGGCACATAAAGATGTAATTCCCCTAATGTGAGGTATTTGTATTGCTGCCTTTGTTGGCAGCAGGTCGGCTGGCGTATCGCTGCACTCTGAGGAGCCGCTGCCAGCATCGCCAGCTCACGATATCCATCACCGGCATCCATGCCAGGCAGGCATCAGCACACATGAGCCGGAACCCAGGCACAGGCACGGTCCTCTGGGACAACATCACAGACGTAGAGTGTGTGTGTGTGTGTGTGTTTGTAGCAGAGGCAGAAAGTAACAAATTACATTTACTTGCATTACTGTAACTGAGTAGTTTTTTAGTCATTTTAATAGTAGTTTTTAAAATCTGTTATTTTACTTTTAAATTAACTTTTAAAGTGGCTATGAGCTTTCAGTTTTTGTTGATTCTAGAGGCCTTATTGGACAAAAGCGGCAGTGACCCAAGAGTCTGCTGTCGTAAAGAGTTTTGCTAACACGTGCCAGGCAGACAGAACTCGGGATAACACCGGCAAAGTGTGTATTTGTTTTGGAAGCAAAAATACGACAATAAAAATAAAAAGTGTGACACCTCCACTGCTACAACTCCTTCCTACAGTGACACTGTGTGTATTGCCAAAGTTACATTCTTTCATTCACTTTATCGTTTATCAGAGAAAGAAGAGAAATTCATTAAGCATCAACGGCTAAAAAGTAACTAGTAACTAGTATTGTGAGTAATTTTTTAAATTAGTAATTTGTACTTAAACTGAAGTACTTTTTTTAACACTTTACTTGTAATTGAGTAATATCTCAACTATGTAACAGCTCTTGTAGTAGAGTACAAATTTTCAGTGCTCTTTCCTCCTCTGGTTTCTTGCACTGTAACCATGTTTGTTGGTTATCTCATTGTCACTGTAAACAGCGGGGGGTTTTTTGTTTGTTTTGTTTGTTTGTTTGTTTTTGTTTGTTTTTGTCTCCTCACAAACCACAGTGCTGTGTGTTTTTTACAGGCTGGGGCTCGTTACTGTTGCAACTTAAACCATCACTGATTCCAGATTACATCTGCATTTTTGTGCGCTCACGTGTTCTTCAGCCCTCCACACAATGTTTAGTTGCACTTGGCCAATCACTTTTGTGCAGATTAGCATTTCAGACCAACAATTTTCAGAACATGTAAAATAAGTCATGTTTACCTTTTTCGTGTTGTGTTAGAAAAGCTAAACCAATTAATTCACAGGGGAGAACACTAAATCCTTCTTGTAAAACAACAAGAGAGCATATTATGTCGGATCACACTGAATAAGACTCAGGCCTTTAATTTATCTGCCTCTCATCTCTCAATGGCTCATTTAAACCAGCACTAAGCTTACTGGCATTTTTCACATTTTTTGGCACCCTCTGTCTGCCGCTTGGTCCGCAGAGTTCAGGAAGAGACAGGGTTAAGTCTGAAACACTTTTTTAATTTAGACGCTCTGGAAGCAGCCAAACATTTCCGAGGCCGTTGTCAGCTCTTTGTGTCTCTGTTAGATCAGCTTTTGAAAACATGAAAAGAAGCAGAAAGAGATACAGCTCTCACACAGCCATAAGCACATCAACATGAATGTTTCACTGACAAGGGGCCAAGTGCCCTTATGTCCTAACGTTGTTTTTATTTACCATGTCAACATCAGCTTTGCTTTTTCCTCCCCTCCTGCTGTAAATGCCAGCAGTCAGGAATTCATCCAGTTCCCAGCTCCAGCCGCAGTATTTCCCATCCCCCTGTCAAAAGCTGAATCCAGCCTCATGCACCGCCTTGTTTACCCTGCTGCTTTATTCTTCCTCCTCAACATACGCATGCAGCCCTGACCATGGCGAAGAATACGCAAATGTTTGTGGAACACAGTGTACAAAATGACAACAGCTCCTTTTAAATACTGAGCTGAAGCTCATTTAGAGTCATGTTTGTCTCGGCTGTCTCAAACAACAGCAAGATTACACCTTTTACCAACTTGTCTTCTTTTTATGGACATGCAGGGCCTGTATTCTGTCCAGTCAGCTGTGAGACATTGTATTTTATAGGTCTGAGTACTGGCAAGAACTTCACAATACAATACGTATCACGATACATGGGTTACGATTATATCATGATACATCGCCATACAATGCATATTGCAATATATTGCGATATTCAAAATAGTTCACTGAAAATGTAAAAGCAGAGCTGAAATAGGCTACAAGTTGCTGTGTAAGATCTGGGTGGTCTTAATACATCACATCACATTATATTGATATTTCAACTGACAAATTGAGTCAAAACAATTAATTTCAAAATTTCCTTTCCAGTTTATTTGAATGGTACTGGAAAAATACCAAACACACCAATGTAGCTGCCATAGCATCAAAATGAAAAATGAAACGTAAGTGCACTCTTGCACTCTAACTGAACACACTGAAACAAGTGGACACACGGAAATTGAAAGTATGAAAATAAAGTGCAAAAGTGTTCTTTTGTGTCACTGAACTTAAAGGGTGGGTTTTGGAAAGGACTTCACAATACGATACATGGGTTGCAACACGATTCGGATATCATGAAAATATACAAAAATAAATACTGTGATATATTGCCATGTCGATTTTTTAGCACAGCCCTAGTATTTTAGTTGGATTTCAGTTGAAGAAAGAGCTTCAATTGCATGTAAGAGAGGTGTTTTCCTCCAGCCTGCAAAACTCAAAACACTTGATCATTTTTTGTAAAGTGCACGGTCACAAATCCAAAAAATCTGGTTTGTGATCGTACATTTTTGATGAACAGAAACTGGATCAAGCAGTAAATGAAAATTAAATTCTGAAGAGAGATTTTAATTTTCTTTGACCAAAAGAGGACAAACGACCAGTTTGTGCAGCCAGAGAGGTCTCATCTCAGTCTTCAATTCTGCCTCTTCCCCAAAGGAAATTAACCGACGGATTCCTCCTGACAGACAGCTGTTCCTCCCACAGTGGGTCTTCTTCATAACCTGCACCTCCCCACGACACACACACACACACACACACACACACACACTATTCTGAGTTACTGCCTCCCAGGAGAATAAATCTGCAATCAACTGGGCCTATAAATAGCTGTGGCACACTTCACTGCTGCTGAGGCCCTCACTCCTTCCCTTTCCAAAGAGCTGCCACACACACACACACACACACACACACTAAAGCGCTCCACCCCTAATCCAAAGCAGGGCACCCAGCTTTTCTTTGCCACTCTACGTTTCATCCTGCGGACGTTATGTGCTCATATTTCTACGAGCAAACACATTAAGAGAGGCTAATTAAAGTAATTTGTCCCTCACATATCTGCACATTAGCTCTAATAGCTTTTAGGCAATTAAATGCCCGAACCACCGGCTATATTAGCCGTTCCATCTGAATCAGTGAGCTTAAATCCTCAGAGAGAGCTAACGCTACGCTAGGCTAACGCTAGTTATTGGTAGCCAGGGCTAATCACCTCATTAGTCAGCAGGCTTAATGAGATGTGTTATTTAAGTAGATACTGTAAGGGGGGGGCTTTTCCTCTGGAGCCATAACACATAGAGAAAGATATTTATCAACATTAATCATACACAACCACACACACTTACTGGTTTTACTTTTGATGTACTTTTTGAAAGAAAATAGTTGATATAATCCTTGAAAAATGTAAACTCATGTATGGGACTCAGGTGAGGAGTCTGTGCAGCAAAATCAGCAACTAGCCTAGCAGACATATCAGAATGGTAAGTGTAGTTAGCATCTATTATTTATGTTGTTTGTTAGCTTGTTAGCCTGTAACTAGCAGTGACGGACACAGCGTTAGCGGCTGTGCTAATGCAAACTGTCACTTTCTGTACTGACATGTTCACTTCGTGCTGGAGGTTTCAGGTTTCTTAGAATTTGTGAAGTAACAAATCTAGCTTGGAAGATTAAGTTTAACTTCAGATTTTGGAAAAGTGCACAGACATTTTCCCCTTCAGCAGAAAAAGTTGTGAAAACAGCTCTATTATGACAAACTTTGCACAGATTTAATTCAGAGTAGTAAGGGTCTGATATTCAAGGGGATAGACAAAAGATAAAGACATTTTTGAGTGAAGGGGGACTTTAAAGAATTAAATATTTAAGTCTCCAGTAGAGGATTTTGTTTTAGTCATGTTGTGTAATTACATTTGATTCAAAGGAATACTTTTTTTTTTCCTTTTTCAGCTCTTTGATCCCTTTCCTTGCGACTTTGGCCCAAACCAAAATGGTAGCTGCAGCTGTAAACCACATATGCTTTTAGCAATGTTCTCAACAAATAAAGAGTTTCACATTAGTTATATTTGTCTATGTTAGTAATGAAAAAGTTTTTATTGTGCAGCAGATGGAATATTTTTTTCTCATCCAGACAGTTTCAAGAGACTTTGAGGTTTCTGGAAATATTTTGAGAACAGTGACTCATGTTATTAAATGAATCTCTGGGTTTTGAGAAGATTGTGTTGAGTTGCAGTCGCAGGAATAAAGTGTTGACCAAAGATATGTTAAATTTGTATGTGTCATATGAATCATATCAATATTCAGCAATACATTTCAAAGCAACATAGTCAGATTAAAAGTGGGCAGTGTGTCACCTGGATGAGACAGGTCCACTCTGCTGATGAGACCCCATCAATGTCGAGACGGTCAGTGTCATTAAAAGTTTTCTTCTTTCTTTCTTCTTGTTTGAGCCTCGTTTGTGGTGATGAAACCAGGTATTTTAATGCAAAACATGAACTTTCCACAATGCTGAACAAGTGTTTTTTTAACCTTTAAAAAGTAAAATATACTTATATTTTAAACAGATTTGTGGTTTGCAGTTATACAATACATTAACATTTAGTGTTTGACTTAGGGGCAGTTTTGCACATTTTTGCATCAAACAATACACTTTTGTTGCGGTTCAGCCTTCCTTTTACTTGCTTGTGCCCCTGAAATAGCACACATTATGGCGCCGCTGGTGTAGTGGTATCATGCAAGATTCCCATTCTTGTGACCCGGGTTCGATTCCCGGGCGGCGCATGCCATTTTCTCATCTGGAAGGTCAATGATGTTGTGGAGCTGGACTCTCTGACAGTCATATCAGAGAGGAGGATGCTGTTCAAACTCCATGTGATTATGGACAATGTGTCACGCCCACGCCATGATGTGCTGGCTCTGCACAGGAGCACTTTCAGAGAAAGACTCCTCCCACCGAGATGCACCACAGAGCGTCACAGGAAGTCATTTCACTGTGGCCATCAGACTGCACAACCGCTCCCTCAGAGTGTCAGACACTCAGAGTCAATAGCTGGAAATGGACTTTTAACATATCGGAGCATTAAATATGTTTTTCTATCACTTCATACATAGGTTCATTGTAAATTATATTTCAGTATATTTCACCACTTGTTTGTGCAATGACACTAATAATGTGCAATAACATTTAAATTTTGCATATTTATAATATTCTGTATATATTTTTCTTAGGTATATGTAGGCCTATATTTATCTTTAGAAGTCTGTATATTGGAGTCCATGCTTTTTCAAGTCTGCATATTTTCTATTTTATATATTTAAGTTTGTATTTTTATTTTGTCTGTCTTGGCTTGATATTTTTTCTACCTCTTCCATTCTTGGTTTTTGGAGTAACTGTCAAGAACCAAATTTTCCTCTGGGGATTAATGAAGTATTTCTGATTCTGATTCTGATTCAGTTTGAAACCGGATTCCAGAGCGGAATCTTTTGAAACCACAACCTTCTCTCTGGCTGTGTAAACTGGCAAGTGGAGTGCCTGTAAAAGCAGTGACAATGCTAATGCTAATGCTAGCACAAGTCAATGTATTCTGCTCTTGTCAATACTAAACTCAGATTTAACACTCCGCAGTGTGCCGAAAGCAGATTGAATATGAGGACAGTCTATTAAGGCAAATTTAAGTGTTCGTATCATAATTTTAGAAGGCAGTCTACAGCTGAATTTCTTTAATTTGTGGCTCCTTGGGCCCAGCAGCAACAGGAAGTTAACAACTTCGGCAGCTCTGACTGTATGTCATTATAAGGTTACACCGCCGACTACTGGCCTGGCATGCATACTACAGCACTTTCAGTTGTTCATGTAAATATAGACATATTTTAAAGACGCAAAGAAAAGACCTTTCCATTTTTAGTAGGGCTGCTCCCGTGTAAACGTGGCCTCAGTGTTGAATAATGACTCACAGTTTGACACTGTTTGGAGTCATGTTGATTCAACAGAAAATAAAGTAAAGCTCATGCTTCTGTCAGACATAAACACAGATAAACCACATTCCTTTTAGAGGTTAGTATTAATTTGCATGCAAACAACGTCAGTTTAAATAAACTAAATGTTTATTTTTCAAAAGCAGTCCAAGTTTACTAAATGAGGTTTGGAAACTTCATGTTGAACTGTAAAGCAAGTAAGTGGAAAAAAATAAATATGTTTATAATCACCTTGCTTTCACTGAGAGAGGAAAAGCAAACTGGAAGCACTTTTAAAAGGTCAAACTGATTTATTGATGGACCTCGTCAATTACTGCTCTCTGTAAAGGATCAAATGAGGACTTTTTAATTGATCGTCAAGATGCAACATGGCAGAGATAATTGTTTTTTGTCTGCAGGTGCTTTGTGTAATCAGGTAGATGTGTGTGACGTGTGTGTGTGTGTGTGTGCTACTAGACCCCTGACCTTTCCATGTCCTGATAGCGTCCCCGGGGAGAGAGGGATGGAGAGGGGGGCTGAGGAGGAGGGGAGGGAAGGGGGATGCCTTTGTTTTTCTACTGGTGGCCTTAGTGTCACCACAGCCGGAGCGCTGATGGAGCAAACAAGCTGTTTTTATGACTAGAGATGGGAAAATTATCATTTTTATCATTAATCACGATAAAAACACTCACAATATTATTATAAATTTAATCGTGATGAATTTCAATTAATGTTATAATTGTGAACTAAAGTGTCTGCTATGAATAACCTAATGTAACCCTCACTATTCATGCTAGTGAATAGTCCAAGCTACAATGCAAGTTGGACTTTATAGAACAGAGTAGACTTACACATACTATATTTTTTATGTATCCGTTATTTATGCAGGGAAACCTTATAATTATTATGACCTTATTCTTTTATGTTTTGTTTTTTTAAATCAAGACGTGCTCCCCTATGAACTTGATTTGAAGGTTTTGAAGTAAAGTGATTACATCATGTTTTATTGGCATTCTCTTTTTCAATTTCTTAATGTTTTCCTGATATATCTATACAAATTTTCACATTTTTTAATAATGTTTTTTTATTTTTAGATTTTTTATAAATGATCGTGATAATATTGTGCATCACAATTATTTTGGCTACAATAATTGTAAATGAAATTTTCTAATAGTCCCACCCCTATGTATGACCCCAGCCTTAAAATGAACAAATGACAGAGTTTAGTATGCAGGAGAAAAGACTGAAATTTAATCGGATTATTAAGAGGGACCTAGTTTATGCTTTATATTTCTGCCACAAAGCATTATTCTGGCTCTTACATTTTTGTTATTTTGCTTAAGATTTTACTCCAATTGTCGGCCACAATCATAAACAAATCCAGTTTTTCTCCCCTTTTGACAGACAGACACCTCCTTCAGGAGAGGAGCAGCATCCTGTGCACCTACACGGTGAAAGCAGTCCGGTGTGTTGATGCCAGATTTAATTGTCTGGGGCAAAGGCGAGTGTAAACTGCACGCCTCACAGACAATAAGTGCTAGTGTTACCACGCTGCACAGTGTGTTAATGGAGAAGAAGGGAGGGGAGGTCTGAGGCGGCGGTGGTGGTGTTGGGGAGGGGTTCTGGTGCCTCCGACCCTCGAATCACATCACCTCCTCCCTTTCTCTGCCCCCTCGTTCCCCCATCAGGCGCCCACCATTTGCTCATCCATCACCATCGCCTCTCGCTCTCCTCTCCCCTCCATCTTCCATCACGCCACCCAGCCAATTTAGTCCTCACTCATTTTTTCTCCTCTCTGCAGAGCGCTGTGCTTTTGTCCTCCTTCCTAACCTCTCTTTCACTCCTCTCTCTGAGCGGCTCTCCTCCTCTCTGCCAGTGTCTGATCGCAGAATTCGAACAGTCTGTTGTCGGGGAGGGTGTTGAATGACAGCCTCTCCATGTGCTGTTTTTCCTGTCTGTGTCCATGCAGTCTGTCGCTTGTGTGTTTTGAATACATGTAAAATCAAAAATGTGTTGGACACAAGAGTGTGTATCTGGATTCTGCCACCAACAAAATCTACATCCCGCCCTTACCATCTGTCCCCACACAAACCTGATACTCCTGAACCACTTCTGCCTCTTTCTCTACCTCCACACACACACACTTACACACACCTAGCACCAGTGTTTGGTTGTAACGCGTTACTGTAATGGTGTTACTGTAATAATATTATTTTTTCAGTATAAGGAGTATAACAGATTACTAACAAAACTCCAGTAATATTATTACTGTTACTCCAGAATAAAACAAATCGTTACAGTTTGCTTCGGTTTTTACTGACTAATTTAAATCATTTTGTATCATTTGTAGCATGCCGCAAAGTGTAACATGACTAAGGCCGCTACACATGATCAGCGATAAAACCGCTTTGCGCTGGCTGGCCAACTAAGCAGCACCGCTGCCCTTGGCATTGCGCACCGCTCAGATTTGCACCCTGACCGCTGCACTCAAGGTTCAAATTATTTGAACTCTGAACACCAGCTGCAGCTTTCAATATTTCAACATTACTGTTGAAAATGGAGTTGGAGACGGAAATTTGGACTTTTATCGGCTTGAAATATGCCCACTATGTCAAGCTTATTGGGAGCAAAGACGCTAAAAATGTAAATGTCAAATGTGAATTGTGTCCAGGAGGTACAAATACTCTTTCCACCATTAAAAATACAACCTTAAACCTCCTGAAACGCCTACAACAACATCACGACACACACAAGTTGTTTAAAAGATTGTGTCTTCTTGTCGGTTTCAGTATTCAAAGGCTGTAATAGACAACTGCTAGTTTGAAGCATGAGCTGCAGCCAACAGCAATTATAGCCTACTTACATTTACACAGAGATGTATATGCAGTGTCTGAATTATTAGGAGAAATGACTCTATTACCAACTTTTGGGGTGTAATGGAAAAATAATATAATGGGTAAAGTAATACATTACTTTGGTAGGAAGTAAAATGTAATGATATTTGTTTAAAAAAAGGTAACGAGTAATTAGTAATATAATGAATTTTTTGAGGACCGAACACTGCCTGTCACTCCCAAACGTAACACTAATGCTGCCATTGGAGTTTCTCTGTAAACCATTTCATCCAGAATTTTATGGCATTAGTTGTAACTGCAGGGTGAATCATGTTTGCACCGTCCCAACTTCAAACACGCAAATATTACCACCAACACACACACACCAGCTCATCCACACTCACACACACACTCACACATCCTACGCCCCACCCAGGCCCCCCTCAGTCCCCAGGCTCTCTTTGCCACTCATTAACCCTGTCACGTTTACGGTATGAATTAAATGATTCCAGCGATGCATCCCCACGCACCAAGGGAGCCTCAGCCAGACCTCATCCCCCCCTCTGAGGCTGGAGGGACGGCCCGAGGCACCACTCTGCACCCTCATTACTACCCGCATGGTGGTCGCTAGCTGCCACACTGTTGTTTTAGCATGCTCGTGTCTGAGCGTGTGTGTAATGTGTAACCGGTGTGTGCCCATCGCCCTCTCCATGTTTGATGTTTAAATGTCTGAACGGAGGCAGCAGCAGCAGAAAGCCTTCACATTTTTTTAAGATTGCTTACACACTAAAATTTAAAATAATACACATATTTTTTAACCTGACACACAGGGAGCAAACTGTCAGCCCAGATTTGCACAACTATACACACATTCTCAGCCTCACACTTCTTTTACTTTCAGTTAGTGATCACC
>JAQFJA010000020.1:26402611-26413031 GCA_029874485.1 Naso brachycentron
TGTGACTTTATTTTTGGGTTCGGGGCTTTTTTTTTTTTTTTTTTAATTCCCGTGTATTTTTATATGCCCTGACCTCCCCAAAGTACAAAGTCACACATTTAGTTTACACCCTGCTCACATTTGGAGATAAGAAAAAGCAGAGGAAGCTATTTAAGCATGGATGATCAGTTGCTCCCTGTTCAGTGTTTGTATCCCATTAACAATGGATTTGGTGATTTGCAGGTCAAACAGTTGCTCAGCTGCCGTTTAAATGAGTTACAGTGACTAAAGTTCAGTTTGTAGTCAGGTTCTGCTGAAGTATTTTAAATGCTTGAGAAAGTTTTATTATTTCCTCCAAACATTAATACATTTTAGAGTCTGAAACCATGCTAGCAGCTTTGTAAAGCCACCCCTAGGCACAGCTAAATGCTAACATCACCGTGCTAACATGCTCACAAAGACAATGCTAACCTGCTAAAGTGTAGCAGGTATAGTGTCAACATATTCAGCATATAAGTTTAGCATGTTAACATGCTTACATGATCGTTAGAACTTAACACAAAGTAAAGCAAGGGCTAGCAGGAGTATTATTCGTTTAGCAGATATATATGTTATATATATGTATATGTCTACTTTTTTGTGCTCCTACTAATACTGTTTTTAATAAGAAGCCTGAAGACTTGACTGATTAGCCTACAGGTATCCCTTTCTGCTAGTGTGCACAACTTGTTTGGGTTAGATCTCAATCTACTGTTTCAGTGTTTGCATGTGAGCAAGTGCATATGCGTGTGCTGCTTGGAGGTGATAAGTCATGTTTCCATCAAAATCATTTATCTCTTAACTCTCCATTTAGCAGACAGCTTTAAAAGTTTACATGAATGGTGCCCCTTTGTTTTTATATTTCTTTTTGTTTAACTTGCTCTATTTTTTTTCTTTTTTTTGTTGTAATCCTGATTCTCTGCAATTTGGCAACGTTCTCAACCAAATTTTCAAATCAAGTAACTTGTTGTGGTATGTCAGTAAATTACAATTGACGTAAACAACCCGCTGTCTGCGGTGAGTTCTTCTCAGTATTTGCTCCCTCAGCTGAAGCGCAAAAGGATGTGGAAACCCCCACACTGCACCTGTGAACCAGCAACTTCCTCGCCCTCTGTTCTCCTCTGCCCTGTTCACTCCTTCACAGACTTCCTGCTGAAATGAGAATACCACATGGTTCACGCTGTACATCCTCTTGGTGTCTCACTCACCACCAGCACCAAACTCTCAGTTTCAAGGTTCTGGTGTAGCCAAAGATCTCTGCTTGGCAATGTTCAGAGACCTTAGTCTCATCCGGAGCGAAACCAAACAGAAAATCTCAAAAAAGGAAATGATGCAGCGAGTAGTATATTCAGTGGTTAAGGTTGTACGGTGAAAGATAAAGACACAAACCTTTTTGGCTGCTGTGCCTTCATGTTAACTAAAACCATATTTCACTCAAAGTGTGTACATGACAAGACTCACACCTAACACACTGTTTGTTCAGAAAATAATGAACTCTAAGGAAAAGTTCCACAAAAGGGCTCATTATTTTTTATATTTATTTTTTTTAACAGACAGTTAGATGAGATAACTGATAATGACACCATGTCTGTATGCCTAATCTAATACTACAGCTTGTTAGCTTAAAGTTGAAGTAGAAATCTTCTGCTAACGAGCGAACAAGCTAACATTAGCTGTAGCATGAGACGCGGTGGGAAGCAACTTCACTGCAGCTGTTTGCTCGCATTTATTTCGTTTGTTGTCGTTCTCTCTTTCGTGGCAGGGAAAGTTGCAGTGGAGTAAACTGGTCCGTCTCAGCTCGAGCTTGAGCCGACTGATGGTGTGGCCTGCAGACAGTCTGTTGTTGGCAGAGGCGAATCAGAGCACGGTGAGCTAATCAGCTCGCACTGATGTCACCTGTCGCTCAGAAGCACAGCGTAGAGCAGAAAATTGGGACAGAAAGTACAGAGAGCTCTCTGGTTTTTCATTTTTCTGTGAAACCCTCACCCCCGTGGTAAAGAAAATCTCATGGTAAAAACAGGGCTTATTGGAGACCAGTTTAGTAGTGAATGGTGTCATTTTTCAACAAAAAAAGTTGTCTAGTTACACTTTAAAGCTTCTGTTAAAATCAGTAAAATTAAAAGTAAAATAAAGTAAAATCGAGTCCAATCTGATAAAACATATTGGCAAGGGTGAATGAATGTTAACCTTCTACAGGATCTTTGGACACTGTTGGGTCCTCTGACCTCTCTGTGAACAATGTAACCGTGTCTCACATTACAGAGTGCTGGATTAAAAACACACTGACCCCTGCCCCCTTCCTGGCTCGCGATCCCCCACCATATCATTCACCTTTACACATCCAATCAACAGGGTAACGTCAGCAGATTTGTTGACAACACCAAGATGGGGTGTGGTGCAGCTCTGTGATAAAACTTTTATCACCGATGATTTATTGATATGGGACAAGCCACACATGACGTTTATATAACAGCCAGTATTGACTAGCTGTGGCGTCCAACCAGCAGCTTTGGCTCCGGCTCTGTGGATGATGTGTCGGTCCAGAGAGAGAGGTAAACAAAGCAGAGAGCAGGAAGGGAGGACACATGTGAATCACACACACACACACACACACACCTGTCCAATGTTTTCCCCAGCTGAGACTACAGTTGGTTTCTCCCAGGGATCGTGACAGAGAGACGTCATGTCCACACACACATACACACAGTCAGACACACGTGTACACACTCCTCTCTGTGGTTTACGTCTGGCTGAGTCTGAAGTGTATCTGAGGGGCTATGATATTTATACTCCACCACACACACACACACACACACACACACACACACACACACAAATAAACCACGCACTCTTCTCTGCAGAGCCTCAGTCGAGCTGGAAACTCATGAAGAATGAAGGCTGCAGTCAATGACTCTGTTCAGCACAGTTTAAAGTCACCTCGGGCCAGTTTGATCCAGAACAGTGTTTACCGCCTGCTCCACTGATTGTTCTACCTACTACACACGAACACACACACACACACACATACACACACACGCACACACACATGCTCCTTGCAGGACAACCCAGGTGTTGTCCTGCACACCATCTTCAGAAGCCTTTTCACACTGTGTTCATGTTGCACAAAGGCTTTGTTGTAATCCATTCCATAGTTTGAAGTTTTTTTTTCATATTCTGTCAAATCTCATGGTTTACTGTAAATGAATTCCGTAGCTCCGTTTTTGCTCCAGTCAGCTGTGCTTTTGGATTTGGTGTCAGCTTGACATCTGTTTTTTTCCTTTTGGCCTGATGAACCTTTATTGCTGTCCTACTAATAACGTATTTTTTATTTTTATTTTTTCTCCCATTTATCTCCAAAGAAAGACTGTAGTATTAGTACTATTGATTTTACAGTTACGGTTGGGGTTTAAAACAATATCTTACTGTATAAATACAAGTTTTTCACTTTATGGCACGACAGCATATTTTTCTATGGTATAAAACTTGTAATTATACAGTAAATTTTGGAATCAAACTCTACCATTAACTGTAAATCAATAGTAGAAATGTCCTTTTACCCTAATAAGAGAAAAAGTTCTTCCACGTTTATAAAGGTGAAATTCTGACAATCTCATCTGCCAGTTTTTTACCATTTAATTTGCCTTATTTTTATTTTATTTTATTTTTTTTACTGTGTGTATTTACAGGCTCTGTATCAAGAGACACTTTGTCTCTTTTCAGCTGTACAGACGTGTTTCCTCAGTGGCAGAAAAATATGCTAAGGTTACTGCCAGAATCTCCATATGGATGAAAGTGGTTTCCTCAGTGGGTTTTAAAGCAAAAAGGTAAAATATTTGGCAAAGGGACTTTGCTAAAGGGACAGGTTCACTCTGCAACTCACAGGCTGGCACTCAGAAAATGAGCACAACTTTTTAAAACCTTAAATTAAAAAAAAAAAGTGAGCTCATGGTGTCAACTCTGGAGGTAGTTATCACCGCCCGCATCACATTCTTTAGTTTCAAATTGATTTGTTCAGTTCATTTTGTGTCGAAAACATGAACGCGTTCAGTGAACATGCTCCTGTAGTGTGTTCATGTGCAACACTAACAGTCAAAGTTAATATTAGTTCCACCTCTTACTGTACAAGACAGAAGGTTAAAAGACCTAACAGAGCAAACATTGTGTGTCAATGCGTGTGTGTGTGTTTGGGGTTATGCTGTACTGAAATGCTATTGGCAGAATGACTCAACACCTGCTTTGGTGACGTTTATCGAGCCCCTCACTGGAGGACGTGGGAATATTTACCTACAAGCTCTGTGTTATTATTTGCTGCTATCAGCAGGTTTGTTGGCAGTGGAGAGAATCAAACCACATGCCAACATTAATCCCACTGCTGGAAATCAACATGTGAGGATTTCTTCCACAATCTTAGCTGCTAGACACAAACATGTACATTTCTTTACTTGTCTAGCTGATATTCATGCATAGCAAAATAGATTATCAACCAAGCAAAGCAGACCTAAACCTAAAGTTCAGTCAGAGACACTTCTGTCAAGGAATTGAACATTCACAGTCAATGATTACACAGCTGGTTTTGGATCTCTTGGATCTCTCAAATACTCTGCGGAGCAATGAGGGTTTCTGCTTAGAGAGCAAAACCAAATTTAATAAAGACACAAAACACTGGTACAGAGCTGGTGGACTGACAGCTGATAAATGTATCGACGGACAGTGGCAAACTCAGGATATTTGAGGGTTCAGGCGAAAAATAGTTAAAAAGGCACTTACTGTATGCCATGGGGCACCAGCAAAAAGTCCTTGGGCACTTTATTGATTTTGTCCACCCAAAGGGCATTCAAGAGGGCACTGGAAGGGCACCCTAGAAGAAACTTTCCCACGTTTTAACAAATGGAAAGGAACCCTGGTGGGCACCTTGCCATGTTTTGACACCCTAGAAGGCGCTTCGTCACATTAAACCTACCATAGGGGCACCCAAGAGGGCACTTTCTATCTCTAACACTGGGGCAACCCCAGAGTCTGTCAGTGTCTATGGATCTAAGCTTGTTGATGACAGAGTTTTACAGGTCCCCTGTTGATGAGTCAGCCTCATCTACCATCATTTATCCTAATCTATCATTTCACTTTCTGCTAGAAACCCCATTAACCAACTAAAACCTTGAATTTACCTGCCAAAACACTTGAGCTGTGGCCTTTAGCAGGACCACTATAAAATATACAGACACCCTGCAGACAGCTGTTAAGGACATAAGAATCCTTGTTTGTGTGTGTGTGTGTGTGCGTGTGTGTGTGTGTGTGTGTGTGTGTGTCTCTGGGGGATAACCTGCTGGGATTGAGTAGCTGTGACACCCTGATGTATTGCCAGGCCTTGAAAGTAAGAGAGAGTGTGTAGGTGTGTGCGTGTAGTCGCAGGTGTGTGTATGTGCGTGTTCGCGTGTGTGTGCCCTTGTACAGCTATCTTTGTGAGAACCAGTTTTTAGTCATTTAAGTTTTCCACCATGGAAGTGAGGACATTTTCACTGGTCCTCACTTTCTGACAGACTTTTAAGGGGCTTTTTGAGGTTTAAGACTTGGTTTTAGGTTGAGGCATTTAGTTTTGATGGTTAGGGTTAGTGTGTGTGTGTGTGTGTGTGTGTGTGTGTGTGTGTGTGTGTGCATATATCTTTGTGAGAACCAATTAGAGTTTTAGACATTAGAAGCAAGGACGTGACTGCAAATTAAGGACATTTTGGGGCGTCCTCACAACTTCAAAGGACTTATTAAAAGTTAAGACTTGATTTTAAGGATAAGGACTGTGGGATTTGGCATTTACTGTGTTGGAGAGTTACTAGTTTTATGTAACAGAGTCCTGTAATTAAATTATTTTTAAAAAGTAATTTTAATCCTTTACAGTTACTGAGAATGCAATATGTTGTTAAAATACATTTACTACATAACGTGTTAGTGAGTACAAAATGGTTCCATCCAAATATATTCTTTTAGCAAAAATTAATGTGTAGATTTTTAAAGTCACTCTTTTGCTTTGCATGAAAACAAACAGGTTCTGTTCTTTGAACAGGATGTGCTCAAATTTTGAGTGTTGTTTTTGATTGGTTCTCCTGTTTAAATTTGCACCACCTCTCTTCTGTCAAAGTTAATACACTTTGCAACCTGAGGCATGACACCTGCCATGCCTGCATCCAGCCAACCACGTCGAGGCAGGTGGTCGTTTCCAGTGCTGCAAATACAGCCGTGTGTTCCACAAAGGAGAAATCAGCATTACAGAGCCTTCCTGCAGTGTTATGCTGAGGTGTGCACATTTCTCTGTGCTTTAGAAGATGACTGCTTTGATAATGTGAAAATGTCAGTTTTACTAAAATCTTTCCATACTCCTCCACTTCGTTCTATCTCTGTCTCATTTGACTGCTGCTGCTCTCTCAGTTTAGTTGAGCAAGGGCGGACAGGCTGAGTGCGAATGTTGTGTTTGCTAACAGTGAAAGATAATTGCTTGGTGTGTGTGTGTGTGTGTGTGTGTGCGCGTGCGTGTGTATGTGTGGGTGTGTGTGTGTGTGTGTTTCCTGGCAGGGTGTCATGCCTCAGGTTGTAGAAAAGTGAAAAATGATAAAGGAAAGTGAAGGAGATGAGAACAACAGGGGAGAGTGGAATGTGTTTAGATTGGCAGTTAACATGCAGCACTAAATCTTATCTGTAACTGGTAACACATCACGTGTGTGTGTGTGTGTCTAGCAGGCGTGCTTGGAGGTTATCAGCTATCCTGACTTTTACAGCCTGTGTTAAAGCTCTTCCACTAGAAAAATGTTTTGATCCGCTGCCACACATGGTTAAGCATTCACCACCTGACTCTGCTTCGCTTCACACAGCAGCCTGAGGGAAACAGGCAGAGAGAGGCCGCACAACAGAAAGTCCAAGTTGTGGAAAAAGAGGTGTTGAACTGGTCAGGCATGCCTGCCCTGGCCTCCCCCCTCACCCCTCACTCTCACCTGCCCACAGAGCTCCCTTAAGCATAAATACAGGATAGCTTTTTTTCTCTTCCAGGTTTTTCATCAACCAACATGTACATTTGCCTTCTTTCCACTTCCCCACTGTCTCTGTCTTTTTTCTGTCCTTTCTCATTCTTTTCCTCATTGTCTAGCTTTACACCCACACCTCTCTCTCCCTCTCTCTCCCTCTTTCTCCCTCTCTCTTCCTCTCTGTGTGTATCCACGCTCCTGCAGCAATGGGAAATCCTTTAAAATCCATAATTCACGCTTCACTGCTCCTCTCCCTCTCTCGTCTCCCGTCATTTCTCCCTCTGCAGGCCTCTTTTTGTGTGTGTGGGTGTGTGTGCATGTGTGTGTAAAAGAGAGAGACCTGAATGGAAAAATACTAACAAACACATTGTTCTGCACACACACATACACACATATACTCACGCTCTCACACACCTTTCCAAACATACATTTTATTTACATGAACTCACCACACATTACACACTTATGCAAATAGTTGCTCATTTTAATGATTCTGTATGCAAAGCAGGGAAAAATTATTTTAATGGTACTGTATGCAAATTAGCAAAAGATTTTCACTGATACATGCTACACATGAGAACTCACAGTATATCAAAGAGAAACCCATGGCACACAAATTAAAATGCATGTAAAGTCTGCCCAAACCTGCTGGGTTTGCAGGCCATTTGGGACAGATTCAGTACACACACACACACACACACAAAATCCCGCCAAAGCTTCTTCAAAGTAGATTTGCCAGAGTGTGTTTTTCTGTGATGTTGAGTGAAGAGCTGATGTGCTTTTTAAATTCTTTTTATTGTATGTATGAAAAATGAATTCCCAGCTGATGGCAGAAACATGAGCATTATTTTTAAAATAGGACACCATCTGACCGAATGGTGCACTTGTATGATTATAAATTTTACTCCTGAAATTAGGTTACAAGCTGCATAAACCATAATGTTTAAACAAGTTTTTTACAGCAGGCATTTTGACTTGTCCTAGTAGGAAAAGCACAGGCCGTTCTGATGACAAAACCTCTTTGGAACTCTGCAAATGGATTTTGGAAACATCAAGTTGCAGAGTATGGTGCTCATGCAGAGGGAATCCTGGGGGAGACTGTGTTAAATGCTAAGTTAAAATCCACAAACAGGATTCTGATGAAGGTGATGTTCAAGGTGTGTGCAGACCACGGGCTCTGTACTGTGCCCATGCATGTTCGATGCCCAAGTCCAGTGTGTTTGACTAGTGTAGGCACTCAATATACTTTCTCGGCTCTTGCAGATGGATTAAGTATCGGCACAGTTAAGCACTGGACAAATTGCATGACCTGCAAAGTAATCAGGTCTTTTGACTGTATGCTTGACTGTGTACTCTTTGATGCAATACAACTGTTTGTCTTGTATCAGGAGTCTTTCAGTCATTGAGGTTTTCACACTACATGACTGATCACTGACAAGCAGGTACACACTGCAAGATCCTTCACTGGGACAGGCTATGGCATTTGGTCCCTTATCATTCAATTTAGTTAATTATCGTGACACCATCTTAACATACAGCTCTGGTACAACATTAGCATTGTAGCCTACCACCTGAAAAGTCAACGCTAATGAGCGTCGTTGTTATAAAATATTTCCTCAACTATGTTTCATTCTGTCCAGCGCGCTCTCTGAGAGAGGGAGAGCAGCACTGGACAAACAAGAAAAGAGAGAGAGCGGTGGTAATGAGAAAGCCGGTGAATCAGAGAGATAAAACTTTATTTTCTTATAGTTTCACAGCAGTTTAGTAGCCTACAAATAAACCACTAAACCCCACACTGCTGTTTATTTTGATAGAACCTGTGTGGCACATGAGCTGATGCTGATACATTTGCTGGTGAGTGAATTTTGATGCAAATTGCGTCCATCCCTTGGACCCTGGGCATTTTTAAGCTCCTGCCTGCAGGTTGTTCAGCAGGTCAATCTGGCCTTGCCAAGGTACCCACACACCTGTGACTGGTCCAGATATTTGGCCTGCTGGATATCCTGAGACACTCCATCACACTTTTGGCTAGCTCATGACTGCATCCTTGAACAGTTCACATATGCCGACCATCATTCACAGGTGCACGTTCTGATTTGCCCACAACCTGGGGCTTTTTACCGGCGATCTCCAAAAACCCACGTAGACAGCAAAAGTAATCAGTAATTTTCTGGGTGACTTAGGCTGAAATCTTCACTTACTTCTTTGTATATTTGGACGACAATGAGAAAATAACTCTGTGTTCGTCCTGGATTTTCAAGTGTGTTTTTTACGAGTTTTCCACCTCTATGTTAAAAAAATGTTGGGGTTATTGCAACCTTGTTAGACTCCACAACATTGTATAAGAAAAAAATCTGCTCTTTTTGTTGCAACAATGCAACACACTAATTTTCTGAGTATTTACATTTAATCATATAAGGTGTCGCCTCCAGTACTTCTTTGTAGTTACCAACAGAAAGAACATTTTGTCAAGTGAAATCAATTTATTTGCTAAAATCATCAAAGCAAACATAAATTCTTCTTTTTTTTAATGTTTTGGTGTTTGTTGAATGTTTTTTGATCAGAATACAGGGAATAAATATGTGGTCTTTTCCTTTATGATTGGTGTAAAGCCAACACAGAATTCCTTCATTTAAAAATTATCTTCCCCAAAAACAGAATTTACACAGACACCAGGAAAATTTCATTTTATTTTACTGCTTTTTTGAATGATTTGAAATTGTCTGGTGTGACTTCAAACCGTACAGTAGAAGGGGAGAAATGCTTTCTCCAAACATTCTCATTCTGCATTGGAATGTTGTCTTTATATTTGGAATATTAAAGATTCAAGATTTACTTCATTGCTCCACAAAGTGAGAAACCTGTCTTGGTGCTGCAGCTTTATAAAAAAACAAAAAAACAGAATATGCAACATGATACAATACAACAGACATTAATTTGACCCTGATGGTGTACAGTACACAACAAAGTGCCACGCAGAGCGTATAGCTAAACCATCTTTAAATGCATGAACGTATCCATGTACAAATGTCTGATGAATAGAATACAGTCAGGACATTTCTTGCATCTTAGGCATTATAAAGTATATTTGTCTCTTACACTCCTTTCCTCAAAAACAAACTAAAACACACACACACACACACACACACACACACAATGATTTGTGTCATAAATCAGCAAGCTCTCTGCGAGGCCCGGAAATCCAAGGACAGCTCAGACACGTGGAGCAGACACAGCCAAGACCTCCTGGTCCCACGCCACCCTCTCTGCTTGTGTGTGTGTGGGTGTGTGTGTGTGTGTGTCCAGTGAGTGTGTGCTGCTTTCTCTAGCTGCCAGAGTGGCCTCGTGTCTCTCTCTCTCTCTCTCTCTCTCTTTCTCTCTGGCCATGTGGATTT
>JAQFJA010000020.1:26495574-26513453 GCA_029874485.1 Naso brachycentron
AAAAATTTGAAATCAATTTTCACTTCATAGATATGTAATAAATTTGCCGATGACATTTGGTGTTTGAACGTGAATTTTTCCATTCTCAGCCCCAGTGGGCAATATGATATAAGTAACTGATTAGTGCTAACAGAAGATTGATATTTCAATGAAGATTTTAATAAAGGTCACTGTAATTTATCACGATGAAGTGATAAATCCCCTCCTTCTATCTGTCTTACGATTCCATACCTTTTCCTCCAGGTGAGCTTTTTCTGAGTGTAGGAGGGTCAGGTGGAGGAGGTGCACCAGGAGGCTCAGATCACATCCAGCAGCTCCTACATCACCAGCAAGGCCGTCAACGTCGTTACTCAAGGAGCCGTGTCTGCTGTGTCCTCAAGTGGAGGGAGTCAGCGGGCTTCCAGGAAGGGTTTAGGGCTGCTCAGCAGGCGGGTCCTCCACCATGTCGTCGGGATTTGTAAGCGATGACAGAAAGGGAAAAAGGGATGGGGGTCTTGGTGCTGTGACGGTCTCAACAGTGACAAAGACCAGCCACAGTTCAGGAGGATCTGGGGAAGGAAAGATGGGATCGTCCTCGGCAATCACGTATTCACCGGTTCTAAAAGAGAGGAAGAGCACGAGCACCATGGCAACAGCTCTCTCAGAGGTCTTTGATGGTTAGTAAGAGGTCAAAGGTCGATTCAGTTATGCTGCTTTACTCAGCTGTCAGTGTTCTTTTGTCTAAGTGACTGGATGAGCGGCCAGCAGCAACAATTCACAGCATTTGAATGGGGGGAAAACTGAAGTTTAATATGAATTTTGTTAATATGTTTCAGAGAGTTCAAGCACAAACTCTTCTCCAGAGTTCAACAGGAAGGAGTACGGTAAGTTTTTTCCTTGATACTCTGGAATGTGCTCTTGTATTTAAACTTACAGTGATTTGCTTTTCTTCCTTTAGGCACTTCAATTGCAACTTCAAGTTCTGCCACCAGAGGGAGATCTCAGAGCAGAGGTACTCTGACAGGATACACTTGAACCTTGACTTTGCAGATTATTATCATAGGTTAAAACAAAGCCTTTTTTTTTTCATTTTTTAGACAGTGAGATCAGAGCCAGACTTCAGAGTGCTTCTCCTACTGCAAGTTGTGAGTCCGACTCTTCACATTCGTGCACATCCACATATCTGCAGTGTTGTAACATTTACGCAAGTGCATAAAAAATAAAGTACTGTTCTAATTTAAGGTATCACTACTTCTACTTAATATTTCAGGTGGTAATAAGGTGTTTTAAATCAATTATTTCTCTGCTCTTGGTACCAATTACTTTATGATTGTGCTTTAAAATACAAGGTTATGAAAACGTTTTGAACATAATGTTGTAAAAACAAAATGAACAACAGAACAGTCAATACAAAACTGGGCTTAAAAATTGGTCGGTGTATTGACCGATTAAGGCCACAGATGAATCTATGATACAAATAATTAGATGCAGCCTAATTTAAAGTATTTAACAATAAGATTCCCCTCAGTCAACTTAAAGAGACGATGCTGCTTATCACTTATAAATGATTAATTATAAATAATCACATACAGTATATCTAACTGAATAGAAAGATAATATAATTAGAAACACTATATAAAATCACAGGATCATTACAGCATTGTCTGCTTTTTATTTTGATACTTTAAATACCTTTTCCTGTTAACAGATATTGTTTTTTGCTTAATGGGCATTTTAAATGCAGGGTTTTGATTTGTAATTGAGTATTTTTAAAGGGTATCATTTCTGCTTTTATTTAAATGAAAAGTCTGAATATTTCCTCCTCCACTGCTTGTTTGATCCTAAAAAGTTTATTTATGATACAGATGTTTGATTTTTTTTTTGTGCTGCAATCATCATGAATCATGAAATATTCATTAATCATGAAATATGGTCAGTTTAGATTTGCAGTCAGTGCAGGGGTGGACTGGCCATCTGGCATAGCGGGCACTGTCCCGGTGGGCCGATGTCCAATGTGGGCCAGTCTCTGAAGATGACTTTGAATTTTTGTACTGAAAATCCCCCGTTTCATTCTATTATGCGTGTATAGCTGTCAGTTTTAGTCCTTGTGTTCACAACTCTGTGCTTTATTCATTAGCTGTGATCGAGTATGTAATGAGCTGGTCTGGGCCAAAAATGCCAGGGCTGATTTTTCGTTCCAGTCCACCCCTGAGTCAGTGCTTATTGGGATGAACAGTGGTCGACCATCTGATGCCCACTGTCAACTCTCCTCTGCAGGGACGGAGCTGGGTGACGTGAAGCGTCTGCTGAGAGGAAACGGCTCCAGCAGCAACAGCCCCACTCAGTCCCCTATCAGCACGCTGCCCATCCCCAGGAAGGCCAGCGTGGACACCAGGAGCATGACTGAGAGCTCCGGCACAGGTTCAATTATCCATGTCTGTAAATATTAAAATCACACGTATGTGGTCTGAAAGCCGTCACAGTCCACAGGAAACAAGCTGCTGAAAAAAAAGACTTGTTATTGTTAGACATCACTGCATGTTTGCAAACTGAGGCATCTGATAGCACAGCACAACATAGACTCAAGAGTTGTAATGTATGATAGTTCACAGTACATATTCTGTATTACACATGCCCTAAGTTTTTAATCGTTGACTTGTCTGTCAAATTTTTCCAGGCCAATACGACAGCATTTGGTCTGGAGGTGTGAGCAGCGGCTACAACACCAACCCCAACAACCTGTCCGCTACGTCCACCCTCTACCAGGCAGGTCGGTCATAACAAACAGCTTCTGACATCAGTAACCCGCCGGGGACAATAATTGCAGATGTTCAGGAGCAATTTCCAGTTCTTCGTTATGTGAAAAGTGGCAGAATTTATTACGTTTTTATTACATTTTTCAGCTGTGAGAGTTAAAATAACAAAACTTTGCACTGTTCTGTCAGGTGCAGGCGGAGTCCAGAACAACCTGACACTCGGCTCTCCCTCCGTCAACACTGGGACAGGACTGTATGCCAGCAGCACTGGTGAGCTTCCTGTCATGTCACAGCACACTGGTCCACTTCCTCAGCTGGTTCTGAATTTTTACTAAAGTTCTTAAGTAAATTTTGTTTTTTCTTTTGTAATTTAGTTTCATTTTTTATAGAAAGGGTTCATTGTAGCTTTGCAGCAGTTTCAGTGTGTTTTGTTCAGGTCAGGTATGTTTACATACAAAATACAAAATGTTTACAAAAAGCGCTACTAAATGCTTATGATTTAAATATTTGTATAGGTTGAATGTATGTATAGTATACCTCATTGCTAAAAAGCCAAAATGGATTTTTTTTCCATTTATTTTACATAATTTTGTAACAAGAATTTCATTTTTAGATCATAGCAATTTTTTGAGTGTTTATTTCATATTTAACTTTAGCTTTACTTTATAATAACAGTAGCTCATCATGTTGTTCTTCCCTCTATCTCAGGTCCTGTGTATGGTGTTCAGAATAATCTGGTCACCAGCAGCCCCACTTCGCTCTCTCCCACCGGAGCCAACACACACACAGGTAAAACATGTACATGTAGTCTTCATGCATGAGCTGATGTACAGCCAGAATTACGAACAGAAGATATGCTACTGCAACAACAAAAATGGAAATAATTAGTGTTTTGCCCACATGACCTGTTTAGAGTTTTCTCTATTGAAGCTGTTAAAACATACAGTCAAATATTCAGTCATATTTAGCTGCTATTCAGTCATGAACAACCAAACCGATTTTACAAGAGATACTTCGGCACTTGGGATGTGAGTCCAAACATTGCAAAACACTGGCGGACTGAGGATGTTTGAGGGGCAGGGGCAAAAATATTAAAAATGGCACCTGTTGTATGCAGCATGCAAACATTAAAAGTTAATTTATGGTGATGGGGCACTTTACCACCTTTTAACAACTGGAAGGCAGAGAAGTTAACAAGTCTTGGAGCTCTCGTTGCAATTTTTGCCAGTATCAGACTACATGATATCAGCCAGAAAATAGCCTGACCAGGAAGACGTAGGGCGTCGGGTGGGATCGGAAACAATCAATGAACATCGGGCATGACAATCGATTGTTTCATCTTGTGTAGTATGTCACAATAGACGACAACTGACACAGCATCTAGAATGCCTCACGACCTTACGACAGAAAGACTAGCTTGTTTGATTTTTTGTTTATCTCCTGCAACAGCTTGTCAAGTGGCAGTAGTAGTCAGTAGTGAGTGCTTCCTTGCCGGTGACATTGCACACGTCTTTAACTGCAAATGATTATAGATTGGGGAGCAACGTGTATTCTGTCATGTCTCTTGGCAACGACAAGCAAGAATTTATGACTCTATAATCGCCTAATCTGACACAGTGAACATTTTACCAGACAAAAATATCTTGAAGTCTGACCTCGGCATTAAGTGTGACTTGAATCCTCAACAAGATGGGCACCTCATCACGTTTTATCTCGCACAGGGGCATCCAAGAGGTCACTTTAGTGGCATTTTTTCTTACATTAGGGCACCTGGGGGGAGGCACAAGTGATGTGAAAAGCTGTGTGTTCTAAGTTTTCAACATTAACATTTTTCTTTAACATAACATTTGTTTTCGTCACAGTTTATGGTGTGCAGAAAAATGCAGCTGCCTCTGGAATTAGTCACACTGCAGGTGAGCCGTTAGAGCTTTAGACACATTCACTTGCAAACTAGTTTTGTTGTTTATTAAATAGTTTTCTCACTCTTGTTTGAAAATACAACCTTTATATTCATTGTAATAGAGTATAGCACCTAAAGTTGTTTGGTGTAGAGGCATCTGGCGCTGCAGTCATTCCAGAAATTGATTTAAATTGAACAGGAAAGGATTTTTAATGTTCTCTGCACATGTAGTCATTCAAAATACGTTAATCTAGCAGCCATTATTGTTCCGTCAGTTTTTAATTTACCATCGTATTAGTGCTCATTACTTACATTCTTCATTATGTTTGAATCAGTAATGTTGACTCGTATTGTTCGTTGGTCACAGTGCGACCCAGCGGCCCCGCATTTGATGAGGCGTCAGGCAAAGATTTGAAGTTCGTGCTGATAGAAAAGGAAAATGCTCCTGTCAAGAAGGAGACAGAGCGGCTCGTCATGGCCAAAGACACGGGGAAGCAGTTCATGTCTGCTGCACCTGCAAGCGCATCTGGTACCTAATACTGAATACTGCTAAGTACTACTGGTCTGATACTGCTACTCCTTATATTATTAACTAACACTACCTCAAGTACTTTCATTGCTACTGGCCGTTTTCCTCTGCCTGAGTAGTAATGTTGTTCTTGTGTTTGTTGTGTCTTGTAGCTTCCTACTCCCAGGACTCACTGAAGAGAGAGAAACAGAAACTGTCATCCAGCACCATAGAGGAAGAAACAGAAGCTAAATGTAGACCAATACACAATAAATCTGATTGTTTCTGAGTCGTCACATATGTTATATCTGTTGTTTGACATGTCAGTTTTTGCTTTTTCTTGTTTTTTAAAGCTGAAACCATAAAAGTTGCCAAGAAAGACAAAGCCACCTATGCAGGTCTGTAAAGTCCTTTTTTTTCTTTTCTCTTTTCATTATAATCTGTTGTGCTTTTCAGTCAAAAAATTAAACTGCCACTTCTTTGCTTGATCCATCCATTTATCCCCCACTTCATGGCACTTACTCTTCACACTAGATGTAACTGTAAAATAAATGGATGGATCAGGCAAATAAACAGCATTTTACATGAGAGTGTATCAATGTTCCCCAGTTTAATACACAGGCGTTAGCATAAGCTAAGTTTGGTTTATGAGGGTCAACCCCTAACTGACCCCCCTAACTGTAGTTTCCAGGATTGTCCTGTACTTTCTAGTACTGCACAACCTACCTATGACCTTCTCTGCAACTTTATTATTTTAAATATAAGTCTGGGTAACTCTGGACCCTGGGAACAGTGGGCTGATCTCCACGAAATGCATAAACTCAAGTGAGGTTTCAGTTACTAAGCTAAGCATAGCTAATAACTTCCTAACTTCCAGACCACTAGTGTGTCACAGTGTGCTGGGCTTCTCTATAGGTTTATCTGGAAGGTGTGTGTTTGAACTGGCCAATCAGAACAGAGTAAGCCTTTAGAGGCGGGGCAGGAGTAAAACAGAGCGTCTCAGACAAAGGCAAAAATCCTAGAAAAAAAACGACTGCTGCAGTCGGCTGTAAGAGAAAACAGCTAAATTTTTTGAGCATCAAAGCATGTAAACCTGCTTTAGTAGTAATGAAAAATAAAGTATGAACCCTAAAGATGATCAGAAGATGGCCTCTTTAAAGAAAAATGTGACAAATTAGACATATTGTAAGAACTACACAAACTCAGGAAAATGAGAGACTGAGCTCAGAAATAAGCTGATGAATATTAACCTTTTAATTTATTCCCAACACTAAACCTAAAGGAGTAAATGGTACATCAGAGGGTTTATCATGAGGCCCTTGAGAGGAAAAATACAAACAGGCCAGAGAAACGTGAACGTGTCTATCAATGTTTCTGTTCGTCAGAGATCCGTAAGGATGACTTCGGCTTTGGCTTCTGCTCCTGCTGCAGCTGGTGGAAGTGGCTGCTTGGCCTCCTGCTCAGCCTGCTCCTCCTCCTCGGCCTCCTCTTTGGACTCATTGCCTTGAGTAAGGCTTTTAAAAAACATACGATCTCTAGCTGCACCTTCATAGGGGCCACTGAATCTGATCTGCTTGTTATGATCATCTCCTCTTTGACCTCTCAGGTGAAGAAGTGAAACGCCTCAGGAACCGTGTTGATGCTCTTGAAGCCATCACTGGCACCACGTCCGCCAGGTCAAGCCGCTTATCTGCCTCCTCTGGCATCAACATCATCGACCCGTTGGACTCGTCATACGTGGACAGGAGTTCCTCTGGGTCCACCCTGCTCCGCTCTGACAATGGGATCAACCTTGGAGCTGCTGGGCCAGGGGGAGGCACAGGGAGCGGACTGGGGCAGGACAGCGTTGCCCTACAGAGAGCTGTCCAGCAGCTGGTCAGGACTGAACTCCACTCGAGTGCTGTAAGAGGTACAGGAAGTTAACACTGATAAATCAACTCATCATTTTGTATAACAACCAGGTGGATATTTGACTGAGAGTGATCACAACTATTTTCCTCTTTTAGAAACACTTGCATATTCCCTGAAAGGGGAGAGAGGAGATCCTGGACCTAAAGGCATGTTTGTACAAATCATATGATAATTTGGAAATTGATATTTAGTTGGTGTCAATAATGAGGCTGGCTGGTTCTTTACAGGTGATCCAGGGCCACTCGGACAAAAAGGTGAGGGGTTGTCCTGCATGTCTATGTGTGCTCAGTGAATACATACAGCAGTGTAAGAATCAAGCTCTTTAAACTGGAACCAACAGCTATGGATTTGTCTCTTGCAGGTGATGGTGGCTTTCCTGGCCTCCCAGGTAAGACTGAGGGCAGATGTGGGCAATGAGGGCAAAAGGCTTTTTCCTTCCCACAGAAGTGACAAACTCACTGCCTGCTGCTTTTCCACTCATGTTATTATTTCTACAGGTCCTCCCGGGCAGATGGGTCACCCAGGACTGGATGGACCAAGGGGGCCAAAGGGAAGTACAGGTAGAGTTAGATCGGTTTTATTTTTCTGTGAGAATGAGTAGACACACACAAGAAAAAAACAAAGACAACATGAGCCACACACACAAAAAAAAAAAAAAACTAAAAAAACAAAGCAAAAACATCATGAGCTAAATTTCGTGTCCTCTCTGAACAGGTGAACAAGGTCCAGAGGGACCACCAGGCCAGAGGGGCCGGGAGGGACAGATGGGCCCTCGTGGTGAGACTGGGCCACCGGGTTTTGGAGACAAAGGTAGAAAATTTTTATGACACCCATGCTGAACCATTGGTGTTCAGCCTTTGATAATAAAGACTGGTTCTGACAGGTTCTCAAGGTGAGCCAGGACGCCCCGGCCCTCCTGGTGCTGCTGGACCTATGGGTCCAAAAGGTAAGGTCAAAGGTCATGATGGAGTTGTAGATCAGATCAGAAAACATTTAAAGGTCTAGTGTGTAGGATTCAAGAAATCTATTTGTAGAATATGTTGGAAATTGAATGTAAAACTCGTAAGAATGCTTTCACTGCTGTAAAATCGCCTCATAATAAGAATCAGTGTGAGGGTTTTCTATACCCTAGAATGACCCTTAAACATCAAGAGAGGGAGCAAGTCCTCCTCCCGATGGTCTGTCAAATTGTACAGCAAGCTTTCTGCTGTAGCCCAGAAGAGACAAAACAAAAACTGGGTCTAAGAGGGCCTTTGTGTTTTTCACAAGTTTGGTAAACTGCAGGTTCTCCCACAATTTTGGATGAGGAGGGTGAATCAATATTATTATTAATATTATTAATTAATATTTAATTGTACCCAGTCTGCAGCTTCATCAATTGATGCCTCTAAATCAGGGGTGGGCAACATTTTCTTTCAGAGGGCCACATTGACCCAGAAAAGCAAGTGGAGGGCCACACATACACATTCCACAGTTTAATTGAAAGATGAAATATGTAGTACTGAATTAAGTTTAAAGCAGACTACATGAATTTGGTAGACATGACAGGCTGCTTTAGAATAGGCTGTTTTTCAGCGCAGAAGGCTTGAGGCCCTTTTTAAAAAGGGAAAAAAAGAGGCTAGAACTTTCTGTGAGAAAATGTTGCACTACTGCTTATGTCACTGGTGAAACATTACTTGCTACTTGCTACACTTGCTTCATGAAATATGAACTTATGGCAGATTGTTTCACAATTATCAAAATGTTATTTTTACCATTCTGTAACATAGCTGCATAAAGACAATATTAATATTTACAGATACATCTCAACAAATGTTTACATTCCAAATATGCATTACTTTTTTAAAATAACTCCTCTGTTCAGTTATTCCTTATCTAACTGTGTGAGACTTTTTTTTTTTTACCTCTGTAGTTAACTCTCCAACTTTAATACCATTGCGGTACAGATCTACATCACTGAATGAAGAAAATATCATTTACTTTTTATGAACAAGCACATTCTCATGTACATGAATACATTCATGCATTTTCTATTTTGCTTTACTTGTGTAACTTGTGTCCTATGAGACTTAATTATAACTGACATATTTATGAATGATGCTATGTCATGAAAAACTATGATCAAACATGTTTGAACCGACAAGTGTCACAAAATATTTAGATATCCACTCTGGGTTAAAAATGTGAGATTCAGAACCAATTTTTCACACAACACCTCATTTATGACAGCGTTGGTCTGTACAGGTGGGCTTTGTGATGCTGCATTCAACAGAACTCGGAAATTGGATAAATGAGCACCAAATTGTTAAGTAAATGATTTAGCAACGCAAAGAGCATTTTATTGATTTTGCCCACCCTGTGAGACATTGCAGGCCACAATGAGATGGCTGTATTTTGCCCATGTGTGCTCTAAATCCTACACACTGGACCTCTGAAGAACCATATAAGTGTTTTGCACTCGTTTATACCCTACTGTAACTTTACATTACAAATAAAGCTTGAAGGATAAAAATGCCCTTGACTCAACTTAAAGAAACACATTTTTACTAACATATATATTGAAAACCATTAGCACGATGAAAAAACACATTAGGATCGCAATTTCAAAGGATCTGAGAGGCTAAAAAAACCTAATATAGCAGAACTGATAGGACATTAAATAATATTAACGATGCCAATTGTCAATTTCTTTTCTGCATTTTTCCTTAAATTTAGGTGCCATTGGAGAGCAGGGTACCTCTGGAATTCCCGGTAATCCCATATGTTATGTGGTCTAAATTTTACATGATTTTCATATTTTGTCTGTTCTCTGATGCTGATTGGCGGCTGTGTATAAGTCTGCTGTGAAATCTGTATGTCAATCTGTCATGTTTGTCTCCAGGTGCTCCAGGTCCAAAGGGTTTTCAGGGTGATGCAGGAGCTCCAGGAGCAAAAGGCACTTTTAAGGCTTTACCATCTTGTCATGTCTATGACCCACACTGGCATTAAAATGCACAAGCTCCTAAAATGAATCAGACAATGCCTGTGTGGTTGAAATAAAGCACAATGTGTAAAAAAAAACCCCAAAGAATTAAATTTACAAATCTGACTCATTTTCATTGCCGCTGCATTGACTCTATCTGTGTTTTTAATGCAGGAGATCAAGGAGAAATGGGACTGCCAGGATCCAAAGGCGATTATGGAGAGAGGGGACAACGTGGACCAGCGGGTGTGTCCCAGAATCACTTTGTCCATCATGCACAGAATGAATAATAACACAGTTCATATCACAGGAGCAGTTCAAAGTGATAAAAATGTCTTTGATTGTTTTTTTCTTTCCTATTTTCAACACATAGTTTTTGCTTATCTTTAATGTCTATAACTTTTATAAAATATAGAAAATATTTAAAATTTTATTTTTATTTTATTATGTTAAATATATAAAAAAGTAAGTTAGTATGAGTAGGTTTCATCTAAAAATGTTCAAAAATTGAAGGTGAGCCAGGACAACCGGGACCACAAGGCCCTGCTGGACCAAAGGGATCGAAGGGAAGTGCTGGTGAGGAGAGAGCTTCATAACAGTTGAACTCTTATATCTCCACTCAGCTGAGTTTATTCTAATGGTGTTTTGAAGGAGTTACATTCTTGGGTAACAACTGATGTGATGGTACTTGCTTGGAGAGAAATGTATGCTGTGACCTGTATGGCTGCTTTTGTATGGAGCAATTTTCATAAATAAGAAGCAGTGACATGGAATAACTTGGCAATGAAAGCCATACATCAATATACATGTTCCATTTATGAGCAGACAGGGTTTAATGATGCCAGTGCTATCGGATCTTGTGTCATGTTGTAACCGTTCGGAGCAGCAAAGATTAGACATGCAACCTCTCTGTTGTTGGCAAGACATTTTTCTGCAGCTGAAGCGCAAGAGAAATGTTGTTGTTTCGGTTAAGAATTCTCTTTAAAAAATGTCTCCATAAACAGCAGGTGGGGCTGGTTCAGCGGGACTTCCTGGTGTGAGAGGACCACCTGGACTTCCTGGAGATGTTGGTCCCCCAGGTACCACAACACTGTCCATTCATGAAGTGTACATAATCAGTTGTCAGTTCAAAAGTGCCCATTAAATATTGAATGCGTGATTTCCCATCACTTAATTTTTATTGATGCAATTAATCTCATCAGGAATTTTCTCTTATTTTTTGGTCTCCACAGGCTCTCCCGGACTTCAAGGACCCCCAGGTGTGAGAATCTACAAGCCTACCAAAATTAATTATTTTACTCTTTGTGTAGATTAGATTTTATGTATTTTAATATTTATTCTCTTATTCGTTAACTCAGGTATTGCTGGAAATCCAGGACAGCCTGGTGTTAAAGGTGATGCCTCATATCCTTCTAATAAAACTTTTTGGTTAAAGAAATCACCTTCAAAAAATACGAATAACCAAATGCATTAAGAACAAAGCAATTCCCACAAAGGGAGTAGGAGAAATTAATTCAGTAAGCACATCTGAGGTGATAAAAGTTAGTCATGGTTTAACATACCTTTAAGAATTTCTGAGAATATGATTATGCTTCCTTACAACTAAAACATTTTTCCCATTTCACCTTTATTGTCTTTCTAATGACAGTGGAAGACAGAGCATCAGGGTTCAGGCAGGGAGGACTCAGCAAGGCAGACACAGGGCAAAAAGTTCAGGTCGTTTATTAAACAGAGGTCAGTACACAGTAAGACAATCAGACAAGGCAGAGGTATCCAAATCACTGGGCAAAACTCGATGGTCAAAACACTCAAGGTCAAACACAAAAACTGCACAAGAAAAACACAAAGAAAGGATGCAGGAACACTTCGACGAAGAAGTTCTGGCAACAAGAGAAGGGAAAAGGGGAAGTATATATACACACGAGGGCAGGGAGACAATGAGACACAAGTGCAACACATTGGGGTAATCACAGAGGTGGGAAAAGAACAAAGGGAGGAAGTAAACATGGCGACAACACAAGGGGAGATGAGACTAACAAAATAAAAAAGGAAACAGAAAATACAGACAGATACAAACACAAACTTAACGGGACATGACATAGAGGGCTAATTTAAAAAGTAGCCATTCCTTTAGGGTTCATGTGCTTATGTTTGTCGTAACACATGCACACACACACACACACAAACACACAGGTGAAACCATGCACACACACTAACAAATAAAAACAAAGAGCTGCAGCTTGCTAGCAAAAATTGCTTAAAATGCACATGATTAGCATGTTTATATTTGCTGATTTGCACTAAACAGACAGTGAGGCTGATGAAATGTTTTTATCTTGTTTGGTCATAAACCAGAGTACAGTGCTGGAAAAATAAAATGTGGTGACTTGTTGATGGCAACAAATTAAAAGACTGCAATCAAATTTTCATGAGAACCCATCCGAATATTTATTTTTAGCCATAGGCCTACAGAACGGGCTGCATAACTAGTGCTAATGCTATTTGTAAATGGAAGCAACATAAACCTTTCACAAGCCTAAGAATTTAATTTTTTACCATTACACTCTTTGTATTTAAGAAAATACAACTGTTGTCATACTGTATGTCAATCATGTATAGTTTCAGATTATAATATAGCATAACGTGTTTCAGGTGAACCAGGATTACCTGGTAAAGTGGATACTTTGGGTAAGAACAGCTGCCGTCATTCATTTTTCAAGCTACAGAAAAGAACAGAGTTTTGTCAAGTGTAACTTGTGTTCATTTGTCATTTCTAGCCGTCTCTGGCTCTGATACTGTGGCCATTCCAGGACCACCAGGGCCTGCTGGGCCTCCAGGTCCTGCTGGAGCACCCGGTCTGTCTGGTCCCATTGGCCCTGCTGGTGTCCCAGGACAACCTGGTAAATCCAAGTTCTTGACCCATTTGAGATTGTCAGTAAAACGGACTGTCAATACAGAATTGACACATTGTTTTTCTTTGGTGGAAAATGGCATAATTATTAAGGCTCTAAGGGAGAACGAGGAGAGAAAGGAGAGAGGGGGGAAAAGGGGGAGCAAGGATACCCTGGTGAGCCCAGTATCAGCATCACAAGTTCTGAAACTGTCAGTGCAGCCCGGACAAACAGTGAGTAGCTTTGAATTTTTGTTTCTTTGGCACCATCCTGTGGTGATGTCATGTACGACACTGTACACAGAATGATACAAACCACTTTATCTTCTGTGTTTTTGTTTATAATAGAACTTTCCTCAGCACCTGGACAACCTGGCCCCCCGGGACCTCCAGGGCCTCCTGGAGCTCCAGGTCCTCAAGGCCCTTCTGGTATATTGAATGACATTTGTTAGAAATAAAGATAATCCTAATAACTGGGACAGTGGCTCCGATCAAACTAAGGATTCAAATGTTGTTGTAACTCTTATTTAGGTGAGACTGTGCAGGGTCCTCCAGGACGCAGGGGTCCTCCTGGACAGCCAGGTAAACAATCACTGGTTGATTGATGATTTCTGGCATACAAGGTAATTTTCCAAATAAAAATGTGTTTTTCTCTCTGATTTGAAATGTATCTGTAAATGCTTTGCTGTTCTTACAGGTGTTGGCTACCCAGGACCCCCCGGAGAGAAAGGAGAACCTGGCAGCTTTGTGCCTACCTCAGGTTGCCGAAAGAAATCTTATTTAAGATGTGTTGTAGACAATACACAAGACAAATGGACATGTGTCATAAATAACCTGTACTGATTTTGTTTGACATATTTGATGTATTTATTCCCCTTTTGTCTTAGAAACCTTTTTTGCTGGACCACCGGGGCCTCCAGGACCTCCAGGACCCCCAGGCCGGCAGGGATCAGCAGGTAGCCTTGACGAATCAGATGCCTTTGACAACAGTCTCTACAATGCAGCTCATAGAACTAGCCAGTTTTGTGCTCTTGCCCCGCCATGTGATGGAAAGAGAGCTAAGCAAGAAGGCAAAGCTCTTGATCTACCAGTCAGTCTTTATTCCTACCCTTACCTATGGTCATGAAGGATGAACCTGCAGTGACTGAAAGAACGAGATCCCAGCAGCTGAAATAGGTTTTCCCAGGAGGGTGGCTGGTGTCTCCTGTTAGGGATAAGGTGAGAAGTTCAGTTATCTGTGAAGAACTCAGAGTAGAGCCACAGCTCCTTTGTGTTAAAAGGAGCAAGTTGAGGTGGTTCTGGCATTTGGTAAGGATGTTTGGTCACCTCTCTAGGGAGTTGGTCCAGGCACGTCCAGCTGGGAGGAGTCCCTGGGGCAGGTCCAGGTCCAGTTGGAGAGATTATATCTCTGCACTGGCCTTGGATGTTTTTGGATTCCCCGGCCAGAGCTGGTTGATGTGGCCAGGGAAAGGGAAGTCAGGGGCCCCCTGTCCAAACTGCCTCTACCCAACCCCGGATAAGTTTTTGATAATGGATGGATGGATTTAAGCATAAGAGTATCAAGAAACAAATTATTGAATGTTGCAGATATTTAGATTTAGAATACACTTTGAATTATTTTGCACGTCAATGTCCTCGTGTGCCCAAGCCAAACCATTGCAAACACCATAGTGTTCGGGAACGACAGAGCAAACATATCTGTAGCTTATTTTTATGATGGTTGTTTCAGGCGAACCAGGTCAACCAGGTCTTCCAGGGCATCCAGGAGATCGAGGGGCTGGTATGTGAAAAACCTTTGGATAAGATGGATTTTTACAAAATGTAGTATTAAGAATTATATATGGGGGTCTTTGTTCATTTAGGGATGGGCCATACTACACAGAAATTAGGTTTAAATTTTAGAGAAAAAACAAAAGGAGACAGCACTCGTTTCCATGTTGTTTATCGAAAACAGGAGACTGTTACTTGCCGTATCTGTCATAGAGAAAATAACACAAAAAACCTTAAAAGATAGCTTAAAAGTCAATAATGCAACTTCAGTCAGTTTTATCAGATTTATATCAGTGTTCTGATTTTCATGTTAGGTTTCCCAGGTCAGCCTGGACCTCGTGGCCCTCAGGGTCCACCAGGCCCAGAGGGGCCAAAGGGGCCACAAGGACCAAAAGGTAAACTCAGAAATGTTTTTACCGACTTTCTTTATATTTTGTGATGGACTGTTAGAAAATCTGCTTCTTTTGTCTGTGTGTTATACGAGATTCAATCATATTGGATGATGACACTCTCCCTGTGTATTCTGTCTGCTTTCCCCTTTTTGGAGTTTCTTTCTTGTAATTATATGTTGTCTGCAGGTGATGCAGGAGTCTCTGGTGCCCAAAAGATCCCTGGAGTAGCCACTGGTAAGACTGTCCTAAATATCATATCGTATCATGTTCAAAAAGTAAGCTTTACCAACGCTGAGCTTAAACAAGGCAAGTATGGTTTATAAATACGCTATGATATCTGTCATTAATGCAACATGCTACAGATGATACATCTATTTTTATTAATTCATTGAGCATTTTTTAACGTCAAGGGGTAGCTCTCAGTGAGACCTGGGGGGACTTAATAATATTAATCAATATAAAAAGACCTAACAATGGAATACTGATTTTTGTATAGGTGATCTAAGCTGAATCAGTGGATTATTAGGCTACTGTAATGTAATAATGATTATTAAACTTTGTCTCAAAATTATAATCAAATATTAAGACCCTATCTCTTTGTAGATATATTGAATTAGTTTTGCATTTTAAAATGGCATGGTGGATGTTTTATTACTTACATTGTTTCCTTGGAGGCGCTACCTATTGGCCATTACAGGAATTGTAAATAAAGTACTTGTTTAGGTTCATTTCTCTACATAAGTCATTGTATGGCCAAATGGTACTGCTAACAATTTAGTTTCTACTTGTGTATGCCATTTAATTTAAGAGTTTGTACTGTCATACTAGGTCGCTCATTAAGTCCTGGCCCCCCAGGCCCACCTGGACCACCGGGTCCACCTGGAAGAGATGGAAGTGGGTCTGGATCAACCAATGTGGGCCAGTATATTGCAGAATACCTTCGAAGTAAGCTGTATTTTTTAATGTGACACAATAATGTGTCAATTTAAATCAATTGAGAAAATTTATTTTTTAAAAAAAGAAGCTAAGTTTCAGGTTAAATTGCTTTGACATGCAGGTGATGGCATCAGGCAGTACCTGGCTGGACCTCCTGGGCCTCCTGGTCCTCCAGGTGCTCCAGGGCCTGCAGGGGACAGACTGGTAGATGATGTTGCCAACCAAGTTATAGCCTACATCCAGAGTATGACCAATTATGTGATAATATTGCACATTTTAATACAGAAGATGCCTGTATGTGAGAATTAACTGGTATGCTGCTGCTGTGGTAACTCTGATGAAATACCCTTGCATAACTTTCACCCAGGTTCAGGAACAGGTAGAGGACTCGGTGGGACTCCTGGCCGCCCTGGTCCTCCAGGTCCACCTGGGTCCATCTCTGTTAATGACATCATCAACCTGTTACAACGTACGTCTTTGTGAATTCTTGAAATGTGCTTGTTTAATACCCAGCTACCGAGATTTCCAACATGTGAGACTGCATAAACATAATATTTTTTCACTGTCCAGGAGAGGATGTGAGGAGATATGTGTCTGGTCCTCCTGGTCCACCAGGACCTCCTGGAACACTGAACAGAGGCAGCAACGGATTCAACATTCAGGAAGTGTCTGAACGTGTTGTCAGCCTCATGAACGGTGTGTGAAGGTTTCCTATTTAAGAACACATCAAGTGAGCAAGACTGTAATTGACTGTAGGTTCTGTCTGTCACTAGAGAGGGGATTGACAGGTTACCGTGGACCCCCGGGACCCCCTGGGCCTCCTGGTCTTCCCGGAAATTCATTATCATGTAAGAAACTCAGACTGTTAGCTGGCCTTTGAAATCAGATTTTTGAGTTTGTAGTGTTTAGATCTAGTAGTATTTCCAAGCTGAAATACATTTGTTTTCATTCTTCAACTAGCTGGACATCAAGCACTTGTGGGACCTCAGGGGCCTCCTGGTCCCCCAGGTGTCCCTGGTCCACAAGGTCCTCCTGGTCCACCAGGTTCTGGGAACTACATCACTTCAGACATTAGGGACTACCTGCAAAGTGAGTCAATCATTTTCTTAATCACTTTATGACAATTTTCTCATAGACAGCATAATTAATATTTTGTCCGCCTCCACAACTGTTCCATTCTCCTCTCAAAGGTATTTCCCTCAGAGGCCCACCTGGACCTCCTGGTCCTCCTGGACCTGAAGGCCCCCCTGGTCAAAGCCATCGACTGGTTTCCTATGCTGAACATGATAACAGAGACATACTTAAAATGGAAAACAGCAAGGGTAGGTTTAAAGTAATACCTCATCAATTACTTTCTTACTCAAGTAAAAGTATGGAGGACTATGAAACTTGAAGGCAGAATCAGTAGGATTTGTCTGAGCTGTTCCTAAACACACTAGAAAATTCCCAGAAAGTCAAATAGTGACATTTTGGTTGGTAAAGTGTCTTGAGCACAGCCAAAAAGACAAAATCATTCAAACTAAAGTAACAAGCTGATTCTAAATAAAAGAGTACAGATATTTGCATTCAAATGTAGAGGGTAAAAGTAAAAAACTGTGAAAAAAAAAATACTCCAGTAAAGTAAGGATAATTTTAAAATTCTACCAAAGCACATTGGTGTATTTCTAATTTGTTACTTCCCAGCTCTAAATATAACCAGCCTTTGTGTGTTGTTTTTCAGGAGAATTCACAGTGATGGCTAAAAGACGGAAGAGAGACGTTAATGTTTAAGTCACTGAATGTGAGGAACGTTGTACATATTATTTGTTTGTTTGTCTGGTGTGAAAAATGGGGTAAAAGTACTGAAACACAATGGATTTACTTTTTTTTCCCTTT
>JAQFJA010000020.1:26560999-26574039 GCA_029874485.1 Naso brachycentron
TCTCTTGCTAAACTGAGAGAATAACTGACTGTATTAGTGTGAAGTGACTGTGTTGTACTGAAGCCAGTTGTGTTTCCATGAGGAAAGACTTGCAAATAGAATTTTTCCAACCTGACTCTTTGTAGTCAGGTCATTTGCGCTTTCATGGTCTGAAAGTATGATGCGTGTATGTTTTATAAGTTACTTTAAAAATAGAAGTTTAGGCGGGGTTCTCTGCATTTAGTGGCTAGGCCCACATTCTCTGCCCCACCAAAGCACTTCACTCTTTTGCCTTCTTCACTTGAAAACTGTAAGACTGGATCATGGCTTTCCTTCGAAACTGTAAGTTATTTTTTCTTTGGATTTACCTTCTGAACTATCTTCCTACAGTCACTGAATAATGTTAATGTTCATGTTATTATAGACATGATCCCTTTAGGATAGTTGAGGGGAAAAAATGCTGTAAACTTGACATGAATATTCAAGGCTGTTTCAGAGAAACATGATGAAATAATCAGAGGTCCAATTTGTTCTGTCGTAACAATTCATGTTGTTTCCTTTGCTTCTGAGCATGAATAAAACTTTTGTTTTCAAGTCCCGCATCCTCCGTGGGAATAACAGATGTACAAGGTCTTTTCTTGCTATCTGGGACGCTCAAGCCCCAAAAGCTGTCTTTGAGCTGCAGTTTTTTCCCCCTCCTTTGTGTTTTCCCCTTCATGAATCCATTTTTAGATTTTCAGATATCAGAAATGCCGGATTGACATGTGACTGCTGCGGAGTCTGAAGAAAAACTTGCCTAATCCTTGATCAAGAAAGGATTCTTTAAAATAATAGCTTTTTTTTCCAAGTAGCAGCCATGCACTGAAACAGTTTACTCATGAGCAAATATACTCCTGCTTGGCCCTTTACAGTCACCTCTTGTGATTTATGGTGCAGCCTCCTCATTGTTTCCAAATCTCTCCATTCCAACACCTTCCTGTTTCCAAATGCAGGAGTGGTTATTAACTGCTGGGTGTTAGAAATCAAGCCATCGAGGAGATCGTGCTTCTCCAGGCGAGCTTTTATGTTGCCTCCTCGCCCAAAATTTCAGACCTCATTGTGGAATTGCAGCAATGCCCTATTGGTACAGACATGCCTGCTGTGCTAGAATGTCTTGCAGCAATCACAAGATAATGTTTGACTCTTTATCTTGATTTCTGTGGCTATAAAATCCCCACGAGAACACGGACGATAAAATTGAGACTTCTTGTTAATGTTGCTTGCAAATATCTGAAATATCTCTATGTAAATGGCTCATCTCTATTCTATGTCATCATGTGGAATTATATAATTGGCAGAGAGATTATTTCTTAACTGACCTGTGAATGAAAAATTTTTCTGTTTGGAACACTTTAATCCCAGGATATAGAAGTAATATAAAAACTTTTAACGCATAGTTTTTTTACCACACAGTTTAAAATATGTCTTCATAGGAGAGGTTATAATTTGTTAACATCTGCTGTTAGTTATTAAACACTTAAATGACCTTATAGCTGCATGCATCTAGTGTTATAATCATCTATTCAATGTGTATGTAGTGGTAATAAATGTTAATAAGGGGAACTTAAAGTAATGTGTGACCTTACTGTTTGACAAATGCTTGATAAAGGGCATTTTGGCTGTCCTTAACACTCACAACTTGATGTACTTGAGCTCTGAGTCAGCCCATGTCGGCTTATTTTAGTTGTTGCATGAGTGTGTGTGAAATAATCAGATTTTATTACCAGCAAATCATAAGATGTTTACTGCTGGATGTTTCTTCATCTGTCTGGAGAGACGCCAGCCTAGACCGTTATAATTTACTGGCTGAGTTCATTGAATAGAGTCTATTTAGGAGACTGGGAGCGGGGCATTAGGTTTAAGCTTGATATTTTAGGCATGGACAGACCACGGATGGTGGTTGGTTGTGTTTTCCACTGCGGCTGCCACCACATACCCATCTGCTTCTGGGATTTGGATCTTTTTTACTGAGTCCACATCTTCCAGCCTCGCCACTATCTTATACCTCAGCTCAGCACGGATTTGCCTCAGAGCTGAATTAAGTGGCCCAGAGGCATTATGGGAGAACGATAGTCTGACTTACTGTTGAGGGAGTTTATGGAGCACACACACAGCTATATAGTAGAATATGAATAACTTCCGCAGGGATTTCTTACTGATTTGTGCATATACATTACAGCCAGACTGATAACTTGACCAGACGTATTGCAGCCGTGTCTGTATGTTGGCCAGCATGTGACAAGAAATCGCCTCACAGAAATGTCAAACATGACTGAACAGGAGTTCATAATAACACATACAATAACAAAATTATGCTGTCAATGTTTCAAATTTGTGTTGAAGTAGCAATTAGTCTCTGCAGTGTTTCCTGCTCTACTGAAGTCAAACAAACGGCTGTTTGCTCTTTCTCCACTTTGATGATGAGCAGCTTGAACAATGACAGGATGTCAATCATGTTCAAAGTCATGACAATCCAATAACAGTGTGATTACAGCATTTTCTGCTAAAAAAAACTGGGTAGCCAAATGATATGATTAGCCTATGTTCTTTGTGGATGTTTGTGCCCAGCAGGGTTTGAATTTATAATGCCTCAACTGATAATAGCAGAAGAGTTAGAAGGTATGTTCACCATGTTAATCATCTCTACTCATCTTTTGTGTCAGCACGCTAACAGCTGAGTCTAATGGGAAGTCATTAGTTTTGTAAAACGTTTTGGAAAAAATCAAGTTTGAGGTGAGGATTACGCTAAATGAAAAGTTTAGAGATCACCAAAGTTATTACAACGTATTCTGTTAGGGAAATGAGTGAGTGCACCAAATTTTAACACAGTTCAGCCTGTTTTTATCCAGACATTTTACTCAAAACTACAGATGTCAACCTCATTGTAGTGCCAGTGGAAAAGTAATAGACGATCACCACAGTCATTAGGATGAACCCTCAGTGTACTGAATTTGTGCCCATCTAGTATTTTTATGAATAAAGAATAACTTTGACCAGTTGGTGGTGCTAAATAAATGTTCAACAAAGTCATTAGGATCCATCCTCTGTGGACCATGAATGTGCACTTAATTTAATGACAGTCTCTTAGGTAGCTGTTGAAAGAGCCTGTGGATGGACCAGCCAACTTATCAACACTGACATCCACAGAGTAAAAGGATAAGTGTAGCTCTAATGTAGGATAACATCAACCAATATATATATTTTTTGTTCTCCAAAGGAAATTTTAGCATCTTCCTCAAAAATCAAACACTGTTAAGCCTAAATACACACACAGTGTCATACAGTTAGATATTTTGCTTCCACACACATAAACAAGCCCTGACAAATGCCGGGGCAGCCCTTCTAATCACTCCGAGGCATATCTTGTCATTTAGATAAGCCCCTATCAGTGTTGACTGGTATGCATCAGCAGCATAAAGATATTTTCGGCATTTGTGTCAGTGAAATCGAGTGTAACCTTTACATAAAGCTCAGATAAAGCACTATGTGACATGACCACACCTCAGCCACCAGTTATATCATTGTACCATGTATCCCTTCAGCTTTTTTAAAATATCTTTTATCTTAAGAAATGCTTTGTTAAAGATCAGTAAAAATAGCTGTACCCATGAGTCCTTGTTATATGACAAAAGTTACAAAGACACTTGGAAATATAGCTGACTGTGGCTGCATAAGCCAGTTTTTGCCTTTTTTGATTTTGTAAGTCGGCAGAACCCTGGGGAGCACATTTTCATAGCAATAAATGCCAGAACTAATCACTGTGGTGACACCCTACAGTGCTAAGAACAAGTTTGTCAGTGTAGTGTGACAGTCACAGCTTCTGGATGCCAGTGGCTGTGTTTGCATCGCAGTGAACATACTGCAGTGGCTCCTTGCCAGCAGCAGCTGAGCCTCTTCCAGCAGCAACAAGGCCTTTTAACCCCCGGCTTTGTTGTGGAACCTCTTTTGTTTCAAGCTGCTGCCCTTCGTACGCCAACCTCAGGGTCTTTCACTCGAACTCATTCATCTCGGCTCTGCTCTGGAGGCTCTTGGCAGGTACAGAGGGTTGAAATGACAGTGTAAGATCAGTCAGAAAGATTTAGCCTGCTGGAATAACAGGCAGGAATGGCTCACCAGGGATACAAGTTGCCTTTATTTAATCTGAATGCTATACGTGAGGCAAAGTCAGTCTTTTTTGTGTTCACAGCAACTTGATGCTAAGTGGATTTCTGTTTGCGCTGTGTCTGGGCCACTCAGCTGGAATGCCTTGGCTGGGTGACAGCATCTTGTTTTATTTCAAATCACTTCATAACAGCTATTTTAATTGTACATTGAGTACATGCCTGATGTAAACAGCTTTGGAGAGCTTAGTGGCTACAAAACAAATGCCATGAATTCTATTTGTAGTCTATAGGTTGAAGTGATTTGGCAGAAACAATAGAAAAACAGGAAAATCTATGTCAGCACTGATGTCTGTATTCTAAACAAATGTCATGCTTTATAATAGTGAAAGCAAAGATGGAACACCATTAAAGAATAAAATATTTAAATCTACAGTTTTATCTGGTTGGTACACATGTAGATACTGTCTAAAGAAAAATCACATTTTCTGTGAAGCTCTTATTGGCTAGTTTTCACCAGGTGAAAACATATTTGATGAAATGCTTGAACGCTTGAATATTTGAGTTTCCCGAAGTTACCTCTTGGTCAGTTCTTTGGACCTCAGCTGGAAATAGCGCAAGGGTTAGGGTTAGAGTCTACTACAACAGCAATCCTTAGGGAGGTACAAATGTGTGACTTTGTCGCTACTGACTGCAGTCGACAACTGTCAACACTGGTTTCTTTTCACTTTGACACCTTTCCTTAACTCTAATCAAGTAGTTTTCACTATGATTATGATCATTCCTTTACCTTAACTGAGTACTTTTAGCTACCAGGTCTTACAGAGGGAACTTAACCATGGAGGCAATGACAAACAATGTAATCCTGCAACTAATCACTTAAGAAAACATTTACATGGGTTCTTGTTGAAGGCAATGGCTAAGGCATTTTGCAATTGTGCTGATTATCTACTTATGTACATTGTTATAGTTAGAGGGGTTTGTAGATTTTGTCCCTTTTTTTACATCCAATAGAGAAATAGAGTTTTTGAACAAAGAAAGCTTTAAAAAGTTGTACATGTGTTAGATTTTGGAGGAGTAACCGATGAAATGGTAACTTTGTAATTTCCTCTTCAGAAGCTTGTAGCCTGATGTTATGTAACAGCTCATCCACTCGGGTAGTTTAACATCCAGGGCCATTTTCTGAACATGTATATATCAGCTGTCGAGAGATCCCACCTGCTTCTGACATCTGTGAAAAATTCCTGGCCTCTGGATCTGTTACCTTGGTTATCTGAGTTTCATTAGATTAGAGATGATGGCGGCATCACTTACCCCCTCTTGACAGATAAATGGATTCTGTCTCAATCTTATCAGGCCTCTCAGGGCTGCAGCATTGCTTTTGCCAAGGGTAAAGGCCAACAGGTCAGTGTGTTGACAAAGAAGGGGTGATGTCATCATCTACCCTGAAGTATCAAACACTGGCAGATTTATGAGTGTGTCATTGAAGGTTCCTCTGGGGGGAATTTTTCTTATGCTGTTTGAGCACGTTTGCCTGTGAGTTTGTTGTTACCACAAGCATATGTGTATGCCATTACGATCAATTTATTGACTGTTATTGTCCCAATGACAATGCAGATTAGAAGAACATTTTATTAATCGTCTCACAGAATGCTACTGACAATATCATTTATTAATTGTGCATCATTTATCAAGCAAAAAATTGCAAAACAACCCCCGATTGCAGTTGCTCTCACAGCTTCAATCATTGCTGTCAAACTTTGGATTTTTGCTGTTAATTGGATAAAACAAGCATGTTTTTACTTTGCCTTTCTTCTTTCTGCAGGTATATCTCATCAATGTCACATACTCTGACAACACCTCCCACATCATCTACAGAAGATACAGCAAATTCTTTGACCTACAGGTAATCTTCCACCACTCGTATACTCTCCTGCAAACACTGTGCAGGCGGCGTTTGTATCGAAATCCCTAATTCCATTGCCGCTGATGAAATTTGAACATGTCAACACTGTGAACTTTCAGCATTATTTTGTATAGATTAATGTGTAAGCCTGGTGACTGTTCGCTGCCGCTGTGTCTATGCCCGAGTTCTCCACACCTCGTCGCCTCAATGAATCAATGTGTGTGTTAGTAATTGGTCGGGGAGCAGGGGAGACATGGTTTGTATCCCTTAGCCTCATAGAGACGCAGCAAAACTCTGCATCTATCTCTCTGCCCTCTATCTCTACCCCTCCTACTTTCTCCCCTCTTCTTCCTCGCTCTCATCTCATCTCTGCCTTACCCTCAAAACGTCAGGGAGCTGACAGGCCTTTTTTATAGAACAAGCAAGAAATCCACAAGGAAGTCAATTTAATGTACGATGCTTTACAGGGGATCGCTGTAAGATTCTCTCGTGCAGACTGCCATGATCGGTGGATTCTTTGAATGTACCCTATATGGAAAGGTCTTTTTTTGTAATCTTCACACAGATGCTTTACTCTCATGTTGAAACTGTCAAGTTTTCACATTGGATTTATTTTGAACAGACCATAATTTGCAGCGAAAACCCTGTCCTGTGTTTCTCAGGTTGACTATTGCTGACCGAGGGAATGTTTGTTTGCATTTATGCCCCTCGCACCCTCAGCTCCCTGCAAGCTGATACCATATGTATACTGGACCAAAGGTCTCTAGGTCACTAGTAAATATAAAGGGACTGTAGTGAGAGAGTTACAGGGGGCACATCTCAATAGCAGCAGTGTGCTAGTCCAGCAGGAAATGATGTCTCAATCAGTGGAGGAAAGGACCTCTCTGAAAGGTCCCATTGATAAGCAGTGGGGTAGTGTGAGGTGGAAAATAGACCCCCCCGCAACTAATTACTCCCAAAGTGAATAAAAGACAGAAGCAGAATAATAAACATGGGAAAATAAGCAAAGTTGCCTCTAATTTGGAAAAGTCAGAGACACTGGTGAGTGGACTGGATACGTGTCTTCCTTTTGTACCCATGCGTGGTGGCCAAATTGCCTGGGAGGAAACTAATGAACCTTAATGGTTCATGGATGGCTTGGCACCAATTCATTCCCGTCAAGAGTGGCAAGATTGATTTTGTTAGCTTTGTAAGATGGCGTGGGGCAAAGGTCACCCAACTTGGTTGCTTTATTGAGTTGTCAAAGAAAGCCGCTCTCACATGGCCAAAGTTTGTCCGAGTTTGGCCCAGCTGCTGTAAGTGAGATCTTTTGTCAAAATCCCTTGCTACAAATTTCTGGGTTTTACCAGATGTTCCATTGAAAGCACACTTCAACATATTTCCACCAGCAATTCGCTGCTTACGTCTTGCTTACCCTGGTTCTTTGATGTTTCCATTTGCACTGTGACACTCATGAATAAAACTACCACTGGCAATACTGGCAGACCAGCTTTCTAATACTCACTAATCCTCTATTTCTACTGGTATATGGACCGAAAGTAAAGTTCTCCCTGCCAGACTTTGATCTTGCCAGATGCCTTTGATGGTCCTGTTTGATCCCATTGTTTTCACAGTAACCTGGAGCCTCTCCTGTCTAAACATTTATCTGGTGCAGGGAGCCTGCTGCTCTCAGCAGCCCTGCTAACCCTAGAGGAGAAAAACATGGTGGATGGCTGCACTGAAGCTGTTGGAGAGCAATTTAACCAAAGGTTTTGCAAATGCTGCTCGGCATTTCAAGACTGGCTGTTTTCCTGGAAACACGCTGGCTCTGGTTCTGAACTGGCATAAAAAATGAGAAGGGCCACATATGTTGCTTCTGTTCTCTTTATTTGTTTCAAAAAAACAACTCTTGATGTTCTGAATGCGATGTATGGCCAATAAAACTTGCATGTAAAACTGGCATGCTATGATGTAAACACACGCAATACAAGCAGTTTGATGTGGCACTGACCGTTCCACATACATTTGTCTCTTTCTGTGTTACTTGTAAAGCTTTACATATGCAGGCCTTCTGCTAACACCTCCATGATGAATTTGAAAGGATGCAATGACACCACCTTCGCCTTTGTCAGTGTGAAGCCAACAGTGTAGAGAATGTGTTAAGTTTAATATAATGTAAGTCATATTAGTGCTATTTAGTGGCCCTCTGTGAAAAAGTTAGTCATTTATGGCAAATAAAATGAATAATAAAATGAATATATTAATACAGAATATTGCCAGAATTGCCCTGTGGAGAGCCATTTTGTCTGTGCACTTACTCTGTTAGTAGTGGGCTGGATCTCACACTGTTTTCTTCTTTGGGAAGGAAGTAGCACCTTTCTCTCCGCCATCGTTTTTCCATTAGTTCCGTTTTTGATGGTTGTTTGGGGGGCTAAAGCTGCAGTGCTGAAACAAAGGAGTTTTTTTTTCCTTACCCCTCGGCAGTCTTACCTGAACAATTAACCCACTTCAATTATAAGCAGACAACAAGGAATACAAATGCAAGTCAAGACAGACAGAGCGTGTGCATTCACATACCTGACACGATAACACATTTATGTGTCATTTAGATACTCAGACCATGGCCTGCATTGGCTGTCATCCACTTGTTGATTTTTTTCTGTTTGTCCACTCAAGAACAAGTCATCTTCTTTGAAAGGATGTGGCTGCTCTGTGATGCACTGATGTGGTTTTGTCTCAGCAAGACCCGACCAATGATTCAAACAGTGTGTCTCTGTATCAGAGGTATGCCAGCCCAAGTTATGTGTCAGAAAGGAGGAAATCGGAGCAGGTTATGAAAGGAGCACTGAGGAGTTAGAGTAGGATGATGATTGTGCTGATGATTATAAGACAGAGGAGGACTATGATGAAAGATATGAAAGAAGATTATGGTAATGAGAATGACAGCAATAGTACTGATGTTGATGATTAAGATTCACACTGTTGATGCTGACGACATTGATGATGCAGATGAAAGAACTGAAAGATGTTATGAGTCTCATCAGGGTCACTTATCACAAAGAAGCCTTCATGAGCATGTTTTGGGAGCCTCTGAAGAGTGGGAGATTGTGCCCTAAGTGTCCTTTGGCAAAGTTGGTGTATTTAAAGCTGTGGCATGGCTCACTCTCTGAAAGAAGGACGCGTTCTGACTCACGCTTTCTATGAGGATCTTTGGTTTGTATTCTGTCTACACATGTGCACAAAAACCCTCTCTTTTCTTTTTCTAATGCCTTATATGAGCCTCTCTACAGCAACTGAATATTTATTTTAGGAAGATTTTATGCTACATCTCTCTGTATTCCCCTTTTAGTGTTTAGAGTACCTTTGAAGAACCAGCGGATGACATTAATCTAGTTTGCATCAGTCTCGATGTCAGTATTCAGTTCTTTTAGAAATAGCTCTACGGATGTTTTTAGCAGGTTTTTGGCAAGCAGCATGTTATCCTCAATGCAGAAAATTACACAGTAGCTGTGGTTGAAAAAGTTAAAAGTAAGGTCACTGAATTGGGAATCTCTAACCTCTAAGTGGGCTGTTTGATGGAAACATATGTCTAGACCACAAGGCATTATCGGTATGCCATCCTCCAGGACAAATTGCTGAATAGCCAGGCCGTTAGCTCAGCCTCTTTGTCCTTGAGGTGTTCTGTGGACGCACTGTAACTCAAATGAATGAGTTAGGCCGTTGTTTCAAGTCGAGGATAAAGGGCTGTTTTATTTTATTTATGGGTGTGTGTGTGTGCGAAAGAGAAGAGTGCGAAACATACTTTTTAGCCCCTGATGAGAGGCAGAGAAAGGACACCTACATGCAAAACAAAGGACCTGTTCTTGTGAGTTACAATTGCGCACTTGACAGGACGGCACAGGCCGGGTCCTCGCTGCACTGGGAGCAGAAGGGGGGAAAGTATGCAGTGTTTCCCACAGCCATGGCGGAGGGATCAGGAGAGTGGGCTAAAATTAGGATGAATGAGCACAGTTGAGGTGTTTGTGGGACATTTCCTTGGCTCAAAACACTTGGCAGTGTGACTGCGAGGTGACGGGGACACATTCAGGGACAGACTGGCAGACAGACAGACAGAATTTAGAGGGTGCTGACAAAAGAAACTTATGTTAAGGGAAGATAGTGTAAAAAAGGAGAGATAATTAGGAAAAACAAACTTTCACACAAAGATGTGAAGTAAAAGCTCATTCTGAAAAAGGGTTAAAAGTTAAAGCGCCCAAAGTGCATATACAACTGACTGCACAATTAACTAGCTAACATTTGTTTTTTGTAGCCTACAGTATGTTTTTATAGTATAAAATAATTTTTCTTTCAGTTAGTTGGCCTGATCTGGATCTGCATAAAAAGAAACTGGATGTAGCAAAATGGTTAGCTTTTAGCATTAGCCTGCACTAGCTCAGTTTGTAAGTGAATTCAACTTTATCTCCAACTCATTTGAAAATGTGTATTATGGTAAATATAAAAATATGAAGTTTCTCACAATGACAAACCCACAGCCAATAATCACCCAATTCTGAAGTTCCCCTTAGCTCAGTGGAGCCTTTTAGCTTGTTTTAGCCTGACTGACAAAAACAAAATAGTCTTTCAGCCTCACATTTACCTTGTTTCCAGCAGGTAGCTCTTTTAAAGAGAGACCTCAACAAACCGACTCTCTAATCCCAGTCCAGCATCAAAGAACAGAAAGCCAAGGTTAGCAAACAGCTAGTAAATACGTGGAGCATTTAGCAGCTAAGGAGCCAGAAATTTCACTCAAGAATCAGTGGAGACCATACTAGAGTGAAAACTGAACTTAGTTTTGTCAGATGAACAGAAATGTGGCTAGGAATGAATGCAAGTGTGCTTAAAGTCAGCATGACGTGCAAACAGACAACTGGCTAACATGGTTGGTTTATTCCTCATCCATGCCAAGAGTTGAGTGCTTGTTTCTTAAAAATGCAGTCAGCAATGCTTCCACCAAGAAAAGACAGGTACTCAGGATATTGCCAGATCTCATCTTCTGGCAGCACATCTTAAACCAGGCACCATCGAATAACATAGAGGGGATGTTGGTCAGACATCAATGTGCATATTTTTACTCTTACAAGATTTTGTGCTATTTTGCCACACAGCAAATCTCAACCCTCCTACACTATTCAGAATGATTTATGCTGAGTCAAAAAAGCTTCAGTTTTTAGAACCCAAACATAACAAACAGTCAACATTAAGAAAAGCATGGGTCAAAGCCACACTGCACTGCAGTAAATCGATACAAAGATCGCTCTTCAGTTAGACGCTCAGGCCTTTGCTACACTGATCCAGTATGTTTCTATAGAGTGTTTAGGTTGGCCTCTTAAAGTGTGTGGAGAAAAGGGAGGTTTTTGTTCCTCTCTGGGTTTGTGTTCTTTGTGTCAAGGTATGAGAGGGCCTCCAAGAAACTGGCAGCCTCTGCATGTATGTAAGGATAAGAGGGCAGAGGATGGAAGTTCATGGAGAAATATGTGTCAGTTATTCTCCAATTCCATGTCTTTTTTGGGCAGAATTATGTATGAGACCCCATTTTTTAGTGCATTCCTTGTTTGTCTATGCATATATGCTTTTTCTGACCTTTTCTGGTGTTGATTGCCATATGTAATTACACACCAGAGATGCGTGTTTCCCAATTGTCTTCCACTCTTCTGCAGTCACTCTCTATTCGTTGTTTTCTTTCACTCTCTCCTCCGTGCTCAGCTCGGTAGCCCTTGCGTTTCTGCTCGGCTCAAGGTCTCCCACACCTCGACGGGAAGTTGAGGACAGTCGATGAAAACTTTTGAGCACTTTGTGCTTTGAGACATCGCTGACAGCTCTGCCTCGCACTGAGCCCCGAACAGAGAGGCAGCTCAAGGTTTTTTCTTTTTCATCACATTTGTAGCTCAGCCTCCGCTGCCTTTTGTTCACCATTTGATAAGTCACACCATTTGTATATTTTATGCACTTGCTGTGTATCTTGCTCAGAAGGGCAGGGTTGTGTGAGCAGAGAGCTGCATGCACCGTTGAATGACTGAAGGACAGATATTATCGGGAACATGTGATAAAAAGGAATGTGAAACTGAATAGTATAACATTAATTCATGCTAGTTTCACATTCCTTTAAGTTATTTCTTATCCTCCTCAGATGAGGAGGTACGTATAGAGCAAAAGGAGGATTTTATATGTCCTGTCATTTTTTTCCCCCTCTTATATAACAGGACTTCACGAATAGATAAAAGAGGAAATATACTCTGTAATAGGGGTGATTTATATTCGATTAAACCACATTGATAGGTAAATGGCAAATATTGCTTTTTGTGAGACTTGTATCGATCTAGAATTGTTTTTAAAAGCAAAAAGAATTTGTGCCTTGTATTTAGCACATCAAATGTTGTTATGTGGATGGGTTTTTTTGCACTTATAATGGTAAATAGTTGTGAAAGTTACTCCAGTTTATTTTCAACGTTCTGGGCATGTGTATTGTGTCAGCAGCGTCGCTTCAGATAATGGTGTATCATGGCAGGGAAGCACGAGGAGAACTATATTTTCAGTCCGTGTATGCAGTCCACAGTTTGAATAGAGGCCTTGCACTGAATGTTTGTGTAGTTCAGTGTATCAAGTTTTCCCAGTGTTTTACCTCCTCTACCGCTACATAGAACTAGGCATTTTCTTTTCCTCAATTTTTGGCAAAATAACGTTATTATATTGATTTCTAGTCATTGAATCGTATCATCTTGTATTGCTCTAAACCCATATCATTCTTTTATCGCATTGCCAACCATGTATCGTAATACGCATCGTATCGTTGTTAAAACGTATCATTACATCCAAAGTCTATAATAAATGTGTTGAGTGTGATTTTTGTAATAAATGCTTTTTCTGAATTCGATGCCAGCAAAACATTTTAATTAAGTTGAAACAGGGGCAACAAAAGTTGTGGAATTCACACCAAAAAAAAAAATGTTTGTTTGGAACATTTCAGAGATAAATGGGTTCATTAGTCACGGGTGACAGTA
>JAQFJA010000020.1:26618039-26630002 GCA_029874485.1 Naso brachycentron
TTTAATAATATTTTGCTTCTTGAAGATGTACTCTGAACTCTGCACTCTGACCAGTTTTATTCTGAGGCAGTGTTTTGTACATTAGCAGAAATGTACATGAAAGTAAAACTAATTTTCTATTTATTTGTATATGAAGCTGCAGGGAAAAAAAAATATCCCCAAATCAGTGAATAATCAACTTAAACATTGGTGACCTCAGTATGGAACGAAATAGTTGTGATTATCATTTTGGCCATAATAGTGCAGCCCTTCTTAAAATTTGCCCCTTTTGACTTTAATTCTCAATACAGCTTTAATGCCTTTTGTGCCTGAAATCCACAATGTTTCACAAATAAGAATAGGAGAGGATTTAATGAGGGTGTGTTTAGCCTGCCTGCCCTTGGACCATCCAGTTTTGCATTAGTTTAAAAAGGGACCCTCACAGTTTGCTGTTTATGCTGCAAAAGACCATTAGCAGACGCTCTAACTCTCTCCTGTTAAAATGACCGTAGGGTAAAAAAACAAAACAAAAGCAAAACTTAAACCACTGTCGATATATAAACATGATGCAGAACTCTTAATTGGCAGCTCTAAAACAAGTGAACTACTACATTATTTAAAACCAAATCCAAGCTGGAACGTGATGAATATAGTTTTGTAGAAGTTTCCTCTCTTTCTCAGTAGCATCCCAACCCAGTCCTGGCTCTAGTTCTCTCATTTTGCAACAGAATGTGTATGGTGTGTTTCTCTGTCAGTGCTGCAGTCAAATTACTGACACACCTTCAGCCCAAGATGACAGCCAGACATTAAAGTATTATTTTGTTCTGATAGATTAAATCATGGTTTCCTTGAAATAAACCTTAATAATATGGCTTAATCTGCTGCACTCCAACTCTTGGTCACCGGCTCGTCTCTTGTCCCTGTCTTCCCTGATGCATGGCATTTAATTTCCTGGTTAGGGGCTGAGATGTTTTTTGAAGACGGGGGGGATGGGGAGTCAGGAATGGCTTTAGATGTGGCTTACACCCATCTCAAACATTCCAAAAGGACCAGTTAGAGGGATAGATGCAGTGGAGAAAGATATGAAGAGATGGAGAAAAGGGGATCGAGGGAAGTGTGGAGCGAGTGCCTTGGAGTATAAAGAAGAGCGGGTGTGAGAGATTAAAAATGGAGGGAGTTTTGTCATATACAGAAACAAAACACTGGCTGCTCTCTTGTCCTCAGATGCACTTCATGCTGAAGAGCATAAACACTCCGCTGAAAAACACAGGCGCCAACTTTGTGCATGTGTTTCAAACCCAAATGAGTAGACCCAGACTTTGGATCCAGTGCTAAATCTGCAGGATTTTATCTCTGCCTCTTCATATTTTCTGCTTCGTAGGTGTGATAAAGGTGTGCTTTACCATACTGTTGCTTCTGCATGCTGTCAAACTGAATAATTTCTCTCTGCTTCTCTCCTTCCTTTGTCTGCAGTATGGATGTACGGCTTTACAGACAGCCCAAGGAAAGAGGCCTCAGGTAGCCTTGTGTGTCTATGTCAACATGTTGAATATGCATGCACTTCTGTGCATGTGTGAGCACGACATGCCAGATGCATCCCTTTTGTTTTCCAGTTTATTTCTTTTCACACTTAACCTTTCTCTCAACATCTGCTTCGCATCCGCTGTCTCTCTGCTCTCCTTCCACCCATCTGCTGAGATTCAGTCTGTCTTTCCCTGCAGTCTGTCCGTCCATCTCTGCAGACCTTGCTGGCAAACTGCTGGGCACACTGCCATAGGGTCAGAGCATGGACCTTTGGTCAGCATGTGGTGAAAAACGAGGTGTCAAGTCTGGTTCTTTACGTTTGTCTGCAACATGGCTGTAGATCGATGCGTGTGACCTCATCTAGCTTTAGGTGCACTGTACAGGAACGATGAGTTAAGACTGAAGAAATCAAATCTAAATTGTCTTTCTTGCAAATAAAAATCTAGACAACCTTTTTTTTTTTTCTGCAAATATACCACATTGCAACAAAAATGCAAGTACAGATTCCCCCATCTGATGGACATTCTCTGAGACATTCAACTGTAATTTAACTTTGCTGGGGAAAGACCCATCATGTTTCTTTCCTTCCATTAGAGCCATCAGCGTGTCAGTACGAGTTAGGAACGACAAAGACAAAGTCACTTTTGAACAGACACTTTCAGTGGAAAATGATTGGATTTTTTGGAGAAACAAAGCATATAGATGTCGTAGAAAATTGCGCTCGCATAATTTAAGCAAAAAATTGTGTGCAATAAGAGTTAGAATACTGAAGGCAGGTCTTTTGGATTATTGCTATTTCTTGTGCCATAAAGCTTTAAAAATCTGGATCTTTGCTGCTTTATTACCTCAGGCTGACTTTGATTGCTCCTTACACATACACTGCTTACATTCTCCGCAATATGTATCTTTTCTTTATTTTGCCTTCTGGGAGAAAACTAAAGAAAGAAAGAGATGAATGCCCAGTCTCATGCAGTGGGGATGTAAGGCTACAAGCATTCCCTGCTGTTCACTGCCTGCTTACTGAGTAATAACTAGTAGAGATGCTTAATTGTGTTTTAAGCACTGTGCTAAAGCTTTAGCCTACTTTCTACACTTCCCGGCTGCTGAAATGAATGAGAGTAATGCAATTAGTATCATTCTGGTAAAATTAATACTAATAGGTCATTGTGAGCCCTGTCTTCTGCCTGGGGTCCAACGCGGTGTCATTGCTATTTTTCAACTAAGGCAGCTGTCATTTTCACGCCCAGCGACCAAGTCATCTAAATAGCCAGTGTCAAATGTATTTACGCCCATCTGTGCGTCGATGGAAGTGTTGATCATAAAAAGGTGTGGCCTGGCACGTTGTTATCTTGTGGTGCCAGAAAGCGTTTAAGCTACTGACCAATTAAAACCATGTCTAACTTCTGGCGCAGTGTTGTCCTGTTATTTACAGGGTGCTCTACTTAGATCTGTGCACACACAGGTGCATTCGCAAGGCGCGTACATTCTTTCTTCTCGTGACACATGAGGACACACAGAAATACTTCTCATAAGAAGTTAAAAAGCCCATCAGTGCGTCACCACATGCAGCGAAACTTTTGCTTTCCTCGTCTTCTGACGTCATTACACCTCTTTGGGCTTTGTGCCGCTGTTCTGGTGATGCCAGAAGACGAGGGTACCCTCCTCCTACACCTGCCTCACCTCATGAAGCTTTGTTAAATGTCTGATTCTTCTGTAGATGATCTCACCTCGCGCACCCCCGTGCACAAAAGCGCTTAGTTCTTCAACCATCTAAATAAATAGCAATGTTCCTTCGTCTAAGTGCACTTCACTCTTAAGGCGATGGAAGACGACGCACTGTTTTTTCTTGTTACGATTAATTAAGGGACTGAATCAATCCCTTTTGCACCTTACGCCTCACTTTGCAGAGTGGACTTGGACACACCTTAACTAAACTAGCGTCATGCGTTTTAGACTGTGCACCATAGATCGGTAATGTTATAATATCTTATAAAGACAACACTTGATCTTCGTGATAACTGGTTCTCAGCTTAGGAAATCTTCTCTTAGATCTTCAAGCACAGTGACATCTGTGGTGCAGCTGAACACACAGCTGAACTCTTCAAGGTCATTTATAAAATAACAAAGAGGCTGCCAGCAAAGAATTCACTGTCTCAGATGCAGCCATAAGTGGGAAGATGTAGAGATTTGCTGACAAAGTGTGATGTTCATCTCAGCCACAATAATTAGCCAGCGCCTGCTGCTCATTACAGACTCATTTCGATATAGTGTCATTGCTGGTGTGATGTGTCATTCACTAAATACATGGTATAGGCGGCAGAATTGTTTTCATAAAGCACTTGCATGTAAGCTCAATGTGCTTTACTCTTAAAGATAATTTTTAAAACAAAGGTATAAATGTGAGAACAGACGGTTGCAATAGCGACGCATGCAGATGCAGATATTGCATTGGATGTAGGTGTATGTATGATTATGTTGCTACATTAAAAAATAAAAAAAACACTTCCGCCCTATGAACCTCTCCTCTTTGGGTGCGAGTGTAAACACACAGAGACGTACAGTCAGACATTATGAAGCAAGAACGTCAGCTGAATTCAAACAAAATCTAGTAGTGCCAGGACTGTTTAGTGGTTTACAACATAACCGCTGTGAGCCGCTGTGTATTTTAAGAATTATATCCTTTAGGACAATACTGCACTGCAGGATTTACATTCAGTGTCATGGTTTAGTGCCACTCTGGTGGATGCCTGTGTAAATGGGTTCATGCCTGACACTTCAGACGAGGGTTCACATCCTGACTCGTGCAAACAATAAGTGCTAGCTTTTTAAAAGGGCTAACTGGACATTATTGGCTTTCTGTCTAAGAACTGGATGAGAAGAATCAGCTGCTTGATTAAAGCAGGAGGAAACAGCTGGATCCATCCAAAGTTGAATAAATGCGAAGTCGTTCAGTTAATGCTAAAAACTTGTGCAGGCATGATCATAGTCCTACCGCACCTTCTCAACATCACTGTCACCACAAGACTCCAGCCAGGGAGCCTGAATGTTGTTTTCTAGGAAATTCTTACCGCACATTGCGTTTACAATTCTGTTTATGAGTAAACAAACGAGATTCAACAAGTTAATTACTGAGCTTTAGAGGTCCTTGTAGGCATATTAGTTAATTTGCAAAGAGTTTTGCTTTGCTTTCAGTCTTAGTGCTAAATCCAGGCAAATCCAGCCTCCCAGCTTTAACTCTGCATCCGTCTTTACTGACTTGCAAAAAGATAAAATAAGTATATTTTTAAAAAAAGTAGAACTATTCCTTTAAAGACTAACTTCTTACTAACTCATAATTTGTGGTCAGTTGATCCATGTCCCATTCTTAGCATCTATTGCATCAAAGGTCAAGTAATTCCATCTTTTAGACAATCCAAAGATCAGTGATAAAATTATGACGTACGTAGTTGGATACACCACAACCCCTAACTATAAGACAACATTTCTGTCAGTGCTGTCAATTTCAGTTAGCAAGGAGGAAGGTAAGAGTCCTGTGAGTGAAACAGAGCTGCTAATAAATCCCTTTTAAAGTTTTCCCGCTGTGAAGAGCAAAGATTTCCAGCTAAAAAGGGGTCAAAGTTGTTGGTTAACATTTGTGATAACGTCTCTAACTTTGAATCGTCTTCTAATTGCCTAACCATACATCAGCTAATATTAACTTACCCTAACTGCCTCTATCATTGCTAATTTCGTGACACCAAATATTGGACGTCATCAGTGAATCATTAACATCGATATCTGTTTGGAGAGTGGGCTGCATTCTTTTGATGATTTGTTATGATCAGCTCTTGGCCACATGATGAGTCATGTTTGGAGTCACAGAGGGGATTCACAGTTTTTACAAGTTACAAAACTGATATGAAACAAGCTTTTTGTTATGAATAACTGACTTTAGTTGTTGATGTTTTTTGGCCACGAAACATCCATGCATTTGTACTTACTGTATACATGTCGCTGGTGCAATAATACTAAGACACTTTAACAAAAAACAGCAGGTTGTGAAGCACAATCTGCTAAAACAAAGTCTCTTTGGTTTGGTGTGTCATCTCTCTGCGGCCAGGCAAGTAAAAAGGCATGACACTCAGATCAGATAACACTCCACGTGAAGTCAGTAAATGGAATTAGTGCTGGCATTGAGAAGGTTAAACATCATAGAGAAGGAGAGAGAGAAAACAGTGTGGCCTAACCTCAACTGAAATGCTTTCTTCCTTTGTTTCACATAAACATGGACCCAGCCTCCTTCCCTGTTTCTCTCTCTCTCTCTTTCTACTCCACTCATATGTTTCTATTTAAGGCCAGCAGTGCCGACTACCATGATTGGTGTGTTCACCCCCCCCCCCGACTCGCTGTCCAACGGCTGGCTCCCAGAGGCAGCGGAGGGGAGGCCTTTCCTCTCAACCGCACGGTTGATTTTCCACAGGGAAACTTTACCATTCTTCCACTCATTCCCTCCCCAGTCTTCCCCACCAACTACTAGCAGCTCCTCTCTTCCTCCATTTTTTCATACTTCTTTCTTTCCGATTTTTTTTGGATCTTAAAGTTTGGTCAAGGTCATGGATCCACATTAGGGGAGAGATGCCGCCCATGCAAACATTTTCATTCCGTTCCTTCCTTTTGATTTGATCCTTCCGATGCTCCTCGGTCCTTCGCTGCGGACTGGGGGTCGCCTCAGCTGTATGGCCAGACGTTTGGAACTATGCAGCCAAGTCGTGAGCTTGCGTTCTGATTGGTCAGGGCGGCAGGGAGTGTGCGTTGGCCGATGGCGGCGTACCGGGTGCACAGTGGCAGCAGTGTAGTTGGTTGCAGCGGTCGTTCGCGGGGTGCCACGGCGGGCAGGTGGCTGACAGCCTGTTTCTTTCCCTCAGGGATTGACAGCTCGGAGCCCATGGTGCTGGAGCAGTACGTGGCTGTGGCCAACTACGAGAGGCAGGAGAACTCAGAAATCAGCCTCAAGGCCGGCGAGACGGTGGACGTGATTGAGAAGAGCGAAAGTGGTGAGTGGAACCTTTCCTTTGTTTATGTGCCCAGCATCTCTTTGGTGAACCCTGACAAGCATCCACACACTAAGATCAACAGCAGAGCATTGTTTTGAACATATAATGTGTGAAAAGGAGCCCAAAAATGTAGCTATAAAAGCTATAGATGTGCCTGACATTTTGTTTGTTTCTTCCTCTTTGTATCTTCTTCTCTCTGAGTACACTTAAGTTGCATAAACACACTCCTTACATACACAGAGGGGAATGCTCACTGAGCACATCCCTGTCTCCCTTCTCTCAATTTTACTGCCTTCTTTCAAACTTCTTTGTCCACAAGAGCCCCCAACTCCAGCCTCCCTCCCACTCCTCTGCTCTCCCTCAGTCTCTCCAATCTACTGATCTCCTCGCTGGGGCTTGGCACCACCTGGAGGAGCTGTTTGGCTGGCAACAGTCAATTTATGAGGAGGGGGGGGTCAGTGTTATTGCTGGGGGCCTTTTCTGACAAGAAGGTCGAGTACATTCAGGAGCAATTTTTCCTTTCTTTAAAGTAAAAAATGAAGATGTTAGATTTGTTACTTTCTGTTTCGGAGCCAGGCTATAATGTCCACATCATTGTGGATAATGTATCATACAGTGTATATACAGTGATAATAATAATAATGTCTACAACTGAGCACTGATAGTATTTACATCATAAAGAGATACAACACTTCACTTTTCACCTAGCCTCCCCTCCTGTGGAAAGTCTGTTTAGCAATCCAAGAGCTGGATCTCATTTTCCATACAAACAGTCACTGACAGCCAGCAGCTTGCACAACTCACGAGAACTGCACAGAAAAGCTTGGCACAAATTAGGCCACTGGTCTCCCCGCTCTTATCTGTGCACTGATTACATGTGTGAATTCACTCTCTTTGAGTTATCTTGCCAGCACATCTTTGAACCATTATGAGCCTTAATGATTTAGTTTTAGCATGAAGCGGTTTGTCATTTCAGTGTTTGGTGCTTTTCCAACTTGCCCCCCTGTCAGCATAATTGAGATAACTGTGAAATGAAGTTTTGACAGAGTAAAGAAATTGCATGGAAATGATTCCTTTTGTGATGTGGCTTTCGGTCAAAGTTTTACTCCAGGAAGTCAATGCCTTCTCAAGAGTGACTTCAAGGATGCGGGTGTCCTAATTTCCGTCTGTCCTTTCAGTTTTGTTTGTGAGGTTTTGTAAATGTTAAGTGTTGCTAAAATCTCTTACAGAAGGAATTCATTTTATTTTCTCCTGCAACTTTGATTAGCAGAAACTCTTTGGAGTAAGGTACATGCATCATTATATGTTTTGTTTGATTCATATTTCTAATGTTCCGTCACCGTACTGTAATTTTCTCTGGTGATGCCATTTCTGAATATCTGCACCCACAGCATCTACTCACCAGAGCAGTTTGAAAGCTCTGTTGTGACATTTAACATGTAACATTGATTGAAGCACATACGGTAATATGAGAACCTTCTGAACTCTGAGGAACTCTTGGATAAGGGCGGGTGTTATGTGTGCTGTCGTCATTAACTGGGCCAAAGAAGTGGAGCAACAGCCATGATGATGATGATGATGATGACATCACCCAGAGGCTATGCCAAGACAAACACATCTGAGAGCTCATATAGTATCCCACAGCCCCCTTCCCGCTTTCAAGGTTTTACTGCAGCTTCCTGATCTCTCCAAGCACGGCTTAAATCCATATTCTAGCTGCTTTTTCTTTTTCAAATACTGATTTTTTTTTGTCTCCACATGTTGAACACAGATGGTACCATGCATTAATATGCCGTTTCCCACTGCAGTACAGCATATTTCAACCAGTTTTCAAGGGTCTGCAGGCTTGACCTGATATAATTAAGGGTTCAACTCCAGAGTATGATGTTGTTATTTTACCCCCTCTGAGAAGTTTTTGCCCTCAGTCATTTCACTGTGTCAGAAAAACTATTGTCATAATGAAAACTAGAATAAGATGAGTGTGAAATAGAAGATTGGTGTATTTGCATGAGTGGTTATGCCCATGGGTGTGTGAATTCTGTTCCCACTTATCATTCCCTGTCCTATCTAGTAAAGTGAGCTTTACAAAGCACCAAGGGAGTGGTGGTTGAACGCGGGGATGGTCACTGAGAAAGGAGTAGAGACCTCATCTTAGCCACTGTCCTGGTTTTCTCCCTCTGTTTTCGCCTCCGACATGGGAACCATAGAGTGTCTGGAGAGAGGAATGTCCCAGCTGGAAAAAATAAATCTGCCTATGTGACCAGTTAAATTATATGGTGTGTTGGGCTGAGAGGAGGTAGTGATGGGAAGAAGACAGAGAGGAATGGTCAGTGTGTTTTAAAAGCGTAAGACCTGTGTCAGTGATGTGAATTCCTCGTGGGAAAGCACACGGAGCACTATGAGCAAATCTAGCTTAAAATGCAAATTTTTGAAGGCATATTTATTTTTCTTTCTGCAATGAATATTTTTCCCGGTGAAATCTAGATAATCCAATCGTGGTCAATCATATTCATTTTGCAGAACCAGCAGTCATTTGCAGATTAAGACAAGAGAGTCTGCATGCCATGCTAGTAGCTCTGTAAAGATGTACAAAGGTTAGGTAAATGCTAACATTAGCATGCTAACAAGCTCACAGTAACCATGCATTTCTCCTGTCTGCTGCATAATGTTGACGCATATGTCCAAACAAACACTTCATGTTGTGCGTAAAACATGGCCTCATGAGCAGTAGTTCTTCAGATGTTTTCTTCACCACTTACTGATATCATCTCAGAGAATGTATTGTGTAAGCAGCTTTTCGCTCTGTGGCCACAGTGACGGAGGGGAGAATAAGAATATGTGGGTAAAAATACCTTTTTTCCCTGTTTCATCAGCCGAGACTAATGGATTTGCCAGGAGGACCATGATGCTAAACTGCAAACAGGATCCTTTGGGTTAGAGTACTGTTAAAGCCACACATCAGCTGGAAAAGTGATTGGCCAAATATCTTGGCCCTTCTTGTTGCCAAGATTTGCGGGAAATTGGTGACGGTTGGTTTTAAGAAATGAGAGACTTGCTTACCTTCATCAAGACTTGACTCTTCATCTCAGAATATAATCTCCTGTTGTGTTGTCAGATCATAATCATATTCTATTCTGAAAAATTTTGTTTTTGTGTGCTTCCTGTAATTAACTTCTTATTTATGCTGTATATGGAAACATCACAGACATCTCTTTATGTTGCATTTCTTGTCGGAAGGTGCAATGCTGTATTTAAAGTAGAATCAATGCCAGGAGGTTTGGCAGCTTTTTCCACCACACCATTTCAGTTGCCCAGGAGATCTGGTAAGGCTGGCAGCACTCTGTTACCCATAAGGCTTTTAAAAAGGTTTGTTCTCAGTGCTTTGCTTGGCCTGGCTGGCGACTTTATCAGATTCGTATGCATTTAGCCTGGAGCTAAAATTTTGTATTAGAACTGCATAGTGCAATAAGTCATTTGCATCACAGGCTCAAGTTAGATTGGGGAAAGCTTTACATTAAGCTTTTAAATAAGTTTAGCATTTGAGTGCTGGAAATGTCAAAAAAATTCTCTAAAGTGAAGCATTAATGGAATAGATTTCAAAGAAGATACATACATGGACTGCGTGCCTCTTGGCTCTTGGCTCAACTTCTTGTTTTAGGAAACTGTAATCCAAAAGCTTGGACAGAAACCTTGTTTTTGACATTTGGGACAAAGAAGTTTATTAATACACATAACCATTTACTGACCCATCACAAGTAAACAGCTGAAACAAGAAACCAATATATTCAATTTAAAAGAGAAAAAAATAGCCTAAAGTAATGCAATAAATTGCTAATTGTTTCCGGAATACACCAATTGCCCCATTGTTGTGAACACAACAAAAATACGATAGTTTTACAGCACCACAACCTAGGGGACTTGGCTTTAGTGTCTCGGACATCCAAGGCTTTATTGTGCGTGTATATATTTGGTTTTGCTTGGCTGTTGGCACGTGTTCCAAACAAAACTCTTGATCCAGACAAAACTCAAAACTTAACTTAGTGGAGAAAGGAGGTTTTCTCTGACAGTCTTCTTCTCATGAAACTCTCAAGACGGCCTCTCCTCACTCTCTTGGTGTGTCACACCTGTTCTACCCCAATTATCAACTTATTATCAACGCTCCTCTCAAATTAATGCCAGCATTGACTAAGTAAGCCCACCCCTTAGCCTGACAGACATACAGGACAGCCAATAGGAGACAGTTTGCTGTGAAAATAGACGTTACCATTAATTTTGCCCGAAGACTCAAATGACATTCTGGTTTATGGAGCCATTGTAAAATAAAGCTCAGCCTCTCTTTTTAAACTGCAAAATAAACTGTAATTAAAATATAATGTGAAGTGTGAAGCACCATTAGAATGATCACGTGCTGAAATGTGAACTGATGCCACGTTTTTCCTGTAAAGCCCTCTGAGGATCCAGCTTTAAACGATTCTGTATAGGGGCTAGCTTGACATACCCTTCGCCTTAAGCTGTCAGATGTATCCTATGTCTTTAATCAAGGTGTACTGAGGGCTAGCTTAAAGGCTGTTCTGGATCAGAGAACGCTGCTCACATGGGAGGCTTGAGGCAAGCATAAGCATTGCCTTCAGGCTATAAAACAGAGCCAGCATAAATCAGAGTGGTACGTCTTGAGCCAAGAGATGGCCAAGTATCATTCTCACAATACCCAAGCTTAGCTGTGTTAGCTTGCTTCACCCTTGGGCAGAAGTGCTTAACTGATTCAGTCATTTCATTCTTAGTATTGAGCTTACACATCCTGTGGACAGTGAAGGCTCAGAGAAGACGACTTTATGCTGACTAGGGAGCCACCTTTCAGGGCTTAGGTTAAAAACAGCATGTTTCAATAAGCAAAGCAAAGAGATGTGTACAAATACTAACAGAATGCTAACAGATGCTTTTCAACAAAACCTTTGTATTTAATGAGAATGCTTATGGTGTTATAGGTTGACATGTGTGTGTGTTGTAGTGGAAAATTGTCTTCAGGCTTCAAAGGAGGATATTTTAGCATGCACATATTCACCATATGCAGAAGTTTGGCTTGATCCCACTGAGCGTGATGTTTAGTCAACACTGGTTCTTGAAAGCCCCACTGCTGGCTATCCCCTTTCACTTGTAACAAGCCTGGCTCAGTAACAAGACCCCTGCGTTTTATGAAAACCTCAGCCAGGTAACATGAGCTTCAAACTGGGATCTAATGCTTCCATCTTACAATGTCAATAAAGACCAGAACCTTGAAATTTGCTCTGACTTTCGAGGAAGAACAGCACGAAAGAGGTCAGGTGGCCTCTCATAGAGCCCATTTTTAACTTTAGACAAGCTTTGAAGTGTCTAAAAGCAATACTGCACCCAAAAACTGAAGTCTTGTGAGTGTGAGATGAGGTGGGG
>JAQFJA010000020.1:26688232-26708271 GCA_029874485.1 Naso brachycentron
CATCTTATCTAAAAACAGTTTTAAGGAGCTTACTGGTCAATTTTTGACTACTCACAATTGGCAGAAAGCATCCCTATCTGCTACAAATGTTGTTGTTAGAATTCGACAGTGTGTTCACTTGAAACCCCATTCACTACCATTCATGTTGAAACAGGGTATAGAAACACTATTGGACATGTAAAAGTTGATCAGTATACGTAATTCATCCTTATAAATAGAAGGTTTGCGTTTATTTGGTCAAATAACGTTGAGTGAGAGAGAGAGGGGAGCTGGGAGCCGTTGAAAATAGAGTTATTCCACCTGGAAAAATAGTTCCTTACAAGTGCTACCTTCCTAGCTCCAATACCAGCGGGGAAAGATTTTGACACAAATGTTCTTTTGAACTAACTTTCACACATTTTCTGCTACTTTCTGTAACGTGTATTGAATATGGACGAAATGTAAACAAACACAATATCTCATAGATAGAGCTATTTTAGGAAAAACGCGTTGGGTTTATTTAACCTGTGTGGCTGATGTTGACAAAGGACAATGACATGTGGTAACACTGGTATGGTCCTTTAAAAAGCAGATCTTCATCATCTGCAGACAGTGGTTGACATCAAGTATCATGCTGTAAACGTGTTAAGCTGGAATGGAGATGACAGCCGTCTCCTTAGAGCTTCCAGTGACTTGTCTGATTTTCTGCATCATCACTAAAATGCTGTCTGATGAGCTCTTGCACACTGTAAAGCAGAGATGGTATCGCCATCAGCTGTCAACTGATGTTAGCTGCGAACCCTGAGCCTGGCGCTCTGTGATTAATGTTTAATGGAACTAAGGCCCTGTAATTGTGCTAATTGATTTTCAGAGGCATAAAATGGAGAGGACAGAGCCTTTGGTGCACGGGGCAGCTTCCAGAGACTGCTAATCAACCATTAAACACCTCTCTGCTCAGACGTGTGCAGCAGTTAACTGCTAGTCCTCGAGGCTAGCTGAAGATGACTAGCACGCCAGCTCTGATTTCATCTACTATTTCCTCTGCTATCATTCCCCCTGATGGACTCTTAGCCTCCATGAAAACACTCGCCAGGGTTAACAGGACAGGCTGTGGAAATGAACAGAGCCAGTCAACGTATGGCTAAGTTGTAACTATACAGCTCAATGTGCCATGTAGCCATTTCTTGATTTTATGACATTTTCTCAGACAGAAAACCTTTGCCGAAGAGACTTTTAATGAAGTGGAGAAACCTTAATGTGGATGGAGTCTCTGATGATTAGGGAAGGAGTCTCCTTTGGCCACAGATTGAGAAGTGGGCACGCTAACCGCTCAACTACAAACCGATTGTGATGCCCAGCCGTCGGCAGCCCACTCGCTCCGAGTTATTGGAGGATTTGAATGGCATCAATGGAATTGTGTGTGTGTCTTTCAGAGCCGGCCATTTCTCTGCTGCCCATCACTCCATCCTAAATTGGATTACGATGGGATAGAGTTTGTTGCAAGACCTCGGGGACATGTGGGAGGACTGGAGCTGCAGAGAGGATGATGACATGTCTCGGGGGATAACAGCGAATGGGAGGGAGAACAGAGAGGAGAGGTAAATCCAGGAAGGCAGGGATGGCTGCCTGTGACAATGCCGGATTTATGTTGAAAGGAGTCTGTGAAGACTTCGAAAGAGCCACAAATCATCTCGCTTTCTGTGTGTGTCACTCCGTCTCTTAACTCAAACGAGAATGTGTGAACACAAACTCATACACACAGTAAATTGATTCCCCCCCAAAAATGTAGTCTTTTATCAGCTATTTTCAAAAAGCTTCTCTGAGGGTTTATGTTCCTTTTTGTATCGTCTCCCTTTTCCTTTTCCTCTCTCACTTTTCAAAGAGTAGTCATTTCAAACCCATATTGGCTTGTGTGCCATGTATTCTTCTTTTTTGCTTCTTTATTCATCAAAGGCTGGTGAGACGGAGGCGCTGCGGTACTTTATGTGCTCCTAAAGCTTGTTGTTAGCTAGGAGGACAGAAAAAAGGAATCAAAGGACTGGAGAACATTTACTGTGCATTCGAAAAAGCCAGTGTGTGTTCGTGCACTTGACGTGTGTATCCGTGTCCGTTTGTGACCTCACCAGCTGCCGGCCGCTAATCATGGTGCACCTGCGTTTTTAGCTGATACAATCCCTTTGTCCTATTGGTCCCTTTCAAATCCTTCACTCACAGATGCTCTCTCCCATTGGCCAAGGCCTGAAGTTTGCACTTTGAAAGCGGTATTAAACTGTATGTGTGTGTGTGTGTGTTTGTTCAATTCTCTCTAATGTAGGAAGTCATTGTAATGGGTCCATGGAAGATGCAGCTGCTTACACTGTGAGCCTGGAGGGTTGGGGGTGTGGTTTGTGTGTGTGTGTGTGTGTGTGTGTGTGTGTGTGTGGGGGGTGTTGGGTTCTTCACCTGATTCTTCACTTTTGATTGGATTTCAAACCATACATAGCACCTGTTGGGTATTACCATTAATTAATTCATGTAGGTCAGCATGAGAGTTATGATTGGCTCCTTTATTGGACTTTTTAAAAAAAACCATCTCGCCTCTTTTTTCACAGTTCATCCTTGGAACGCATTTTGATTAGAATAATTAAGCACCTGTTTGGCTAATCCCTCACAAATACATGGACAAGGGTGGCGGGTGACGGGAGGGAGAAATGGTGGCGTGTGTATTTTGGCCCACACAAGCGTTGGCTCATGCTGTAAATGTTTTTGATTAGGGAATAGCTGCAAAGCAGGTTAGCTAATGCCGTGCATGTGGAGGTGGTTGGAGGCAGAGGCTGGCTTAGTGGCTTTGCGAGCCTGAGCAGACGGAACGTGCCAGGGGTTTGAGCCAGTGTTGGAGCGGGGGGTGGGGGTGGGGGTGGGGTGGATTTACTCCGACTCACACACACAATCTATCTCACAGGGCTTATCTTTATCCATAGTCTGTGGAGGGTTTCATCTGATGTTGGCAAAGGTGAAGAGCTGCAGCCATAGTGGGAAGGGAAAATGAAAAGAGAGATCTTAGAGTGATATGGAAGTGAGAGGAGAGGAGAGGAGAGAGAGAGAGAGAAGGGGGAAAACTGAGACGTTAGTTTTCAGTTGGGATCAGCTACGAAAGCAGGGAAAGATGGATATTCAGGAAGATTTTTGCTAGGCACAGATGAAGAGCAGCGTCAGAGAGACAACATGGGGCCAAAAGGTGAGAGACAGGGATATAAAACAGCTGAGAAAAAGAGAAAGCAAGAGGGGGGTAGGGAGATAGTAGAAGAGAGAGACAGAGTCAGAGGGGTCTTTGTGCTAGATGTTTGGGATGTTCTTTATTCCCTGGCACTGGCCCAATCCCCACTCCCTGATCGGGCTGAGCAGCTTTGAACCCGGGGCTTTTGGAAAGAGCAGCAGGCTCCCAGGGCGACACATGGCCATAACAAAGAGGCAGGCGAAATGCCCGCTAAGTCACAAAAGCCCCGTCCCTTAGGTCATCGGCAAATTCAGCATGTGCCGCCCTTTCTCTGCCAATCTGCATGCCGGAACCTCAGCGTTAATAACCTCCATCACAAGGTTCTTATATTAAAGCCCCCATGTTTTATTCCTGTGCTGCAGCATGGAAGAAGAATGATGTCTGGCTAATTATTTATTTTTGAGAGGACACTGACACTGTCAACACATGCAAGTTCACCCCTTTGCAGTCATAAATAGAACACTCGTTCAACTCTTAAAGCTGCCCTAATTTCTTGTTTTATTACCTTTGATAAGGAGGTCATGTTTGTGGGTCAGTTTCTTTGTCTGTCAGCAGAAATACAGAAAAACTGCAGGCTGAATTTTTATCAAACTTGGTGGAAATGTAAGGCATGGACCAATGACGGACCCATTAAGTTTTGGTTCATAAACATTGTGGGTTATAGAGGTTACAGACACATCAAGACAGCAACTAACGGTTACTTTCACTTTTGATTAACTCCCTGATTACCTTCCCTATAATTGATTATGGAATGTTAAAAAATAGCCTTGTGAAAAATGCAGTTCACAACAATGTCTTAAAGGTTCCTTTTTGTCTACTACTAAACACCTTTATATAGTAAAGATAATGTGCATGTGTCTTTTCAATCTTTTAAGCCTGAAAATTTATCTCTTATATCAAAATGATATATTTTCTAACCCATGGATCAACTAATCATTGCTGCCCAAATCTCTTAGAGGTTACCTCTTGGAGGTAAAACCAAAAAGTGATCATGACAGAAATATTAAAAAAAGATAAAGTCAAAGTTGAACCACGGTGCCGACCTGCGACAGTTAAGGTAATAATAAACGTTGTTTGCCTGCCTTCTCATGTTTCTTGCCTCATCAGACTTCTTTTTATTGATTTATGGTGGTGTTCCCAGAGACCACAAACTTAGGAACAATGGCCAACACTAAGAAAATATGACCCCAGTCGTAATAAACTGGATTTATACTTGAAATGGTAGCATTTTCACAGCAGATGACGACCATGTCTGACCTAATTTTTGAGTCATATTTCTGTTGTATTTCTGACTGTTATTCACTTCCTTGAACTGTGTCATAAAGCAACATTCATAAACCCTATGACTCCCAGACTAAAAGTGTCTAAGCAGGGAACAGTAAATGTGGTGTTGATTCCTCTGGCGCTGCTTCAAAGGGCGAGCAGCATTCGACGTCTGGTTGTTCACTAAACATTGTACTTTGAACTATGGGTAAAATAACGTCTTTTGAGCACAAGGAGGAAAAACAGGAAACTCTACATAAATCTCGATGACTCACCGCTGGTTTACCCCCTTTTAAAAGTTATCTTTTGAATTTCTAACGACTGATGAAGTTCAGAACGGAATTATTTTAATGTGTTCTGATGTGTCTCTTTGAAGAGAAAATTAGGATTGGAGTATCCAGCCAAGGTACAGTAATTTAAAACTCTGTCTAAATGCCAAATCATACAAATCCAGTTCACTCTTCTTGGCCTTTTGAGGTCTCTGACCAACGACCATCATAAATTATACGCGGCACTCCAAAGCCAAAAACCACAGCACTGCTATATTTGCTTTTCTTGATGTCTCGAGGTCTTTGCAACTCTGAGCAGGCTACATTTCATAAATGAGTTTAAAAGTCAGATTTCCACAAGCTTTTCTGCTTTTGCACTTTTTTTTGGAGGGTCTGTGAGGAGCATCAGGATTTGTAAGTGGTGCTATTAGCATGAAGGCTGAGTCCTGCCAAGTCAAACACCAGTGCCAGTTAAGTCCGCACAATAATCAAATCATTATCTCACTCAAAGTAACCGGTTTCTCCCAAAAGTATGGAAACCCTGGTCTGTCTCTCTGAGCTGGACAACACAACAAACATTCCAATTTATCTCCTGTCACTCCAGATGTGACTGGAGTCGTAGGATTGGAGCCAGAGCATACACAGAGAGCCACACACAAAGAGATCAAAAGCGCAAGAGCAGAAGTTCCGAGTTATTTAATTTATAAATTCCCCTTATGTCAGCTGAAAAAAAAGGAAAAAAAAAGAAAAGAAAACCTGCAATATTTTTTAACAACATAAATCTTTCAGTGTTAGATTTTCTGGACTTTCATAATCAGAGTTAGGTTTGAAATTTGCTTCATCTAATCCCTCGCTAAGTTCTTACTTTTTCACAGTAATTAATGTCTTTGTAGCTGTGGACAAAAGAAAACCTTTCCAAACAATGTGGAAAAGAGAAAAGCAAGCCAATTATGATACTGGTGAAGGTTGTGTTAATCTACTTCCCTTTATTTTCTTGTCATTCACACAATCTCCTGTTCTGAACCCACTTCTGTCTGTCTTTACACCAACAAGCTAAGGTTAATATCACATTTACATGTGAACCAGACCAGCTGGTTTAATCCAAATTTCATATGTCATTAATACATTAATGCGATAATACTCTACAGCCTGTTCTGACTGAGTTGCCGGTCACGCATAATAATAAAGTCTGAGAAGGTTTTGGAAAGGGAATGTTGTAATATCGCTTGCTCCAAGAAGCTTCGTGTGAGAAACAGTAACTTGTCTTTTGTACTGAGTACTGTCACAGTGGAAGAGACTTACATTTGCTGAAATTAGGCATCAACAGTTTCAACCAAACCAGCCACATAGGAACACATGACCGATACTGTATCTATCAGAAATGGTATCTGTCACTTTAGTCTCACCGACACCGGCGTGCTGTGAAAGGTTCAAACAGGACGACCCTGCCTCCCAAGCTGATGTGCTGTCAGAGATAAGCCGGCTCTTCTGACACATCTTGTGAAAGACGCAAACAAAGAGTCAGGCCTGCTGCGCCTTCATCCATCAAGCCTTCACACATTGTTTTACTCTCGCTGAAACACTCTGGTTTCCAGGATTAGTTTTTCCTTTCACCTAGCCCACATCTGTCATCTTTACACAAAAGCACATTTCTACAATCAATGGTGATTCGCCCTGCAAACCAAACAATGAGCAGTTACATAAAACAGAGACGGAGATTGTGGAATCAGAAAACACATCACGTAAACACAGATTTCAGTCTAGATTGTGCATGTAAGGGTCCTGCATCATATTTTCTTTATGGTTTAATTGAAATTAGGGCTGGACCGATATGGGATTTTTTGAGTGGATGCTGATGCTGATATTAGGGAGCAAAAAAATTACAATATCTTATATTTCCACCAATATTATATGTTTTATTATTGGCTGGAGCCAATCCAGGCTGACAATGGGCGAGGGCAGGGTGCATCCTGGACAAGTTGCCAGTTCATCACAGAGCTGACATATAGAGACAAACAACCATTCACGCCCACATTCACACCTACAGACAATTTAGAGTTGCCAATTAACCTGCATGTCTTTGGAATGTGGGAGGAAGCTGGAATACCTGGAGGGAACCCAAGCAGACATAGGGAGAACATGCAAACTCCACACAGAAAGAGCCTGCACCCAGAGTATTGAACCCAGGACCTTCTTGCTATGAGGCGACAGTGCTAGCCACTGATCCACCGTCTGCACATCTTAGATTTCAAGAAACTTTACTTCAAATATCAGCGCACTTAACAGTGAACTCTTAACTAATTATTGATTAAATAACAGAACGCCCTCTGCTGGACAAATGACATAAATTAGCATTTTTTTATGGCCTTAGAAACAGCTTTAATAGCTGCACATATAGAAAAACATATAGGCTGATATATCTATGATTGTCCAATGTTGACAGACAAACCGATAAATATTCACCCCTAATAAAAAAACTGCGGTTACACTTAATATGGATAGTCCCTCCACAGCTTTATTTATTGTTGTCATAATAGTCATTGAACATTTCCTGAATATTCATATAATCAAATACACAAATATTTGATTATATGATTTGAACACTCAGAATGTTTTCTGAATTTTATTCTGAATGTCTTAAGAACGTTCAGCAAGTATTAATAAAATGTTCACTAGCATTAGGGTTGGGTGAAACAGTTACATTGTTGAATGTAAACTGATATGTTGTTGAAATGTTACAAACACTCTAAGAAATTATCTAGGTGGACTATTCAAATAAAGTCTTATCAAAATTGCCATTTTTGCCAATCAGCCGCTCTGCCTATGATCTAAAATCACTGTGTCCTTTGCTACTACCTGATTTGTGCAATCGGACCTAATTCTCTGCTCAAGAGCTACCATGTAATGTGACCCATCACCTGAGGACAATCTCTCAAAACAGAGTTGACATGCTCACACACACACACACGCACACACGCACACACACACACACACGTAAACGCAGTTTTCCTGGTGAAACACAGAGAAAGCCTCTCCTTCAGGACACCGGTATGAACTAAACTAACTGCTTTGCCTCTTTGTGGTGACAGCTGGAATGACCAGTTCCCACTCTGACTCAGCCTGGTTGAGAGGTTTTAGCAGCCTCAAGGCTTTGCAATCAGCCTTTATTCTGTCGTCCTTCAGGGAAATCCCACAGAAGACCCCCTTGATTAAAGCTCCACAGTGACTGACTCATACAATTTGAGTTCTGCTGGCTTCACAACAGCTGGGATTGTTCAGTTACTCAGCCTCCTTCCCAATGTCGAGTGAAGTTTTGCTCTGAGGATGTGCATGTGTGTGTGTGAGTGTACCTGTGTGTACATATGAGAGTGATAGCTAACCTTACGAACCAGGACATGGGTATATATTAAACAACCTTTTCTAGCTTGTTGGATTTCAAGCCCACAGCTGCAATATGACCCAAAGATTATCCTGCCAGACCTCTGCGATATTGTATTTGCTCAGTTCAAGGCCAGGTGCAGTCAATCTCCTGCTACTTCAAGTGCCGAGCAGAGACATCACTGCATTTGACACCTTTACTCTGCAGCAGAAGCTTAAAAATCTGGTTGTGTTTAAAAGTAATGAATTTACGGTGAATGTTCCATCATTATCTCTCTCAGCTTTATTATGCTGTTCAGAAGGTGGGAGGGGAAAATCTTAAGTTGCTGCCATCGTACACATGTACGTGTGAAACTACTAAATCATTCCTTCCCCCATCGTTCCTGTCATGTATGATGTATCCCCCAGGTGACTCCTGTGGGGCAGATTATCACATGATACAGCCAGGCTCCTATTTCAATCTCCTACATCAAACGTGTTCCAAATGTCGCCTGCGGTCATCTTTCACTTCTCTACATCTGTGCTAACCTCAGAACAGCCTCGGGATGCGGAACAAATTATACCTCTCAAGAGACAAAGACACGTGCAATACATTGCTCTGAACATGTTCTCAGGAATTTTATGAGGTTAGAATCAATATTTATTCATTAACAATGGAGCTTGTGACTACTTGTACCATCGTCTGTGTGAAAGCAGACACTTATGATCTACTGTAATTACCTGGTATTGCAAAACCCAACTGATTACAGTGGCTCTAATCAATATATTTTAATTAAATAGGTGGGTATTATATGGGTTAAATGACGTTGTGTATTAAAGACATACACAGAGAATGATCACCTTACACTGCAGTTCCTCAAGCCTTTTAGTGTCTTTCACGTCATTGTTTTGATTTTCTCACTCACATAATGTATGGTTTTAGTGCACCCAGCTGCTCTCATTAACTGCTTTCAATGTAAAAAAAACCCTGTTAAATCAACTCTCTAGTGTTCTAACTAAAAACAGTAGACAGGCAACACAGTGAAGCATTTACTTCCTAAAGAGGGCCTGAAGATGTGTTTTTTAGGAGGTCGTTGGAGACCATAGGACAGTGAGCATTCCTTATCTGTTGGATGTACAAACACACAGCTGTTTGCTAACAACACCTTCAATTAGTAAGCAAACACAGTGGAGTGTTTAGCGTCTAAAGAAAGAGCCAGAGATTTGTCTCAAAATTGGTGGAGACCAAAAACAAAGCTGCAAGGTGAGTGAACATTGGATTTACATTAGGGCTGTCAAATGATTAATTTTTAAAACCGTAATTAATTGCTGAATTTCAATAGTTAATTGCATTTTTTTACTGCATGTTAAAATTTTGGGGGGTTTTTTTGCATTTCATAACAGTTTTTAAGTCAGCATTGACAATGTAAAGCAATTCTTACCAGTGTATCTTGATTGGGAATCAAATGCCAACCGGAGCAAGTGTTTTGTGTACTCTTGCGAAGAGACGGGCAGAATTCGCCCACCGCTAATTAGCTTAGCTCAAACACTGGAAGTCAATGAGAAATGCTAGTCTGCCTCCACCTAAAGTCATCAGATAAACTTTCCAACAACTCTGCACGGTCCTGTTTGCTTGTTGTGACTTATTTATTTACCATGTTATATTATTTTCAGACTGAGATTAGCACTTTGTTTAAGTTAAGTTTTTTTTACATGATGTTTTGTTTCGCTGACCTACTTACAAGCACCACCGCAGTGGTTTTTGCATGCACCCTGCGGTTTACTTCTGGTATGTATTTGATTGTAAAGTTACATTTAGTGCTAATCTGTGTCTAAAAATAATGTAATGTGGTAAATAAACAAGTCACAACAAGCATATATGACCATTTAAAGTTGTTGGAAAGTTTATTTGATGACTTACAGATGGTCTGTGCTGTGTAAAAGTGCCAAAAAATACGATAAACGAGTTTGAAGGCGTTTAAAGGTGTTCCCACATGTTAAGGGTTAAAACCAACCAAATCATGCCACCTGCTTCGGTCAAGCCGTCCTTAAATCCCTCTTTCTGAAGCTACATTGTATGGGCTGAGTAAGCCTCAAATTAATTTTTTTGTTTTGTAAAGAACAAAAGGAGATAAACTTTTTTTTCTTTTTTTTAGGGGGGGGTTGTCAGGGCAGGATGTGGAAACACTGAGCAGCAGAAAAACTTCACCTGTAAAATTCTGTGACAAGACCTGCCTTCCATTCGTCCAACCATTAGTCATTATCCAGCAAAGCTCTCAGTTAAGTGTTCATAAAAAATCCTCCTCCTAATATAAACTGACTGTGAGTACAGCAAAAACACAGAAGCAATTAAAAAATGGGTGATATAAAATTAGCAACTTAATTCAACAGCCGGAAGGAAAAGCACATGATGTGAAGTGAAGACAGGTAGAATGACGGATTTAAACAGGCAGTGTAACCAGCTTTTGAAGGTGCGTGCATGTTTGTGTGTGCAAATGTTTTCTTTTCCTGCTGAATTGAGACACTAGACACACAACCAGAGGCCCCCTGCTAATTTACATTAAGATAGGGCTGCATACACAAGCTGCACAAAATGTGTTTGAGTGAGAAACTTAATCCACCATAGAATTTTAATTCAATCTTTATGTGGCGAGGATTATAGTATTTTCAAGGGGCACAAAGAATGATCTTGCTCGCAGCTGAAAAATGCTGAAATAGAGAATATAATTTTTTTTTTAATCCCTGAGGGTAAATGCAGTCATTATAGGCACAAAGAATAGAGATGTTGACTGCAGAGGATTTGAAAAAGGACCTAAATTATAAGTAAAAAGTAGATGAAAAAAATTCCGTCTCAAATTTTAACTGAAGTATCTGCAGCTGAAGTAAAATTTGTTCCACAGCTAAGATGTCTGTTTAGAAAGACTGTTGGAAGATTTAACAGTAATAATAAGCAATGAAGAAAATGCTGCATTTTTACTCCACTTGATAAATCTGCTGCCTCCCAAGCTAGCTTCAAATAAGAATCAGAGGCAGAAGAAATAAAAAAAGGAAAACAACAGCTCCTCAAATGCCAGATAAAATAAAGAGCGAAAGCAAGGAAAAGGCCTCAGATGCAAAAGCCAGGGGGCTTATCTGAGGATAGGCAAAGGTTCACAGAGCAATGTGCATAGAAACATGATGCACAGAGCTGACACAATTGTCCATTTAGCATCACGAAGCGGCCATGTCTAGTCTAGATGATGTATTTCTATCTCAACCTTGGGTAGCGTTCCACCCCTCTGAACAGGCCCCTGTTCGTGGGGGCAGATGTCAGTCTGCCTGAGGAACAGGGGCACTGATCTGTAGTCAGCCCTACATATGGCCTGACTGTAAAAAGATAGCAGAAATGACTTACCGTAAGCAGGACTAAAGAGAAGTTGGTTTATTATGAATGGAGCGGTCAGACATCTCTCAGAAAAATGCATTACACAGACTTCAATCAGTGCAAACCTCGGGGTGATGAGCTCGGCTAGCGGGCCTCTCATGTGATATTTGAACCATTTTCTGCATGTCCCTTTATCTGATAAGGTTGTCTTTTCCTTCTGAATACAGTAATTCATCATGACAGACAACAGGACTTTGAGTTATGAACCATAAGTTCTCGTGGTCATCAAGGGAAAAGCAAACACAGAGAGGGGAAACAAAGACTTTGAGTTCCCTCATACTCTAGACACTTAACATCCACCCCCACCAGCCTAGTGTCAATCAACACAGTGCACAATTACAATCAAATGTGCTATCTCTCTGGGACATGTGACCCTTGGTCTATTTTTACAGCAGCAGAAGGGATGACAGCACTGACTCCCCAGGGTAAAGAAATGTGTGTATACATTCTAGCACATCAAAGCCTAGGCCATACTATTCTGTGCTATGCCTTTGTGGGATGTATGTTAAGCTACATAGCATACCTTGATAATGCAAAACAGCATGGCTTGTTTTTCCCTCTGCTTTTGAGTCAACATGAGGGCCGAATACTGGTCAGATAAGGAAAGCCTTTGGTCATTGTTATTCCATTGCTTCATGGAATGTGTTAGTGTACACAAAGGCAAGAATGGTAACCTCTGTGAAGAAGCTGTTTACAGTAAATGTGAAGTCACAAGAAAACCAGCGTTATTATCAGTAGAACTGTGGAAACTAAAAGTATCAAAGTCTAACATAATTTAAAAAAAACAAGTAACATCTCATGGCTTTCAGAAAAAACCTATTAAAGAAAAAACAATGAGAATATATAAGTGACAAGAAAGTAAAATTATGACAACTGTTAATAGTTCTATAATTGCGCCAAAATGTGCGACACTAATGTCACTGCAGATAAAACTTTCGAAAATGTCAGTTTGTCATTGTAAGCATTATTATATTACACAAAACACTGTATCAGGGCCGGAATATCAAACTCACCGGCCTTGGGGCCTTGCGTTGTAGGTGCCTATTGAGCCTCAGTTGTTTACAAAGTTAGTTTGGTGTTGAGTTGTGCAGCATGCAGGAATCACGCTAACCAAAATATTACACTTATTTAAGTAGATCTTGACATGGGGCCCCCCTACAAAACAGGTCCTTGAAAAACAATTCTGGTTTATGTCAACCTTATATGATTCCCGTCAATGTGGCTGTTGTGGCTCTACAGATTGTGCTAACTTTGCACTTGCCACCTCCATTGAAGATACTGAAGCAAACAACCACTAACAAAAGAACAAACATTAAGGCAATGATAAACTTTATGATAAACTTGGACTGCAAGCTTAACATGACACATTCAAAACACAAGTTTGGCACGACACACAAGGCTGAGGCCTGAAACATTTATGGGAAAAATAGCATATTGAAATACACAAAAACTATCTTTTAAGATGAGCAACCAATTGAGGGGTTGCCTTGAAGAAATGGTTCCAAATTTTGATGAATTTATGGATTCCTTTTCTGGAAGACATTTCGACAAAAAAATAAAAAACGGCTCCACTCTCATGTCAGCATGTTAAGCCAGCAGCCAGTCAGCGTAGTTATGCATAAATAGTGCAAAAAAAGCAGAAACAGCATCTCTGACTCTGTCTAGAGGTAACAGAATCTGCCTGCCATCACCTTTAAATTTCAGTTATTAATGTTTAATGTTGTTGTTTAATGGAATGTTATGTGCGGTGCAGTTTCTTGGCTTGGAGCAGTGGCTTGCTGAAATCCTACTGAAACCCAGCCAAGAAAATGGTCTGGCACATTACCATTGCATATTCTATGAAATACCATGTTATATGTATTTCATTTAAACCCTTTTCCATTCCACTTTATTTTAATCAGTTAACTAAATTAGGACCCTCAAGGGCCTGGGTCCCCAAGGCAGCTGCCTGTTTTGCCTGGTTGGTAATTCAGTTGTGCATCTTATGCTTCTTCAAGCGTCTTACCTAGCAGCTGCACTCCGCGGGTCAGACCGTAAACATCAATGAGGGCCCAGAGGGGCTCAGCTGTGCGGACCCCGCTGAAAAACAGCATGGGACTGGACTCGTTAATGCGGTAGAACACTCTGCCCTTCTTGTCAACCCAAAAGGCGATAATGTTGCCCTCGTTGGCGAACTCCTCAGGCAGGGCCTTGGCCCAGAAGCCACTCTGGGACACCAGGTCGGGGCAGGCATACTTAGGCAGGTTGTCTGGGTTTATCCTGGAGGGGTCTTTGGAAGTGAAGCCAAGACGTAAAGCCCCGCTCCAACAGCACTGCTTTTTAGTAATCTGGGGAAAAGAGAGGCGAATTTGGTTTATTGGTAGAAATTTTTTATCAGTGGTGCAGACTGTCATTTGACAAAGCTATAAAACACCCCAAACTCTCAACTTCTGCATCATATTTGATTTGTCATGGTCTTTACTCCACTGTAGTTAAGGAACTTCACATTTTGAGAGGAGCAAACAGCACAACAGCTGACAGTTTAAAAGCTCACTGACTTTTAGGATCTTAAGTGCTCCACTCTAACATAAAATACCTTGAGGCGGACTTGCTCATACAGCGCTATGGGCCTGTTGCAGAAGGTGATGGCGTTGCAGAAACTGGCCTGCCTCTTGACTGTCTTCTGGGCAACGTCCATGACGATTTGGGATCCTTTGGCATTCGGATGGAACAGCAGTGGGCTGATGGGAAGGGGCCCGCCAATTGTGCCACACTGAATGGGCAGGCATCTCTTGGGTTTGTGGTGACATCGGTGCGATGTGGATGGGAACGGGCCGCCGAGGGAATCTGAGGCAGAGCAGGACAAAGTACAGAGAAAGTTCAGCTTTACTTTGAAAGAAAAATGTCCTAATGAGGAGCAAGAGGTTAGGCTGAATCAACATAATAAGATGTTTTTGTTTAAAATCTGATTAAATGCTTTGCATCGCTGAAAATAACATCAGATATTACTGCATAATCAAAGATTTCTCAGTTTTGCGCTGATTTTATGTTAGCAAGGGAGTAACAAGCTAATCAGCCATAATCATAATTAGGCTCTGCAGGGTTGTAAAGCAATTTTCCACTCAGGTCAAGATGTTCAAGAAAGAAATTATATTCCTCGGTTGTTCACATGCTGAACTGTTCCCTGATAACATATTGCATGTCGACCGTGAACCATTTGATTTGGCATCTGTCCCCAAGTCTTTGAAGCAATGCACTGGCTAGCAGTATAATGCAGTTTCAACATATTACGTATGACATACATACCAATTACTGACGAATAAATAAATAAATGACAATGAGTCATCGACAATCATAAGTTTCCTGAAAAAGTCTAAACATTTCATGTCAATCATGTAGTTCTGTGATACTTGCCAAGGTTAAAGAAGTCATGCAGTAGAAGGCTCAACTAACTTAGTAATTAGATGCACTGGCAGTTAATGTGTCTGAATGGAGTCTGGGTGAAAATGGTCCAAAGCACTGGAGAAGCTACTACAAACAAGATGTACTGGAGTCATTTCACATATTTTCCAGAGCTGCTCAATGTCAGTTTAAAATAGCTCAATTAGTATTCTGAATACGAACTGAGTTGAATGGATTCAGCAGAGAATCCTAAATATTCTATCATCTGATACTCCTTCAATATGGAATGTATCATCACTCTGGGATGTTAATGGTTTCCAGAAGTTTTACTATTTGTATTTGAACATTCCAGTACGTTGAGGTCGAGTGGTTTAATTTTATCTTTTTATTGTTCCCAGTTTCTCTCAGCTTGTCTGGTCTGTGTCAGTTGGTGATCCACTTTGTCCTCAAAGATCTCACCTGGATATTTTCTATCCAGTTGGGTTTAACTTGTAGGATCAAAAAAAAGCAATAATGCTCGCAATAGCACTAGTGACTGCAGGCTGAGAGATAGAATCCCACTCCTGATTCAAAGCACTATATGTCGCCCTGCTGTGCTGCATTATGGACTATTCAAGCTCTTGTCAGTGGTGACATTGGTATATCTGTCTTTTCTTTGACTGATTTTTCCTTGTATGTTTTACTGGAAAGTACCCCATCTCTTCAAATTTTAGGCACTGAGACAGTAACATAAACATCAGGAAAACCCCATTTTAAATTTTTTTTAAAAGATGTATTTCTGGTTTTCCTGCCTTTTTACAGCCGATGGATTGGACAGGAAATGGGGAAGAGAGAGAGGGAATGACATGCAGCAAAGGGCCATGGGGTGGAATCGAACCAGGGGCTGCTGCAGCGAGGACACAGCCTCTGTACATGGGGTGCCTGCTCTACCAACTGAGCTAGGCAGGGCACCCCAGAAATCTCAAATCTCAGAAATGTTTACCCTGATGTATCAGCTGATTATTCTCTCCATCAAACTCTTTTCAACACCAAATGTTTGGCTAGTCATCAACGCTTTGAAGAACTTGAAAGCATGAAAGAGTATTACAATGTATTAGAGTTTCCTGAAGTTTGATTTCATTTTATGGAAAATCAAAATAAATGTCTATAATTTTACATGTCGATGTAAAATATTAGGGCTCCACTGATAAATTGGTTTGCAGATTTTATCAGCTGATACTGGCATAAAAAACATATATCGGTATCGGGGTACATGTTCTGCAACACAACTAGAAATGCTTTTAAAGACCGGAAAAAATGCTTGGAAATATTATTTAAATTGCTGCAATTACATAGTTAATCCAGCAGAGGACAATCAGTTATTTAAGTTTGTTGACTGTAAGTTATCCAGCATCCATTACATATTTTTGTCACAGGTATTTGACTACATTTGAACACAAATTCAATTTAAGCTCCTTTATACTGGAATCTGTCCCACAAATCCCATATTGGTCAGGCTCTATAAAATATAGCTGATATTCAGTTTATGTAGCATTCGTCTCCTACACCCACTGTCACATTGAGGACTGTTTGGCAAACAAACGGATGAAAGCTGACACGGCGACTGGAGCAGATGTCCTGCATGGTCCTGATAAGACAGCTTGTCCTAAAAAACAGCACACTTTGTGTTCCCGCTCTTTCTTTGTCTCTTTTTTCGCCCTCTCTCCTGTGTTTATCTAGTAACGACCCTTCTACTTTTTTCCCTCCCTGTAAGCGTGTCTACCGCTCAATCTGGCCCCCAACCTAATAGCATCGTTGAAGCCTTTTGTCTCAGGCAGAGCCGCAGGAGAGCAGTTGTTGAATGTAGAGCACATGGTCCTGGGCAGATTGAGCTGAATGCATTACCCGGCTCTGAAGAGACGCAGCTGCTGTGGAGAGAAACAGGCTATGTGTGAATTCATGTTCCTAAGCAACCTCTCGTATCTAAAGGTCCTGATCAGTGCACTCTTTCACTCAGTGGCTATCAGCTAGGATACAACAGATGCCTTTGTTTACTCAGACACAACAAAATGATATTTATAGTCTCAGATTCATGCTTGTTGAAACTCAGTTTGTGTGCGGTTTTCTGAAAATCCATTCAAACAAAGCAACGTATCAGTTTACAAATCTGACATTTTATTTGTGCATACTTCAGATAGATCTCTTTAAATCCTCTATTTTACCAAATATCTTAACTAACATGACATCCTGAAGAGCTTGGCAGGTATTTGAACATGCAGGATAATGGAAGGATATAGTAACTCATATCTTGTAACAAAGGGGTCAAGTACTGAGCTGCCACACCGGATTAAATGGCATTTAAGTGTCTTTACATGCTTTGTGACATTCTGACCCTTCCTGCTGTCCAAGTTACATGAACGAGAAGAGGAGGAGTGTGGTTTTTCTGTTTCTTCCCGTAACACTTAAGGTAAAAACAACCTTGATTTATCACTCTCACCATTGTCAACCTTATTTGTTGTCATCAACATGAGCAGGAACAACAGCAGACAGAGAATTTTTTTTAGTGGACACAGTGGCACATGTGAATTTAAAAGATAGATGTTTCCCTCAGAGTTGGTGGAGAGAAAACAGAGCTAAAAGGAGAGAGAATATTGGACAGAAACAAGGGCAATACAAGTGCAGACACCAAGTAAATACCCTCTAGTGTGTAGCATTGTGCTAATTTTAAAGTTTAGCTAAAAAATGTTAAAGCTGATGAGACAGTTTTTGAAAATTATCAACTGTTTTTAAAAGTTGCAGTTGAAGCAGTTCAACATGTTTGATGAAGCTGGTGTACTTGCATGATTTTTGCAATTTCTGGGTTGTAGGCTGTCCACATGCTTGACAGCACTTAGCTGTAAGTCATTTCGGATAAAAGCATCAGCAAAAGAATTCTACTGCAATGATATCCTTATAAAAAGTTAAACTGATAAGCCTTCAAAATTTACAACTCTCTGTGTTCACACTTAGTCATTGGTGGTCTGTAGCAACACGGCAACACCACACCATATGGATTGTTGTCTGAGAGCAATAGTTTGTGTAGACAATGCCGTGAGTATGAGACAGCAAAAAACTAATTAACCTTTGTGTTAACTTAGTATAAAACTGACACAAAGGGAGTGAAACTATTTTGTTCCCATAGAAGTTCTACTGATTCAGTGTTTACTCCTAAATCCCATGTTGTAATTTTAAGTTATTAGACAGACCAAAGCAGCCTCAGGCCGAACGGCTGGCCTCAGTCCGCCAATTACTTCAGAAACACAAATCCTGGAGTACACTCATGTCCCAGAACAGAGATGTGAACCCTAAAAATGGCTCTTGCAAACATCAATCCCAGAGCTGCTTCCAACAAACCTCTGTTTTTGCACACAGCTTTATGTGTGTGCTATCTGGGAAAAAAGCAGCTTAAACAGCCTCACAGGAGCCATTTTGCCAAAGGTCAAGGATGTCTTATTATGAACAAACAGAACGTGAAGAGCTTGTACTCCTCTGTCCCGGAGAGTCGAGGTCTTTATCCTGCTAATAACAACACACGACACAACAGCTACAATCCCTCATCACAATACACACGCTTGTGTGCGGCTAATACCTGTCATACACCAATGAACACCTCCATGGAGCAGAAAGCTAATCTCTCACCAGTTCATTTGGCTGGCGACGGTGAGAGAGAGGTGAGCTGTGTGTGTGTGTGTGTATGTGTGTGTGTGTGTGTTCTTGTGTGCCCATCAGTGTGTGGTTTTTATCTAGAATTGTGCAGTCATTACTCACCAGCCATCAGCTAAGTGGTTTACCATCCAAATAGGATTTTATAGGTAGGGGAAAACCGTTTCAATATTTGCTCAGTATTTGGTAGGCAAATGACTTCCTAGTTCTGGGGAGCAACCGTTAAAACTGTTCTCCAAATTAATTCCTCTCATAAGGTAACAGTTTAGCTGTATTATATGACATTAGGTCAAATATTATTTTCAAATCATTAATGCTTGGTATTTGTGGATTGGGTGCCAAAAGGCCTAAGTTGAAATGCAGCATAACATTTACAGGGTGGGTTAAGTTGTAAAAGCACACATTAAGAGCATATGGAAGGTACAGCCTACTGATTCATAATAGCATTAGATTACAGGATCATTTTCTGTTGTGAACTTGCAAACTTTCTCTCATTATTGTTCTGAGCAGCACACCCTTCCCACGCATCTCAAAGCATACATAAACTCCACCATATGTAACCATGATGCCTAACACTAACACTTGGTAACAAATGACTCCAAAGTATTTAGGGGCCAACTGATTTGGGATTTTTTTGAGCTGATGGTGATTAGGGCTGCAACTAACTATTATTTTCATAATCGATTTATCTGACGATTATTTTTTCGATTAATCGATTAATCATTTGTTCCATGAAATGTCAAAAAAGCGCTAAAAACGTGCATCTTATTTTCCAAGAGCCCAATGTGACATCTTCAAATTGCTTCTTTTGGCCAAACAACAGCCCAAGACACAAAGACTCCTCATTTATGATCATAATGACACACAGAAGCAGCAAATCCTTACAATTAAGAGGCTAAACTAGGAATTCTTTTTACTTTTTCATTTAAAAAATGACCATCGATTAATCGATTATCAAAATAGTTGGCAATTAATTTTCTGTCAATCGGTTAATCAATTATTCGATTAATCATTGCAACTCTAATGCCGATATTAGGGAGCAAGACAATTCCAATATTCAATAGGGCTGTGCTGAAAAATCGATTCATTAATACATATCATATTGTAAAGTCTTTGCCAAAACCCAGCCCTAAAGTTCAGTGACACAAAGAGCACACACACTTTACTTTCACGTTTTCAGTTTCAGTGTATCCAATTAAAGTGCAAGAGTGCACTTCAGTTTCATTTTTCATTTTGATATTATAGCAGCTACATCAGTGTGTTTGGTAATTTGCCAATATTGTTCAAATAAATGGGAAAGGAAATTTTAAATTAAATCATTTTGACTCAACTGTCCACAGAATTATCAATACACTGTGATGTATTAGGACTACCCAGATCGTACACAACAACTTGTTTATCAGCTCTGTTGTGACATTTTCAGTGAAGT
>JAQFJA010000020.1:26842128-26853157 GCA_029874485.1 Naso brachycentron
CGTTCAACAACAACGTGTTCAAACGCAAATAAATAACGGTCTGTTCACATTTGCCCAAAATATGAACAAATTCATGAACGATCGTTCATTGAACGCGTTCGGGCACAACACTGCCAAATACATAAACCCCTCCCTCTCGTCACAATTGCATTTATTTTCTTTTCAGTCTAAGAATTGCTGCTTTTTAAAAAATTATCATTTTTCCAAAACCAAATAGAATCTATATTTATATTGATATATATCTATATCATCAATTGCTGTTTTCATAAGTCAAAAATGCAGTCTCCAACAACTTTTCATGACAAATTAAAGAATTTAATAATAATAATAATAATAATAATAGTGCTTGTATGCAGGTGTTTAAATGCAACTAAACCAATAAAAAATGTGTGACTGACAGGGGCCAAGTTGGCTTTTCTGTTTTTTCTGGTGCGTCACATTCGCCTGATGACCACACTGGGAAAAACATTCCTTATACATAAGTCTCTCTTTCAAACTCAGTGCTGACTGTGCAATGTTGAAATGCTGCTTATATGAAATGAGTGGAATACATACATTGCCATATACTGCAGTGTCTCTCACAGTACTACTAGCATTTCTCCTCATATCCTTTTCTGTTCAATGCTGTCTTGTCAGTGTTGCATCTTGCACAACAGGAAGAACAAAACTGCAGTTGCACATTGTTATGAGGGCATGAATATTAGGGCGTATCAAGTTTCATGTAACTGACAATCGGAGCTAAAACTGACTGAACACCTGTGACAAAGTCATTTGATCCAGGAATAAATTTGGATTGACCATTTCCCATTGCAGAAAAAAGCCAGATGACAGTGTTTTTAGGTGTGCTTTTTGGACATTGTGAAAGGGTTAATACTGTATTGTATTTGTCCAATCGATTGATTCACCAGGACCTTCAACATTTGTTGAAGCCTCAACAAATTGTTTCATTGTAGGCAAGATTCTTGAGCATTCTACACTGTTAACTACAGTGCAGTTATCAAAGATGTTTACACACTGAACGGTTAATTCTTCAACTTGCTTCAAGTTAAGAGACATGTGGTCGCTTTGTTTATTTTGAGCAACCACAGAGAAACAAATAGCCTAAATAAGGGAACTCTTTTCTGCGTGACTGCTAAGAGTATTTGCCTGAAGTGACTCTGAAAAGCAAAGTGTGCAGCTGCATGGGTCTTACAGTCTGAGTTCATTTCATTCATACTTTGAGCTGTACATGTCTGTCGGTGCATGAAGGAGGTATAGGTGCACACAACTGCACTGCCTGTGTTAAAAATGAGTTAACAGCACATCACACACAAGTACTAGTTTTGCCCCTCGACATCGTTTCCCTCCTCTGCCTGCATACATTCAATTACAGTGATGCAGTGTGTTACACTGCTACAGGCACAAACACATTTGCCAGACAGCGACATGATAAACACTACCTTTGTTAATAACCCTTGCAAAAGGCATGCAGGGTCAGTGCTCAACTTAAACAAAATTATTGTTGAGTCCACTACAATACTTTGAAGCATTAATCTTCCTCATGCTATTGATTTTTGTTGTTGTTTTGAGTTCTTACAAGATTTCTCAGGGGCCGTGTAATTGCAAAGTTTCATTGTATTAGTGACTATATTAAGGAGTTTAAAGGGATACGACACCATTTTTTTCTTTTTGTTATTTGCCTCCCTCCCGAGTTCCAGACAAGAGGATAGATAGCATTCTTTTAACTATGAGTGCAGTAACAAGGAAGAGACAGGGAGAGCTAATTAGCTTAGCTCAAATACTGGTAGTTAATGGGAAGTGCTAGCCTGCCTCCACCTAAAGTCATCAGATAAACTTTCCAGCATCTCTAAACGGTCCTGTGTGCTTATGACACTTCTTTATTTACCATGTTATTTTATTTGTGGACTCAGATTAGCACTTGTGTAATTTTAGAATTAAGTAAACGCAGGGCGCATGCGCACTAGTAAACAGATAAAGAATGAATACATAAAGTGCTACATAAAGTGCTAATCTGAGTCTGAAAAAACAACATGGTAAATAAACATGTTATAAGAGCAACTAGGGACGATTAGGAGTTGTTGTAAGGTTTATATGATGACTTTGGCCTGGGACAGGCTAGCACTTCCCACTGACTGCCAGTACTTGAGCTTAGCTAATCAGCTCTGCAATCTCTTTCTTGTTACTGCACACACAGTCAAAAGAATCATATCTATCCTCTTGTCTGGAACTCGGCAGGAAGGAAAATGACCAAAAAAAAGGTGGCATACCCTTTTAAAAGAGGATGGTTCATTGTGGAACATACCCAGCGATGAGAGAAAAATATATATTATGGATTATTCCATATATGTCATTAGCCTTCCGCTGACCTTCACCTACAAACAGGAGTATTTTAGGGGATGCCGTCATGTGTTAATAGAAAAAATATCAAGTACCTTTTCTTCCAAATGGATATTTCACATATCACATTTCTTGATGAAAGCATTAACATGCAGTTAAATGAATTGTGGCTCAGTTTTGGGAGTGCAGGGAGAAGGTATCCAGTTGAGCAGAGATAAGAACGTTTGCTGCACAGATGATTGGAGGAGGCATTCATACAGTTGCCGTCTGCTGAGGGAGAGAGGACCAGATAAGGACTATAGCTCTTAGGGTTTCTAAGGCTCAAATCATCTGCCTCAGAGTCGTTGGATCCCAACAGTTTTGCCTTCAAGTGTATTAGATATATGCAACTACCTGATACTCAAAAAGACACTTTTCCCTTTGGGATTTCAGTGACAATTTGCCTTTACGGGTGGAAATTTTGCAGGCAGACAGATGGAAGAATATGCAGCCAGGCTCTTCTCAGCAGGCTTATGTTGGTGACCCAGCTCTTCCACCCTCACTCTGAATCTGTACATCCAAGAAAAGGTGATAGGGTGTTAAAAAGGGAGCATTTCAAGGCAAATATCGAATATAAACATGTTAAAGCTTTTGAGGTTGAATGACTTGTAAAAATGTTTTATTTCTATATTTACTTTTTTAATCTTACTTAAAGACCAAATATACATCATTTTTCAGAGCAAAAACAAAGCAATAAAAGTTCTGAGTTACCATCAAATTGCAGTTTTTTTTAAATTATTGGTTTTCTTTTTATGTCTGCGTTGGACTTAATGTGTGTGTTAAATAGATATGAGAGACGTTTATTCAACCTGACAAGAAGCTCATTAATTCATTTTGACAGCTATTCTATATTTCTCTGAATATACTTTCTTTGTTAAAGGTCTACATCATTTTTACAGTAACGTTGGTCTAACCTTTAAGTAATCCATTTCTTTTAGATTTGTGAACACTTGGTGAATTTGTGCTCAACACTGTATTTGCATTTTCACAGAGACTGCAGTAAAACTTCAGAGCTAATCTACTGAAGCGTGTTTAGCTCACTGCAGTGCACCTAAACATAGTAAGAAACAGAGAAATGCGCTACAGAAAGGTTAAAAGGCAAAACATTTTCGACACAAATGCAGTGCGCTCTGTGTTGTTGGCAGTTGCTCGACTCTGAGAAAAACACAACAGTAATAGTGGCAGCAGCAGCACAATACCAACTGGAAACTTTACTTATTAAAAAAAAAGCTACAACACAAACAATGATAAAGACACAAAACATTAACAGAAATGCTGTCCACAAAAAAATAAAAAAATCAAACAAAGGGAAAACACATAATATTTATTCAAATTGAACAGTGTTACAAATAGGCTACCAAAAACACATCATGAAAAGCGAACATTAGAGAAATAATGACATACTATAATGAAACATTAACAGGAATGTGCCTCAAATTCATTAATGCCAAATGTGACAAAGCATGCATAAAAGGTGAAAGCACAACATTAAGAAGAAAAGATTGCTTTACAAATCTTATATTTTTGAAATTATTTATTTATTTATTTTAATTGAGGAAGTGTTGCAGCTGACTGTAGAGGTGCCTTGTTTAGTGGTCCATATATGCACATTTATTGTCAGCAACAGTGGATAATGAAAGGTTTATTCATTTATAGCATATTTCCCTGTCAAAGCAAAACAAACACGACCGACATTTTGGATGGGTCTCTAACGCCCCCCATTCCACCTCCCACATGCATCACCATTTAAGCAGCCCCTCCCTGCAGCTCCAGTATTAGCTCTGATGATGCTTTTGAGCAGAAATTAAGTATCAGTGTGATTTCCATATTTTAACTTGGAGCTCAGTGATGCCACTGCCTTTTCTGTGCCAGCAAGAAGTCTTATTAAAAGGAGCTGCCCTCAGGCCATATGAAATAACTTCTGTACAATATGAAGTGGGCCAATAATGTATAAAGAAAATGTCAGCCGCAATTTTGAAATTATGTGTGCCCCTTTCTCTTTGCAGATGGCAGCTGGACAATGTTTCGTATCAGGATCCTCACAACTACACACTCCTTTCCTCTTTTCTCTAACTGCTTCATTCCCTTTGAAATGCCAGAAAATTGTTTCAATTAGCATTAAAGAGGTGTTTTTCATTTGCTTTGGGCTAGTTGGTTTATCATTTGCTCTAAAGATGAAGTGGGCAACACAAACATGTCTCATTATCATCACTGGCCTTCTGTGTGCTTAACTATCCTCTCCTTTTTCCATGTACCATTTGTCTGTGTTTGCTGCCATCTCCCTCAAGATTGAGCGCTTTGCATTAAAAACTGGGCCACCCTGGCAGCCTGACAAATGAAGGCAATAGCATGTTTGGAGACACCTCGTTCAACAGTTATTGAAGTTGATAACTAATAATTTGCATATAGATAAGGCACTCTTACCTAGACTAAATCTTTAGCATATAAAGTAGAATTTTACTCTTTTTTTTAGTTTTCCTCAAGCTGAATTGTACTGACAAAAGCTGGCATACAATTTGAGGGTGGTTTGCTTCAAATGTTTGGGTGGCGCTTAGAATTTTGCGACGGCAAGAATGTCACTGTGCCACTTGAGGATGTAATTACAGATGACAAATATTCATTAGGCGAGGATTCAAAAAAGCAAGCATTTTCTCTGTTTGTAAGGGCTACATCTACTGGGCAATTACCCAGTCAGGCCGAGTCCAACCCCTAAATACTACTGTTCAAGGTTGAATCATGCATGAATCATCTAATAAAGCAATAAGCACACGCAGAGGAAGAATTCATTCTCATGCTAAAATGAACTCAGTAAACATCCAAAGATTTGCAGCCTTTTCTGGGAGCTTGAAGTTCTCTTTTCAGTTGCAGCCAGTCCTATATTTAGCTAAATGCATGCTTGTGTTTGACACCGTTACTGCCGGTTTAGCTTTTGCACAGGTCCTCTTGAAACAGAAATTGCCCTTGAAAAAAAAAAAAAAAAATCACACAGTGTGGGTTAGCACGGATAAGGAGCTCATCAGACACTGCAGGGATAAGCCTGGTTAATACCCTGTGAACTAAACATCACACCGTTAATGCAGACTGCCATTTTAACGGCTTCCAGGGACAAGGAACGTGCCACTCGAGAGAAAGTGTCAAAAAACTGAAACTGCATGTAGTTGGATCTATTTATGAGAAGTACAGCCTGTACTTGATTGCTGGCCAAAGTTTGCTGTACAGAATGCTTCAAGTTTAATCTTTCTTTCTCTCTTTTCTGGAAAAATAATGCAGTTCACACGATACATTAATGCTATTACGAGGATTATACAGGCAAATCAAATTATACCCATGAATGTTGAAAAGGTCCTTGTCATTTTTCATTGTAACTAAGCGCTGTGCACTCAGTATCGTCTCCCAGCTTAAACTTGGCTTGCTAAAATTATTAGTATTTACATCACACAGGATCTTTGGCCAGAGAGACTCACTTTGAATGACTTAATAGTAAAAGCTATGGTAATAATGCTATCTGTCTTGATGGAAATTGCTGCCCAAACATCTATAATGCATAAGCAGGTAGTTTGGTCCCAGTAAAGGGTCTGTATATTCGAGTGAGGAAGCAGTTGACTACAAAATTGTTGTTATTTCTGTCACCCTCTGCCTCTGAAAGTCTGGAATCACTTTCTCTTACAGGCAGATAAGCTGCGTGAAAGACTTCAGCAGTGCCAAATCTGCTCTGATGTTTAAACTATTTGCAGTAATCAAGTTTGTGCCATAACAAGACAGAATGACAAGAACTCATTTCAAAATTCGAGCATAGGGATGTAATCATTCAATATGAGACTTATTTTGCAGCTTTATCTTTTCTTGTTCTTTGGTGTCTGTGACGGGATAGCTACTTTTATGTTGGACCTCACATTTAAGTAAATTATTATATCAATTAAATTATGTGAGCAAAGTGAGAGAAGAGGCAACAGGGGAAAATGAAGAGAGAGAAGGAGGCACAAAGGGCAGCAAAGGGCATTGAGTAGGGTAACCATTTCTATGACACCAGAAAGGAGGACACTGTGTTATTCAGTAAAGTCAAGATAATCTCAGCATAAAGGACTCTGGGCTCCCCACTACAATACAGTGTGTTGTCCACAATACTCATTATATCATAATACAGTGATTCTGAGATATACTGCAAGACAATTTGATTACACTATATGTGTAAACTAAAAATTAAAAATACCCTCCAAAAAGCAAAGAGTATTTTTTCAGCAGTATTTGTATTTATTCACAGCACTTTGGTGTCAGTTACACAAAATTTGAGAACTGAGATGACACAGTGTCTTACAAAGTGCATAGAGTCTTAGTTTAGTGCCTCTTTAACACACCTACACAATGACTGCAATGATTCAATGCAAAATAGCTATAAAAAGACTAAAGGGCAAACTACCAGAAAACAGAGCAGTTCTGGAAATACCATGTTACAAATGAAGAAAGGATAGAACTATGCCTCACGGAAATCTTTTTAATCAGTGCAAATTAAATTTACATAAAAATAAATGAATACATGAATTTAAAAAAATACACATTTCTGTTCTCAACAAGCATGAACAGTAATAGTAGTAGTAGTTTTATTGATCAAGTGCACAGCTTACAAGACACTACAAACAAAACAAGCAAGCACAATAATACAAAAAGAATGAAAGACGTAAAGAACAGTTCATTTAACAGGGTTGTCATCCCAATTATTCAATTATCTACATGTAAAATAAAATATATGGTAATACGCCTCTACACTCGTAAATCAGACATATAAACGCCGGTGCAAAAAGAACTCTCTACAGATAACAACTCATGAGCATAATCTGAGACCAATGAAACAAAGAGTGCGTTTTTACGCTGTTGGTATACATCTAACACAAACTGAGCTTTTTTCTCTGAACAAGTACGCAAGTCTGCATTCATCGGTCATAAAACAAATCAGGACAATTTGTAAATATTTTACCAAAAAGTCTGAGTCGGAGGTTATAGTAAAATGGACAATAAAATTAAAAGTGCAGTTCATTCTCTATTTCACAAATTGGAAATTTTACTATTGCAACATGTTTCTTTGTTAAAGAGAGAGAGCGACTTTGTTAAAGAGAGAGACCGACTATTTGGTAAACATTTCACTGATTGCGTGTGTGTGTGTGTGTGTGTGTGTGTGTGTATGCCTTTTCCTTGCAAACACCATGGATAAATCGCTGATAAATCCATGCTCTTTTGTCCAGTCAGGAATTAACAATGTCTTTCTATTCGGCATCTCTGTTACCTGCAGCTAGCCTGACTTCCTCACTTGAGTTGCCCTACCTCACCTACAACTGCATGTGAGCGATGATGGACATCACATGACGTAGCCAGCACCTGGAAGCTTTGTTTATGCTTTTCACCAATGAAATATCCTTTTTTTTTTTTTTTTTTTTGTGACACTGCTGACAGATATCCACTATACATAGGCAGCGTTCCACTGCAACCTGGAAAAAGACGACAAATAGGTGTCTGGCTGGAGGCTATGCAACATTTCAAATCCAGACTGCCCGTCGCCAATCTGGACGAAAGGCCACCCTAGCACTGACTAGGATAGCAACATTGTGATTGTAGCGTGGTCAGTCATGATTCGGCTACCAAGGCACTCCAATTTCTGAACATAAGTTAAAGCTCAACATTTCAATTTGACAAGTTTCGTGGATGTAGGGACATTGAACAGCAGGTTCTCGTTACGCATACAGTCAGTTAAAGGTTTAATAGAGAGAAGAAAGAGCCAAGTTAGAGCTCCTACAGAGAGTTTCCAACTCCCCCCTCTCTTCACCCCCTCTCCCAGCGTGTTTTAGGTAGTATTATTTTTGTACCAAGTGTCCCAAAGCCAACCAAATACCTTTCCATCTTGTTGAAGAGCCAACAAACAGAAGAATGAAAGAAATAAGCATGTGCACCAAAATGATAAATAAAAATTGTATTGAATTTGTGAACAGGCAAAAGTTATTGTAATGATGTAGATTGCATAACACAGTCTGAATGACGTTATTGCTTTACACTCTAGTAAAAATGTTTTCTACCAGGTTTGGCTTCAAGTGCAGTAACTTCCTCTGTCAGTTGGGGCTCTTTTGTCTTTTTGGCTGGACCGCGTGGACCGCGGACAAGCCCAAGGAATGCATCTGTCTCTGAGTGAGTGAGTGACTGAGTGTGTGAGTGAGTGACCAAATTTCATGGTAGGCCAGAGTCATAGCTCTGTCATTGGTTGTTGCCCTTTTAAAATTAATCAGCACGAACGATCATTACGTTGTCAGAGGGTGTTTCGACTACTGTGCAGTGCATGCACAGCAGTCTCATTAAGTGAAATAAAAAACGTCTCCACAAACTGTTAAATAATCGAATAGATGTTGTTTTACTGTGTTAATTGAAATTCTGACTTGCCATACATCATGGACAAATAAGCGTTTTTCGCTCAAAATCACACTACAACAACGCTTATCTGCTTTCTGCGTCTCTCTGCCCAGGGACAGAGCTGCAACGAACAGTAAATGGACAGATGGGCAGCAGCTACTTTCCACATATAAATTCATTATTTTTTTTAACTCATATAAAACACATCAAATATAACCACATGACTGTTTTTGGTCCTGGAACAAGGCTTTGTGGGTTAAATTGTCAGATATTTCTCTTCTATAATGAACGTCTTTTACTTCCTACTTTTAAGAGGACATAAAGTGGGCTGCATCTATTTAATCAGAGCCAAGACCGATGCTTGCTCGGGGCAAGTACCTTAAGCTCTGCGTTGCTGCGAGTAAAATATGCCACATAGTTGCCAGTTCTGTGGAAAACAGATGTGAAAATAACATTAATTCATGATAACTGCCTTGATATAGCCTACCGAGGAAACGGGGCTTCTTCAGCTGGTAATGATCTCGAAAGCAAACAAAACATTCCAATCAGCTGATGCGCTCCCACAGTACATGGTTATCATTAAATGCATTCATAATTTTACCCGTAAAGTCCAAGGAGAGAAGGGGAAGGGAGGACAGTGCATCATCACGTGAAGCAGGAGCAGTGTTTCTGCTGAAAACGTTTCGAGATATATATATATATATAAATACATACATATATGTGTGTGTGTGTGTGTGTGTGTGTGTGATTTAATCTTGAACCATTAGCCACATGTACTGCCTACTCGGTTTTCACCTAGTCTTGTTTTCACTGCTGGAACTTCTGTTTCGCCATCCACCATTGCTGCTACTGCTTCTTCTTCTTCTGCTGATATGATCCTGGTCCTCTGTTTGATGCGCCTGCTGTAAATCAGTCCTTGAACCAAGGTCCTGACTCATGTCCTGCGGCAGACACAGACTTGTTGTTGAAAGTTCATCTTTACAAATGGTCTTATTTTTCAACAAAAATTACACTAGGCAATCTACATGTATTTAGTGATTATAAGTCAAAGCATAAAAAGTTGTCTGTAGGCACTTTGAAAAGTTAAAACTATGCTTGCTTGAGCACTCTTTACAATTGTAAACTTAAAGTCAGAGGTGAGAGTTGATTAAAATTTAGTTACCTCACTTCATATTGTTCTCCGCCTTAGCTTCATGCATCCCTGAGCTCATACACTGAATTTCTGTATGCCTGAAGGGAAAGTAATTAGAAACACTTGACAGCATCAATAACAAATGACTTATTAAAATTGTGCAAAATTCAAATTACAACTAAATTTTATTACTGTAGTTGAAAATTTTATAAGCCTCGATCTAAATTTTCTGAACATTGTTCACAAAAAGGAATAGAGAAATAATAATAAGTAAAATGTGTCAAAATGACGGAAGATAATGTCTAATGCTCCTAATTCGCATTTTCTTTTTTGTGAGATTTCAAAAATTTGTATAAAATCTGCTTCACAGTTAATGGAAACATGGGTAATGATTTGCTGACTAACACACATGACAACTGCACACTCATACATTTATTTCTCTTATATTATTGTTCTTAAAGAAACACAAATACAACAACAGCAATCTGATTTTGTAGCTACCGTAAAAAATCTGACGTTGCAGTATCAGAGTTGGCATATGAGGACAGTAACCCAGCTGACAAAAACCTTTTTTTCCTGTCAAATTGGCACAATGTACTGAATTTTCCTCAGATCCACCTGATTCTTCCTTGTTGAGACCCCTTTCAGATTGTGCAATTTCCAACCAAGGACGGACTGGGGCTAAAAAAAAAATCATCTGGACTTTGCCCCAGTGCGACCCACAACATCCAGTGCACGGACACCCAACGGCTCCTGGCTAACATGGGATAATCTTAACCCAAGATACTTTACTATTTAGGATCACCAAAGAGCTGCGTTCAAAGGTTTTTTCTGTTAACAGAATACATGTTATTTGGCTAATTATGACAATTAGAAAGACTAAACACATATTACAGGTCATATCTGGCATATGATAAATAATGTAATTTGAGTATATTAACATATGACTGATTTTATTACTGAAGTACGTAGTCGCAATGTGGGGATTCAGTATAACATCTATGAGCCTACAATTGTAAAGCCCTGAATCTCTCTGACAGATTTATAATGAAAATTGTTGTCTTGTAATTCTTCATGTGTTTATTTAGGAGGGACAGGTCAGTTCAGCTCATTTATATCCAGCAGCAACCT
>JAQFJA010000020.1:26901913-26911964 GCA_029874485.1 Naso brachycentron
ATCAGTACTTACTGGCCTGCTATTGTGACTCACAAGAAAAGTAAAACTACAAAGCACTTGCTTATTCACAGCTCATCAGTAAACCCTCGGGGCATGAGGCGCACCAGACTTTTAACAAGCTCCAAGGTAAATCCAAATAAAATCAAGGTTGTGAAAGGTTGACCAAAAGTGACCAATGATCATTCCCTAAAACTAACAGAACTGCTACAGTTTCACAATGTTAACATCATGTTTATGTTTTGAAAGGTTTGTAGGAACATTTTGTCTTCACTAGATGCTAAAGAATATCTATCTGTATGAGACGCAAAGGACCTAAGAAAAAAAAATCAGTATTTAAAGGAGAATGTGACTAAAATCATGATTTTGGACGACTAAACAACTCTTTTGCATATTTTAAATAGAAAGTGCTCATGCTGCATGTTCATGTAAGAACGGAGTGGTCAGAAACTTTGGGCATGTCCTTTTTTTAATTTGTTTGAATGGTAGGGTTGACATTCCTGTTTTACCTAAGGACACGATATTCTTCAAAAACTGCAGTAAAAACATTGAATGTTCAGTTTGTCGTTTTACATTCAATGCAACATCAGTCAGGATCAAATGCATAGTCACGCCAAGGTTCAAAGTTACCAAGCAAACATGTACATAGCCTACTTCTTTAAAGGAGAACTGCACTTTTTTTGGGAATGTAGCCTACTCATCAAAATCCTGATGTTCCCACGAGCAGTTTTGCACATTCAATGGAAGTGATGGGGAGACACCTTTACCGCCATTTTAAGTCCTCTAACAAACATCCAAAAATCCTAAAATGCTCCATTTACATGTTTTGACCATACATATTCACAATGGTGTAGGGACGCTCAGTACATTTACATGCACAGTTAGGTCAAGCTACAGCTAAAGCGATGATTGATTAGGCCATTTAAATGGACTACTGTCCTTGTCCCAGTATACATGTGCCGAGGGAGAATAAATTTATTGTCCGACTCCGCTACGCTAGGCGGTGATACGCCTTGTTCAACTGGTTGCTATTTGACCTTCTGGTTAGCCAAGCAAGCTACAAGCAAGTTAGCAAACAAAAACTTTACAGCCCTGTAGGCTTCACATTTAAGCGTTACTGTTGGTACAGATTTAGTGCACACTTCCCCCAGTGCTTACAGTTTTGTTTTCATACTGGCTTTCTTCTACAAATTTATGCTGTTCGAGTTTTGGGTTACAAACTGTTGTGCGGGGACTATCGATTATGTGCAGAACGCTGAGGCCAGTCCAGGTCCAGTTGAGGCTTATACATGCAGGAGTAATATGACTTCTAATTGCATTTTCTGGGTGTGTTAGCTCGACTTTGAGAAATTTGATTTAGTACCATTTCAGTCGCACTAACCGAATAAATCATTTTTCTCTCACGTCATGTAAACGTACTGATTGTCATTGTGGGCGAAAATAGAGAGGAACTACTTGTCTAGGCGTAGTGACACAGCGCCTCAGATACAGCGTGGTTATGCTCCAAAAATAAAAAAAATAATATTGTTTTATAAGGTGGTGACTTGCTCAAACCACAGCTTACTTGCACTTTCACCATGCTATGAAATAATTTTCATCATTTTCAGAGTGTAACTACGCTGTATCCGAGTCGCTGTGTCACTACAGCCAGACAACTATTTCCTCGGTATTTTCACCCACAATGACAATGTCTCTGTAGTGTGATGAAGATGCACGGCCAAAACATGTAGATGGCGCATGTTGGAGATTTATGGATGTGTTTTAGGGGCTTTAGACAGCATTAATGGTGTCTCCCTATCATTTCTACTGAACATGCAAAACTGCTTGCGTGAAGTGGGAAAGGCATCTGTGTTCATGTCTTACTGGGATTATGGATGAACAGGCTAAATTCCCCCAAAAAGTTCAGTTTTCCTTTAATAACAGTTACTCAGCATTACACAGCAGTCCTTGAAACAAACAGCACTGTTTACAGGTACGTCAGAGTTTTGTGGGATGAAATCAGAAATTTGAAGTTCTTTAGCAGTGATTGTGGCTACTGGACTCTGAGAGCTAATTAACAGGGCAAGAGGGTGATCTGCACCAATCTGGGGTGATGCGGATGTGATGCATAACGTGGGCCCCCAAGCCTGATGAAGGGCCTGCCGTGCAACAGAGCATGTGGCTGATGGCATATGGGAAGGGAGGAACTCAGCGGGAGCGAGAGATTGTTTTGAACTGTAGCGGTAATTAACAGCCCTCACGCCGTATAAAGCCCCTCTCTGAGCTTGTCTAATCAAACTCGCAACCCCCCGTTTCCCTCATGATGTCTTTCTCTCTTTCTTGCTCGCAGTAATTTGCTCAAAGTCTCTACCTTTATCTTTCTGTATCTTTCCGCTTTTACTTCTTAAGTGGCAGAGGCAAAATGTGATGCAACGGTTTTAATTAATGACAGTTCATTTACAGCTATTTGACGTGGTACTAAATTACGTCCGTACACATATTTTACATTTTATTCTTATTTTAGGCATCTTAGGCTCAGAGTAAAAGGCCTGTTTATTTTCTGCTGACTGCTTCCAGGGTTCCAGGACGTTCATGGGCATCCAAAACTCCCACTTGAATAATCAATGTAAAAGATGAGCAACTGTGTAAGAAAATATGTTGTTCTGTGATACAACGTGGAAAGCCTTTGAAGTCGAGTACAACTCCCAAGGTGTGTTTTGTTAAGAAACATCCAATCAAGCGGTTTAAAATTCAAGCCAAGTTAATACTGTACTTTGTAGAAGTTTAATAAAATATAAACTGGTTTATCACATATTTAAATCAGTTCTTTTTCAGGCTTTTTGGAGCATTTTGGATAAATTCTGCAGTGATGGTGCAGTGTTTTGTTTTCAGCTGCAACGGTGAAGCTTTTCCGAAGCCCTGATTTACACCTCAGACTTGCCTCTCCTTCATAGCAACCATGGCCGAGGCTCAAGGCCTCAGTTTGTTTTTAACAAAGTGCTTGTCAGATTGTCTAACACCTTGAATGAAGGTGGAATTAGGGGGCTGTGTCCAACCATTTTTGTAACTCTGCAAAACAGACAAGCCGACAATCACACCCACTTTCCATAGGAGCGGCCAGGAAGGGAGATGTGACAGGGAAGCAGGGTTTGAACTTCTCTCTCATGCTGTTTTTCTATTCTTCGGCTGTCTCTGCAATTTTTGTGTTATGTCCAGAGGCTTTTAAGGCGAGACTGCTCCAAAGTGTATGCTGTTACTCCCATTTATATGATTCATGGTGTAGAAAGTCTTTTTGTAATAGCTGTGGATAATATAATTGGATTGTATATGTTAATAGGGAATATAAGAAATTTAATGTATCATAATTATCTGTCTGTAATGTAGAGCGAATAATGTAATTTTTTGCACATAATGTAACATGTTATCACACTTTATGCAGAAATTTCAATTACTTGCAAACCTATTCAGGACTATTTTGTACATATTAAACACACATTTGTATCGATATATTCATATGCTCACAGAGGTTTGCTATCTCTATCTCTGTGTCTTTATCCCTGACTGTTTTGTGAGGTAGATTCTGGAACAGTGTATGTCAAAATATAAAACTGTTCCACTACACATACAGAAAAAAAAATGCAATCATCACATGTGGTTTGGATCTGAATGGCAGCCACGTCCACTTGTTCTAACTCGCATCTCGTCACATACGGCTGATTGGTCAGCACACTTTGGTGTCACTTTTTACAGCATGGGCTTTGCAGGAAAATAGAATGGACAAAATGGCTCTCAGAAAATTCAGAGAAAGATGTGCCCAGTCTGTGAGACCTGTCGCTTCTTCAACATCGTAGATTAAATTTTTTGCATTCATTGGAAATAGAGTGCACACTGCACAGTCCCATACAGTGCAGGACTCTGAGAGGAAGAGGTGAGGCAGACTGTGTTGCAAATTCAAAAAATATACAAAAGCAGAGGTTCTCAAACTTTTTCAACTCAAGACCAAAAAGAGAAGTCTGGTGTCTTCCCAGGACCCAAACCTACAAAAATACAACAGATATTACCGACTTGTATGTTTATTACTGGCTGATAATGAACACAACAATCCCTGAATTAAAATGTTTGTGAACTGTATTTATTTCATGATAAAATTATGCCACAGCAATTACACGATTTGCTGCATGTAAAGATAAGTTTCTCACCATCTGATTACATACATGCATGTCTTTTGTGTGTTCATATTTTATGGAGTCAGGGCAACAAAAATACCCTCTTTTTGTATTAAAATCAAACAAATTTACATATCAGCTTTGTTTTGCATTCTTTTCTGCCAACTGACGACCCAATAAAATCAAACCCACAGCCCATTTTGATCCTGACCCTAAGTCTGGGAAATGCAGTACTAGTGACTTACTTCCTGAGAGCATTTGCAAATGCATATATATGTGTATGTGTGTGTGTGTGTGTGTGTGTGTGTAAATAGATAACTGTACATTCTGCTCTTTATTTTTTATCCTACTCACTGTGGATTCTGTGTGTAGCATGAAGGACTTCAGATTTTCATTTTATTTTGCAACCTTGTGTTCCATACGGACAAATAACTTACCTTAAAACCTTTAATGTAAACTTTTATGTGTTTAAACAAGTGTTTACGGTAGTGACTGTTTATAAGGCCATGTGTTAGAAAGGTTAAGTGCTAGGAAAGCTGTATACATCGCAAACAAACTAAAATTGAGCTCAGTGCCTTTAAAAGTGACTCCTAAAGGGCCGATCGCACAGAGAAGTGCTGCACCAGACCTGGCTGCTCCAAAAATGCCTGTATTCTCTGTAGAAGAGTACAGCCAGTGTTAATTTCTCATCCATGCTCGCCATTAACCTGTTGTTTCTGCTACTGTCAGCAAAACAAGAAGGACGTAGTGAGTGGTAAAACCTGCCTCCTACTTGATTTACTTGGCTGCTTTGCTAGAACAAACATTGATGAGTGGTGTGACTCCACACCTTGAGCTGAAAAGTTAAAATTATTTCAACTTTAATGTGCTGAAAAACCCCTAGAAAAACACGACACGCAGCAGCAGGAGCGTACCACAGCGAAATCATGGTTTTGCTGGCGACTCCTCTCTGGTGTGATCAGCCCTTTGGGTGTTCTTGACCAAGCATCAGTATGTCATGCGTCGAAAGCAAGAACAAGTTGACCATGTAGATGTGAGCATACCGGTACATGCTAGTTGATCATACAGACCACAGTATGAAGGTAAAGATGGACATAATGGTGTATAGCAGATTGGACATTAAAGCTTTAACTTTTAATATTTTCTTCCAATATACTCTTAATGCTCACTTTATTGGACACTATTGATGCAATGCAATATGACTGCCCAGTCATAAATTTGGCCGTTAAAACTAAAAGATGATATTGATCAGTTTTCTCTTGACATTGTCAGAGAGTTATTCGTGTAGTTACATGTTTATTATTGAAGGTGTGGTTTGCGCTGATATTAAACTGTTGTGCAGCATTGTAAGAGACGACCTCTTTTCCCTAAACCACTTACAAGCATGAGGGGTGTGTCCACTGAAGTGGCCACATAGTAAATGTGGACTGAGTTACTGCATTTTTATAAAACAGTTGCCAACAACTATGAATATTTTGACAACTTACATAAAATGTAATAACTTGTGAAGTTATGTGCAAAAAGTTATTCCGTTATGCACTCACCATTTTTATGACATTAAAGGAGGATTATTACATTATCTCTTTTTATTACTGTACATTATTTAAATTACATTATGCACCCTCATTATCCAGGCCCTTATCCAGAGTTATTAGGAGTGCCCACATGGCTTTACAAAGACAGTTAAAAAGAGCGAGTTCTTGGAGAGAGGTCTGGGAGGCAGTGTGGTGCAGCCAGGAGGAAGATGACTGCAGACTCTCTGCCATGTTATCCAGTGTGGTCATTCAGGTATAAAAACATTTTCCTTGCCGTCATTAGAACTGAAGTAGTTATAGACACCTAAAAGACTGATACAAAGCTAAGAACAGCATTGAAAGGATACAGTAAACCTACAGTATCATAGGTTAAATAACAAGAGGAATCGCATGTCTAGCTGAAGATATCAGTAAAAGAGCTGGCTTTGAAAAGAATCGAAGATGGGAACCTGCAATGGGAAAAGTACTTCTTAAAGTACATGCAGTCAATCTCAACCATTTGAAAAGTGTGTTGCTTGAAGTTTTGCACAGCAGTTTGCTACAATATTCTGTGCAGCCAGACATTTTATTTTAGTTTTGACTACGGAACGTTTTTTTTATTTTGCTGTGCTGGCCCTCTTACTTTACGAGTCACATTCACTGCCATTTGATTCCCATTTTTATGCAAATGCTCAGACCAACAGATAGTCACCATGGATGACTTAATGCCAAAATGAATATTTACATTCCCTTTTTAGTAGAAATGCATTTTGCAGCGATTAGAGAAGAAAACATAAACACTTTATGACGCTTAAACACCCGTAGAAAACCAACGCAGGAGCAGCTTTCTCTGCTCACTGGATTGGTATTTGTGACTTAAAAGGAAAAGTGCATTTTTTGGTCATTTAGCCTGTTTGTCCAAAATCCTGATGTAAAACAAGAACACAGACACCTTTCCCTTTTTTGTGCATTCAGTTCGCTAAAAACCTGCCCTGTGCGAGCAGTTTTGCACATTCAATTGAAGTGACAGGGCAACGCCTTTACCGCCGTGTAAAGCCTCTAAACACATAAAAGTATCTCCAACACACTCCATCTTAATGTTGTGACTGTGCATATTCACCACGCTATACTGACAGTGTCATTGTAATTGACCTGTGGTGTGTGCAAGTCACTTGTGTTTACTTGGACATTCACCACGCTATGAAATAATATTATTTTCATCACGTTTGGAGCATAACCACACTGTGTCCAAGGAGCTGTGTCACTACGCCCAGACAACTAGTTCCTAGTTCCACAGGATGTCTCTATAGAGCAGGTTTCTAGCAACCTACTGAATGCACAGAGAAGAGAAAGACAGCTATGTTTTGTCTAATATTGAAATTTTGAATGAATAGGCCAAATTTCCCAAAAAGTGCACTTTTCTTTTAAATGACCTAACAGCATGAAAATGAAGCCATCTTAAGGTGTTAATGCTAAATATGAGTAATGTGGTATGCAGTTTTTATTCTCATCATATATATCTCAACAATAGATTTTTTTTTCTATAATCATAACATGCTTCTAAAGAAGGCTTTTGTGCTGCTACAATTCATTAATCCTACACACTTCTAATGTTCTGTTTTCCCTGCTAAGCATCAGCTTAACTGCTTATGGCTGACTTGATCCACCCCCTGACTTGACAGTTCGTAATATTTCTTGTGCTCTGTATTTTTAGGTAAAATGTGGAGGAGATCTGCAATCGCTTTCTTCCCAAGCTACATTTGTCTAAACCTCATAATGGCAAGAAAGCAGCAGAAATTAACTGAAAGATTAGAATAGATGAGAAAAAGGAACAGTAGAGAAAAAGTGAGGAAGAAAGAGGAGGAAAACTGAGAAACTGCTCTGTTATCAGTTGGGGACCCATCCAGGATGGACCCCGCTTTTTGCACAATGAATGGAAGTATAGCGAATGGATGGATTAGCTATAGAGCTTTGCTCTTTGGGAAGTTTAAAGTGATTCTCTTTCCCCAGTGCCTTCCAGCAAAAGGTCCTCTTTGGCAGCGATTCAGTCAGCAGTACTAACACCCAGAGGGGAGTTCCTAAGGAGTACAAGGAAAATATTGTAGCCTAATGATTTTCAGATCATTTAAAAAAAAAAAGAAAAAAAAAAAAAAGAAATTGGGCTTATCAAAATGAGTTTAAAGCAACCGAAATTCATATTTTTATAATAACAACTGAATGTAAAAGTGATGTGATTTGTGAAAAGGGTTGCTCATGAACTGATAGAGACTTAGCAGCTAAATCTGCAGCTCCTATCAGCTCTTAGCTTTACTATGAGTCACAACCAATTGTTTATCTGTCTGGGCAATAATTATACTGTTTTGACTGTCACTGGCTTCATCGTGTTGTTTCATTAGCAGCTGTTTATTTAGTAAAAAGGGCTCAGGAAGACCCTCCGTACACTACCTGCTCTGCAGCAAACAGCAGACAGACACAGTTAAGCCTTTGGAAGTTAGAATATTAATATAACATAATATCTAATAATATATTTAACAGCTAAATATTTCCCTCAGGAGGTGGTAGAGACCAAAAACGGAGCTAAAGGAAAAACTTTAAAACTCTTTCCCAGTAAGTGCTTCCTGTATATCAAGATGACATGTCAAATCAACACAATTAGGATTACAACTGTGGTGTGATAACTTATGTTTACTGTATTTATTGTCACTATATTAAACTATCAGCTATGACAAGCTTACCAAACAGGACACACTGTTGTAACATCGTACTAGCATTTTTTTTGAGGTTAGACTGCATACACTAAAAATATAAGAGAAACACAGGTCTGTGTCTGGAAGTATGGTCAAGGTTATAATAGTTTTAGATTTTTATGAGTTTTTATTTTTATTTCGTTTTGACTTTTGTATTCAATGTCAGTTTAGTTTTAATTAGTTTTAAAACAAGTTTTGTAGTTTAGTTTTTATTTTTCAAAAAAGCTTAGTTTTGATTTGAATTTTATTAGTTTTAGTGGTTGTTTGAGTTTTTGCTGCTGTCTCATGACTTTAGCCCTCGCCACCATGATACCAGCCAGGTAGGTTTACATTATCAGGAAAGCGGGGTGGACCGACTGGCAATCTGGCACGCTGCAGTGGTTGGGAGGAAGAAGGAACACAGATCTTGAAAGATAAATTCAATATCCACCCTAAATACTATCTGAATAACACATTAACATACATTAACACTTATACACGTACTGTGTATAAAAAGTGTATAAAATATACATTATATAATTAAAATTTAAATAAAACCCAGTTCACATTTAAGCTCATTTAAATGAAGCACCCCAAATGGAGGTCTAGTGGTCTAACACACGTACTGTTAACTGCAAAATCTCTTTTCAGCCTCTTTGTACACTATCAAATAAAGACATAAGCTCAACAATAAATCTTATAAACACTTTTTTCCCCCTTTATTATAGATTTACACAGTGTTGGTGAAGGATGTGTGTGAGCTCTTCTCATTGGCCTGTGGGAGTGTGTCACACAAGTAAAGGTTGTGAACCAGTGCAGGTTTTAAGCTGGACATTGCCTGTGACAGTTCCTTCCTACCTTGCTTACCTGACTACAGTAAGAGTTCAGCCACAGCAGGAAGCTGCTGTTGCTGGAAGGCATGAACTCTTGAACTCATCCATTTATACTGCAGACAAAACCAAAGTTGTGTCTTGACTCCTAAGTAAATACCAACTTTTTGTTTACACACAGCATGAACGCACATGTCACGTTTACATATTTGGAACGCGGCTACTCAAGATACTCCATAAATTATGCAGTGCATTCATGTTTCCCCATGTTCTTCTGCTCCGCTGTGGCTTCAGTGTCACTTTCAATTTGCCATCCTCTCTCACCATTGACCTATTTCTGCCTGGGTTCCCACTCACTGCTTCTCCCCCCAGCATCGTGGTGACCCAGTAACCCCCTGCAACACCTGGCCACTGGCCCTCTGGGAGCTGGACAAGGGGTCAGAGTTCAAACTAATATTAGAAAATATGAGCATGCCTGCATTTGAGTGGAATGGGGGAATTTTACTTCAATTTCATGACACCACTTAGAAAAAGGAAAGGTTTTCCTCTCGAGCAATCATGCAAAAATAGGTTAAAAAAAAACAGTTTTCTCAATGTACACCTTTAACATAAATATTCATGAAGCAGAGGGGATTTTTTAAATTACAGTATGCTTGACAGCTGTGATGCTTTTCATAATTAAATCATGATTCTAGTCTTTTTTCTCCCAATAGTTTTAAACCTCATGTTAGAGAGTGGGGGAGGCCATCATGTTGTAACATGGGAACAGCATCACTTGGACAGGCCCCTTCATTTTGCACGACCTTCCAGCCGGCAATATCAGGGCTTGGCAGCACTTT
>JAQFJA010000020.1:27035975-27046652 GCA_029874485.1 Naso brachycentron
ACAAGAGAGACTCATTTATACAAACCAAACTTCCCAAATATTCCCTGCCTAAGGTAAGACTGAAAAGTGTTTTCTCTCTGTGAGTCATAAAAGTCTTTCTTTAATTTGAGAATGTCACAGAGTTTATTAATAAAAGCTTTTGAACTTGATGTTTGTCACAACTGTGAAATTTATGGTTATAAAACACTCATTACGCCACAGGCCTGTCACATGTTGCTCTCCTTTAAATGCTGCCATAGCGCCCCTTTAAAATCATACTTCTAGTAATGAGAGCACTCTCAGAGTGAGCTACACCTTACAGTATGTCATCAACCATTTATATTCCAACCACAGCATTGATCTCATGACCAATGCCACACGGTCAGCATGTTCTAATCCGTCACCTCTTCGCCTCCAGTCATAACTCCTCTTAATCTCTCCATGCTCCCTGATAGGATTTACACATTGTCAGCACTGATGAGAAGCAAGTATTTGCGGCAGTGCAGGAGTGGAACCAGAATGACACCTACAACCTCTACCTGTCTGACACCAGAGGGATCTACTTCACCTTAGCTATGGAAAATGTCAAGACCACCAGGGGCATCGGAGGGAACCAGATGCTGGACCTGTATGAGGTAGGCACCTGATGGAAGTGGTCACCCAGGGGGATACATACAGTGAGGTTTTCATTCACTTAATCTAAGCTACAAGGTAACTCACAGGGACGATTACTTTCTCACTTCTTCTAAAGATCTGCCATAAAGCACAGACACATGCATAGCAGTGGAGCAAAAAAGGTCTTTTGAGAACTTGTGGTTTAATTTGAGGTATAGTCAAAGTCAACTTTATTTTTATATCTCCAAGTCACAACATGACTTCTCTCAAGACACTTTACATATCGAGCAGGATTAGACCACACTGTATTGATTTACGGAGTCCCAAAAATTTAAAGCTATTTTCACATGAGCAGCATGTGAGGAGGCTGACAAAGTGAAAACTTCCTTTCGTAGTCCAGTAACTGTGAGATTTTTGGCTGTCTCTGACAAAAGATCACTAAACTTGATGAGATCTTTGGTCATGGCTTCAAAATTCTGCACAGTGAGAAAGGTTAACAAAGGTCAGACAACGTTGTCCTGGTCTTCCAATCAAAATTAGCCATGGAGAAAAAAAAATTCTGACGGTGTCAGACATGTAGGTTGACTATCTCACAATGTGACAGCTGCTATGACCAAAGTCTACTAGGCAACCAATAGAAATGCAGCATGAAATGATGCACCGACATCAGCAGTAAACCCAAACCCAAACATAGAGGGTTAGCATGCTTTGTTGCAGCACCACAACCCCAGGGACTGGACTTTAATGTCCAGGACTTGTGAGGCTTGAATGTCCGTGCATATATTTAGTTTAGGGTTCACTGTAGGCTAGGGATTAAGGGAAAAGGTAGGCCTACCTTTTTGCTGCGGCTCCTTTCTAGTATTATCCACTGTTCTCCGCTCCACTGGCGTCAGCCTGGGAACGTTGTGCTTCGGCCAGCTCTGCCCATGGTTCGGTTTCTTCCCTTATCATCTGGACTCAACCGTCAGTTCATTTTTAGAACATTAACATGCAGACAAAACTTAACTTAACTTTGCAACAAAAGGGGGTTCTGTCAAATGGTCTGTCTCTTACAGAAAATCATGCTCTCTTTTCTGACGTCTCTGAGCTGATCTCTCTCATTCATTAACTTGGCTCCTCCTTATCAAATTCACTGTGGTGTTGACTAGGTAAGCCCACCCCCTAGCCTGTCAGCCATACAGGACAGCCAATGAGTGTAGACAGGCAATCGAGAGATAGTGCCTTGACAGCTTATAAATACTTATGTCAAGCTCTCTTCAGCAAATTGGCAACCACAATTATTAGATCCATGTCTGTGATCCATGTCTAATAAACTTATAAGACTACTAAAATCTCACAATCTGTAGGAGGCTTTACTTACAGGAGCCTTGGAACAGAACCCAACTTAGAGGTGGGCAGCCATCCGAGGCGATGGATCAGTTTGAGAGAGACAGGGAGAAATTTATATGTGAGTGAACATAAATAGTAATGTTATAGATGAATGATGCTGAAAGCCTATGTAGAGCCGAGGGCAACTGCCGATTTCACACTACCAGTACCTCCTTTCATACTGCAGCCTTCTGATCTTTTTACTTAAGATTATTGACCATTTAATCTCTTTTTCACATTTCATTAAATTCAATGATTTTTTTTTTTTTTTTTTTTAAGTACCTGATGATCAATTTGTATCGTCTGCATACACAGACTTGTTGTAGAGTTTGTGATGCAGTTTCTTTTCTTATGCGTACAGTTTGTATAACAGGCTGCGGTCATCCATCTCCCTGACAGCAAACATAAAGCATGAAGAAAACGCTTCAATGGGGCTCTCTGCCACACACCTCTGGACTTGTAACGACCTTGTTAGCTTGCTGGCTAGCTACTGTATGGGTTTGCATTAGCATTCAAAGCAGCATGAGTAGAATTCCCTTCTTCTCTACTCCCTGTTTAATCCAGTTTATCACTCCTACACTGGCAGGTGTGACTGAGAGAGTGGAGGATATTGGCCAGCAGCAGTGGCAGCAGTGTGGTAATTAACAATGCCATTACTTCTCCTGCACAGTATGTGGTGTGTGTGTGTGTGTGTGTGTGTGTGTGTGTGTGCATGCGCACCTGCTATTACTATGCAACGATAGTTAAGGTATTTCACATGCAGCTCGAGATGAAAAAGGCGTTTTAATTGCATTTGTCACACGGTCGCAACTCCGTTCTTCATCAGACCTAAACAAGAGATAGATGATCCACTGCTGTCTCTGATAAATCAGACCCATTACACAAGGGAAGATACTGTATGTTGTGAAATTCATCCCATTTATTGTTGTTAGACCCTGACAAACTGCACTTCACAGAACTAATGTTCCAGAGAAAAGATGCAGCTCCAGTCAGACCAGGGGGGAGACAGCAAACCATGTGAGAGTTGCTCTGTTCTTTCACTTAGAAGTCACGCCTCTGTTCTCTTTGTATTCTCCACCCTGATATCAATTATGCTACTTCCACACAGAAAATTGCAAAATTATCTTCCAAATCAGAGGGATTATTTTATTGTCAATCAGATTGGAAAAGGGCAATTTCTGTAATCATTTGCCTTTGTTGTGCAAACTAATTTTCTGTTGACATCAGGGCTCTGCATCACCTGCTAAAGCTCCCTTCAGTCTGAGAGGTCGTTTATAGCAGGTGGCTCTCCGACAATTATCACTCTGATTGGCTTTGGTTTCCTGCATCAAAGCTCATTTATCTGTTTCTCGCCTTGCTGCAAACAGTTCCAAATGATTGATTGAAGACATGAAGTGGATTGTTGTCAGTGGAGAGAATGTGTTGATCTGGATCATGCTGATGTGCACGATGATGCAGCCCTTAATATTTGTGTTTCTCCTGCCAGCTCACTTAAGCCCACAAAGCTGTGATTCAACAAATGAATTGTATAATGCTCGGTTGCTTCGCATTAAATAATTCCCTGCTGTTCAATAACAATGGTCCATTGTCACTGACCAGCAGCGTTTGCATATTGGCAGCTATGCTTTAATCTACTGGACATGTGAAAATGGACACATTGGTTTAGTTCTCTTGTAATTATTTGGTTCAGGAAAAAAACAAACAACGACTTCTGAATCAAAAGCTGCTTACCACCACAATAGCGCTAAGCTGATGGATAGAGTAGGACTACTGTAAGACGGTGGTGAAAAGACAGAGCTGTTAAATGTAGATTTTGATTTGTTGTCTGTTTAGAATGATTTCAAAGCCATTTTATGTTTTTAAATTAAACTTACTGTGGCTTTTATTGTGTAAAATACCAAATAAGTTCAATAAGTTAGGGTCAGGGTTCATACACAACAAAAATGACAAAGATCTAAAGGTGTACAGATTGCCCGGCCAGGTGATTGATGGCCGCTGTGAGGCTTATTTTGCCTTGATCTATGCTCGGTCGGACCTTGTCTATGTACTAGCCGCTTACATGCGGTTATTTGTTTAGGTTGCACGTAGCACCACTGTGTGTTGAAGCCACAGCGAGCCAAACACAAACAGCATGTCGTCAATGTGGAAGGTTTACACGAAGAGGTAAGGAGAAGCTCTGCGTCAGAGCAGCACGCTCATTTATCACAGTAAGAACAATAAAATAAAGTCGTTAATCCATTCTGTCACGTCCATTTATCTGCCAGTATCAGCAGCCTACAGTTGTTACTTAAATTTCTGTTTTCATACCCCTTGATCATTCACTAAGCTATCCACACTACTCAGCTGATTCAAGGCAGCCCACCATCCTCAACATACCAGCAGACCAAGCCTGCAGGCTGACTGGAGTGGATTTAAATGACCAAAACAAATTATTTTCTCTTTCTTTTCTTTTTTGGAGGCCTCTTTTGCTTGAACTGAATTATGGTTGTAGGGGGAAAACAATGGGAATCAGCAAAAATCAATAAAAACAGGTCAGACTTTTTACAAAATCTGCAATCGAGATCAGCCAAGAAAATTACAGTTGGTGCACCCCTACAAAAATCTTTCCAAAATTCTGTAGGTCCACACAGCTCTACTGACACTTTCTTCAGGCTCTTTTAAGTTCATTGTGTTGGCTCTGGTTTGAGTAACTCAGCTTCCAGCTGCAGCATACAGCTGTTGTCTGCAAATAAAGCAAATAAGCAAATAAGCAAAAATAAGCAAAAAGTAACTTTTTGCTGGCAGCTAATCATCAAACAACAGACAGTCAGACAGACACTTTAACATTTATAGATATTGGAGATACTGGAGACCAAAAATAAGAGTGAGCTCATCAGATGGTGCTAACATGTTCATCATAACAACTTTATAGGCTAATTCTATGTCTTTGCTGGTTTTCCAGCATGTTTCACTGCCTCTAGTGGCCAAAACATAAACCTCTGTTAATGTGTCAAGACATTTATTCAACAAAAATATCAAACATTTAAACAGCTTTTAGTTCAAGCTCTTTAAATCTGTTTCTATTATTTAAAACTGAAAAACTTTGGGTTTTGAACTGTTGGTTTGACAAAAGCGAATTGAAGATATAAGCTGCAGCTTAAGAAACTTGTGATCAGTATTGAAGGAAAAAAAGACACCAGCAAGAGTGCTTCTGGTGCCCCTTATACCCACTGGTGCTTGAGAGGGGAAAAGAAATTAAAAGGAAAAAATGTTGTGCTTTAAGTGGGCTGTGGCATGAAAATCAAATCACAGGCACTCAAGTGGACGTTTTACAGCAAAACGGCTTTAATAAATAAGGGCTAATGCATTTTAAAAAATACCCTAATGTTAATACCAGCGCACTTGCTTTCCTCTGGGTGTTTTTACTCACAGTGAAGCCAGACCATTGAATCATCCACACACCTGTCTTAAGCTAAAACCAAGCCATGTGGACAGATATTGTTGAAGTTAGTTGAAATGAAAATAATCACTATGGTAACTGTGTGGGAATTTGTTTTGCAAACTCTGCTTCACAGATCCAGTACACCTGATTTATACTGATGTTGTGCAATTAGATGATGCAATGAACTGCAATGGTTGCATTTTGTTTTCCTCATGTATGCGGCTATATGAGGTATATTTAGATTTGTCTGAAATGCAGAATAGGGTCACGTACAATGTTTTCTTGTGCAGTAAATACTGACCAATCAAGTCAACCCCACTTCTGTGTTATTCAGGATCTTTCTATTGTGTGATAATAGAACTAAGTCAACAGAATCCAGTGCTGAATATGGTCTCGGCATACAGAGATGTGTGTTTGGAGAGAATAAAAATAGATCAGAACAGAGGTTCAGACGTATTCTCTGCCTCAAAATTGTTCAAATGCAATATGAAGTGTAACACTCTGCACTATTCACCACTTGTACATGATGGTCACAGTTCTGAGCCATGCTCAACTGATGGTCGCAGGGATTATTAAAACCAGCTGCCTGTTCGCTGTCTTTGATCACATGTTGTGGCAAAGACTCCTTGCCTTACTCTTGTATTTTTTTTTTTCATCTCTGCTCACTTGGACAGAACTGCTTTAAAAAGCGGCTAATAAGCCAATTTCCCAAAATGTCGGAGTATTCCTTTAATGGTGCACTAGAATAGAGATCCATGTCTGCATCCTTCACTTTGTCATCAAGAAAGTGAGAGTGTGGGTGGTGTGGGTGATGGATGGAGAGAAAAGTATGCTGGTGGGGAGGCTTGTTTCTTACTTGCTTGCAGGTGTGTGTGTGTGGGTGTGTGTATGTGTGTGTGTTAGTGCCTGGACATGTGACAGAGGAGGCAGAGGCAAGAAAAAAAAATCGCTGCCATGATTGACAGCTCGGGTTGGATAAGGACGGAGGAGGACCCTCGTTAGCTGCATCCATCCCGAGCGCCATGTTTCTATGACAGTGTCAAATGCACTGCCTATTAGTGCCACTTATACAGATGTGCCCCTTCAGGGAGGGAACCACATTGAACTGGAGCCCCTCACTATGGCAACCATTTGGAGTGACTCTGTCCTTTCCACTGCAGATCATGTTTTAGTTGAGGGATATGTCTAATCCCTGAGAGACATCTAGCAGGGAGGATTTGGGAGGAGAAGTGCATGTCTTTGAGTATGTTTTTATATGTGTGTGTGCATATGCGTGTCTTCAGGGAGGTTCAGACTGATTGTGAGAAAACAGACAAGGTGTCACTTCTCAACTATCATCAATTTATACTGTCTGGATTGTTGAGACGTGTATGGATATAATTACAGATAGCACTTAGAACAGTATAAGAAAAAACAGCCGACTCTCTTCGTGGTGTCTGCCAGACAGCCGCAGCAAGAAAGGCTCAGCACATCATTTGCATTTAACTGTGCTTGTGTGGGGAAGATTGCTGCCTCAATACACAAAATGCCCTGTCTGATGAGAGTACTGGGTATGCTTTTCATCTGAAACAGAGACCGTAACTTTTATGGGATGGATTAGGGTAAAATGCTCCCTGCTGGATTGCATGGAGGGGGTAAAGTTGAGATTCAACCTGTTTTGTGTCTGCCCAACAGGTGGCAGGAATTAAAGGAATGCTCATCGCTAACAAGAGGCAAGACGGCCAGGTCAAGACGTACATCACTTACAATAAAGGCCGGGACTGGAGGCTCCTGCAGGCTCCTGCTTCTGACCTGGATGGAAATGACATTCACTGCATTCTGGTAAGATACTATGGATCTGTGCTGAGACCAGAGGTGGCAAATGTAATAGTCAACAGATTATTTAAGTAGAAGCACAGATATTTGTTAAAAAAAAAAAAAAGACTCGTAAAAGCAGAAGTACTGACTAAACTTGTTTACTCGAGTAAAAATAATAAAGTACAGGTTCTGAAATGCACTCAGAGTATCAAAGTAAAAAGTTTTCCTCTGAAGGACATTTCTATGCAAAACTAACTGAACCTCACGTCATATTGATGCAAATTAATGCAAAGACTATTAAACTTAAAGGTATAAACAGTAGAATTTGTCCAAGCTTTTCCTAAATGCACCAGAAAATGAGTTAAAGCATCTTGAGCACAGCCAAAAAGTCAAAAGCCTTCAAACTAAAATAATGAGCCTGTTTGGAAAATGCAATGAGTAGAAAGTTCAGATATTTGTGTTCAAATGTAGGGAGGAAAAGTAAAAAGTTGTCAGAAAAATAAATACTCAAGTAAAGTGCAGATACCTGAAAAATCGACCTTAGTTCAGTAACAAAGTATTTGTTACTTTGTTACTTCCCACCTCTGGCTGAGGCCCCTTCGGCTCAAAAGAGATGGAAATATGCCAGTTAAAAGTGTGTGAAGCACAATGAAAGGATAGAATTTAGAAATAATTTCATCACTGAAGAAAAACTCATTAAAGGGTTTATACCCTATACTAATGTTTTGTTTTATGTGCTTAAAAAATTCAAATATAAAAATCCAAAATTCTACTGTTAGTAAATGTGGTGCCGACCTGGATTATTTCACCTTTTGTACATCTTCGAAAATGCAACACTCTCTCTTAATTCCTTATAACTGATAGGAAGCTTAAACTGTTTAAGAACAATTAATAACTGTCAATACAGTAGTTACAACCAACAAACATTTTATGCTGGGTGTCATAAGGCTTTATAGCATGTACAAGCTGATTTAAAAATAAATGTAAAAACTAATAAAATAAAGAAATTCTGTAATGGGTGCAATGGAGTCATACTGTGGTAAAACTTTTTAATGTAGGTGTTTTTCAATGATAAACACTGGAAACTGCAAGTTTTGTTTTCAAAAACAAGTTAGACGCACAGTGTCTCGTTGCTCATTAGACAGCCTCCCTGCAACTAAAACTAACAAAGTGACTGTTAGGAGGAATCATGTTTGAGACATCAGGGGGACTTCATGCTGTTAAAGGGGTGATTTCAGGGCCGTGCGGTGTGGTTTACAGGTTTGCTGTGACTGTGCATTCATATGACATTTAATTACTGCTGTAGATTCCTTTTGATTATCCTGTTCAGTCCCAATGCCCTTGATGTCCTTACACCAGTGACACACTGTCTGCACCAAAGATGAAAGCAGACCCCTTTTTTTTTCTGCTCTGTGAACAAATGTAATTGTCTTCTGCTGTATGCGTGCCCTGGAGACTTGGCTTCATACTTAAATGCAAATTTCATTGCTCTTTGTATTAATGACAGATTAAAAGCAATTAGCAAAACTTATGAAGGCACAGTTGTTTCTCTCTGGGAGACTAATGAATCAGGCTTTTGTTTTGGATGGTTTTGTTTTTGTTCTGCGATTTTTCTTCTGACTTTGTCAATTTGGAAATGATAATATTACTGTGAAACTGTGAATTTCCCTGTGAGAATAAGATAGATATGTATCATATGTATTGTAAATAATCCTGCAGACAGACAAATGACTATTATCGTGAAATAATTTCAGGCTTGATGAAAAAGTTAATAGAGTTTTCACGTAGATATGCAATATTTTGACATCTGAGTCAACCTTTTTCTGTTCCCTTCAGATTAATGTGTTAATACTCTTTGCTCTGCAGCCTTTCTGTTCACTTCATCTGCAGCTGCAAATGTCAGAGAACCCTTACTTGTCAGGAACAATCTCAACCAAAAGCTCTGCACCGGGGATAATCGTTGCCACAGGTAAGATAAAAGACTCAATACAAATTGTGCAGAGTAAAATCACTTTGATTAATGAATGTCCGTTCGCATAATGAAAGCGAAGCATTTTGGATAAAGTCCTACTCGTCCGTGCAGTTAGTTACTAGACTAGTTAATGCAGCGCCGGTGTGACCCCTCTGCACCCTATCATTTAAGCTGCACACTGCCGGATCTCTCTGTCCTCCACAGGCAAACATGTGATTCACATGTCCAACTGTTTTGATAACGACCAACCCAGCCATTTATGTATGCGTTTCAAAAAGCAGCAGATTGTGTTTTGCAGTGTCTGCTTGCCTGCAAATGTAAGAGCAAATTTGAGCATTTGAAGCAAAGAAACAGAGAGATGAGTTAAGACAAAATAGACGTGTTAGCGCCAGTGGTGCACGGTGTCAGCAGAAAGACTCTGCCTTTTGTTGTTGGTATGAGTATGAACGTTCATGCATGAGTGTGTGTTTGTCTTTGAATGTGTCTGTCTTGTCTTTGGTGTGCGTGAATGCTGAACAAACATACATCTCGCTGCCATGCTTGCACAGTGCGCCTTTGTCTGTGTTTGTGTGTGTGTGTGTTTGTATCGCTGGCCGAGCCTTTACTTTGGCACCACATTCTCTTTGCCCGCTGCGCCTTTTAAGACGTCAGCTGGTGCAGAGATCATCTTACCAACATGACAAACACCATCCAGATCAAACACATGCCTATTTACTGAGCCGTGGCCAAGATAGTAGAGCAGACCAACAAAAGAAGCTAGTTCGCTCTCTGCACACTCGCAGGAAAAAGCTTTGGAGGCATTGTGTTGTAACACTGCCAACTGTCAGAGCGAAGGAGGCCCCCTCCCTCCTCCACATCTCACATTATTCTGCCTGAATGATGCAGGCATCCATAGGAATTAACCCAGGGTCTTCTCTGTATTAGTCACATGAATCAAGAGACAGCAAGCAGCTCTGGGAATCAAGCCAGAGGAATGAATTGATCACAGACGTGGTGTGATTGGCAGGATGTGTTTAAAACACTTTATTTGTGCGATCTCACAGAAGTTTTGTTGTGTCACTGCTTCTGTTGGTGTTTCCACTGCAGGAAATATCGGAGCAGAGCTGTCTTACAACAATGTTGGCATGTTCATATCCTCTGACGCTGGCAATAGCTGGAGACAGGTGAGTGGTGCTCAAGAGTCACACCTCCATCCAGCCAACTGACAGACTTATAACAGGTTGCAACATAAATATGACAGCCACTGGTTTACAATTGTATGTTGTATTACAATGTCTGGTTAATGACACTCTCAAGGTTAACTGAGCCATCGCTAATGTTAAAAGTTACACACTTTTCATTCATTAAGTCATTGTGTATGCTGTGGAAAATAGCAATTACAACAGTGCCAGGTTAATGACTCTAAATTCACAGGGTTTTTATTTTTTGAAAGAGGCAGGAGTTTTGAAACAAAAGCAGGATCCTCATTTATTTTGTTGACTGGGGTGACAACTGTAGCTACCAGACTTAATCAGCTTTAGACAAG
>JAQFJA010000020.1:27242848-27254050 GCA_029874485.1 Naso brachycentron
GGCTGGTTACTGTTAGTACAGTTTACAGCAATACTGTGCCCTGTTTTCTGCGCCGCTTCACCAAACAAAGAGCAAGCTGACAGTTGTCTCCTACAGGTAAGAGACTGGCTGTGTTTAAGTGGACACAAATAATTGGAATAAAAGCCTGATCAGAATAAAAATGCTTCTGATACGGTCCATTCGGAAAGAATTTTCATTCCGAAAGAAAGGGGTGGTTTATGCCGATAATTATTCCAACCGGTGTCCATGGACACACGTTTCAATCGTGTCTTCCTGGTTGAAGTAAAATTAGCCTTACTGCGCATGTCTGCCTTACATTTACAGGACAGGGAAGCTCATGGTGTACTCCTAGTCTCAGTATGCTCTCCTGTGAACTGTATCGCTTGCTATGGTAACTTGGACATTTGCATTATCACCATGACTGAAGTAGGACAGCGAGAGCTTCCTGCTTCTCATGCGGAGGAGGACACTCCAGTTATGTTAGTTTGTCCAATTACTTTTGAGCTTCTGAAAATGGGGAGATCACGCATAAAAAATTCTTAATGTCATAATCTAATTCCTAATGTAATCCTAAATGGTTAAAGGAACTCTATCAATTCGCATGTTAACAACTTGTCAAAAAAGTAGCTGACACTTGTTTGTCGGTACATCGTGCAGCTCACGCCAAGGTCTGGGGCATCCTTCCTCAGCAGAGATAAGCAGTAAGCTGCTGCTGAAGATGTTGGCTCCCGCTGTCCCACATCTACTTACAATGATTATGCTTGTGTTCAAGCTATGGCAAGCGATACAGTTCACAGGAGAGCTTACTGAGACCAAGAATACGACGTGAGCTTCCCCGTCTCAGAAAAGTACCGTTTAGCGTTGTTTTTCCAGGAGTAGTATGCACTGCTGAGCCTGTAGAGAAATATCTGAAGGCATGCAGCGACCAGGCAGTGACAGCGGCGTTTACGTACAGCACAGGCGGAAATAAAATATTTTCTTCTTGTGCTATTTCCCAAAAACTTGACACCTCTGCGCATGTCAGAGTGGTTTATTCTGATTAAAGCTTGATGCATGTATACACACGTCACGATCGGATCACTTTATTTGGCATCAGTGCAGACAGCAAAGATGAAATCTCTAATCACTTAAGATTTTGATCGGATTGAAGAAATTTTACACATGTAAACATAGACTAAGCATAAGTGCCTCAAACATCCCCACACAAATAAAACAACTATCCCTTTAATCAAAAAAAACAAAAGATTCAATGTAACACCAAACAGCCATTGGAAAGTTTATGCAATTGTATTTAAATATGTAAGAATAAGTTTACAATAAAAGGTTCTTTTGCATTCAATGTTTTTTAAAATTAATTTTCATACATAAGCTGTTACTTTTATCTTGATGTCCTTCATTTCAATGGGGGGTTTCTTCTCTCTGTGTCTCATTGAAATTGTAGTGAATGGATTCAGTTTAGAAAAAACCTTATCAAATAACAGACAGATCCATTAGCTGATGTGATGGACAACTCTTGAAAGCTGTTTTTTGTTGTTGTTGTTGTTGTTGTTGCTGTTGCACACAGTTATTAAAAAGGATGTTTTAAAGGTTAGACCTTTAAGACCAAAGCAGGTTCAGAAGTGTTATTGCAAAGTCTGAGATGTTTCTGTGGTTCTTCAGTCATGACTATATAATTGCTTGTCAAAATACAAAATCTGCACTTAATCAACTGATTATGAGCTCTATATAATTTTAAAATTCTCTCTTTCAACAAGAGGTTGCAGCAGGTCTGTTTGTTGCCTTTGCTTCTCACACCTAGACTATAAATGATAAAAATCTGATATTTACTGCCCTTAAAAGCATTTGAACAGCACTGCCAAAATTCATCAGACATATTAATCAGCAGTATGACTGCCAAGCTTTAACCTACATACCAAAGACATAATCAAAGTTTCATATTGTTTCCCCTTGAGTACTTAAGGTGTGTTCCACATTCTCTGGGCCACTGAATTAAATAGTAATTTTATTATTTTAATTTATTCATCCTTAGTCATTAAGGTCAAACAGTTCATTATGTATTGACTTATTAACCTGTGTCAGTTAATGTTAATGTCAGAATTATGCATGTTAATTACTGAGGATCTGATCCCATTTCCCTTTTTTTTTTTTTTTTTTTTTTTAATTGTTGGGCAGATTTCATTTGTGAGCTCACTGAAAGGTATCTGTCTGTAACCCTGGTGAAAACGCCAACCTGTCAACATCATTGAAAACATTAAATGGCCCTCACATTTAGGTTTCTGTTCACATTTTACTCCTGTAGCAGTAACAGTGAAGATGTCAGCTTCAAAAAGAGTGTGATAATCGACTTGGGATCTGAAAGCTTGTGGAGGTTTAAAAAGCACTGGACGAGCTGTATGTATTTCATGTTGACTTATTACATTTTTAAAGAAGTTGTTTAGGAGAATGCTTAAAAGCTGTTTTGCTGTGAAGCTTCAGAATTTTTTTGTCAACAATCAAACTTCACCCGATTGTCAATGGGAATGCGTAGATACTGGACCTGACTGGTAAATCGGTTTGCCAAGATACTGGCCCGTACTGGCTGACTGCAGATATATCACTTTGGCATATATGTTCTTCAATGTGCGCAGATATTAAAACAGTTTTTTTAAGGCTGGAAAAATGCTTTGACTGCTAAGTTAAATGATGTAAGTACGTAGTTTGTCTAGCAGAGGGCGGTCCGTTACTATAACTAATAAGTGAAGTGTTTACTGTTAGTACACTGATGGTTGAAATAAAGTTTGTCAAATGTAAGACATCCTGCCTCTATCACATATCGTTGTCAGAAGTATGTAACAACCACATTCAGCCGCTATACACATATATACAATATAGGCAGCTGATGTATTAGATATCAAAGTTCTTTGGCTCCGCATCCGCCCCAAAAATCCCATATTCATCAGGGCCTGTGTAGATAATGACTGGATTTTAATTTCATGGTGATTTATTCTTTTAAACTGCATTTCCTGGCACACCAGGTGACAGTGGGTGTTGCCAAATCAACAAAAAGCCAAAATCTTTAAGAGTACAGCATAAAGTATACTCTGCCTGTCCTTGAGGGAAGCAGACGACCTCCCCTGCTGTGTGTTTAAAACAATCACACCCATCTACAAGCCTCTGCAAACTTCCACCAACTTTGTTTGCTTCACACAATCAGATCAGCGTCTCCTCTGCAACAGCACCTCCGGAAACCAGCAGAACCTTGGAGGAGACATGTCTGCGTCTCTGCTTCACAGAATGATTTAGAAAGTTGGCCTGTCCCACTTAACTGGCTCGTCCAGCTTCAGAGAGCTGTGAAAAGCCCATCCTGTAGCATCCCCTGCCAAGAAAATGGCTTCAATGGAGAAAAAGGGGAAGTGACATAAAACAAACTTGACTGCAAACATTATTTTCTCCTTTTGGCTAATTTGTCCTGCAGTTTTTTCTTGCTTTTTTGTGTTTTGATTATTATTTTGTCGTGGTTTCTTCTCCAAAGTAAGCTCAGCCTCTAGTCATTTTTCTCACGACTATGTTCCATCAAAGACCATAAAAATGACTCATCAACCAAACATTTCTGACCTGTGCACGACCCCAATGACCTATATCGAACTATGTATCAATTAAATAAGCATGGGCTGAAAAGAGATGTTGTCATGATGAAATCATCATGTTGTTTGGTTTCTCTCACGCTTCATGAATATATATCAAGCCTAACCTCCCTGTGAGGTGACACTCACAGCCACTGCAGAGAAAGGCATCAATATTACACAAAGTTAAGTATTTATGGCTGACATTCCTGTGAGTTTTTGCATCATACAGTACCATAACTTATGGATTCTGTTTGTCTTTCTGTCAGACTTTTTTTTTTTGTCATTGCCATTTTGAGGACAGTTCGAAGCGATGAAATATTAAAGTTCACTTTTAAGCCTGAGCTTGTATCCAAAAGTGAGACAATAAACAAAAGTCTTTGAAGCTCGACAGTGGGAGAGGTCTCATCTGAGGTGAATTCATATTCCACCCACCTGCCTGTTGTTGCCTTCTGAGCCACATAAGGCAGTAATTGTTTTTGAACGCCATGCATGTAAACACATGCATGCACACACACACACACACATACAGGCCTGCAGACAGACAAACACGATGAAGGCCTTACATTTGAGCCCAGCTATTATTGTTTTAGTCAATGCATTCATCAGAAAAAGCAGTTTTCCTTGCATGTATTCCATAAAGGCAACGCAGACTGAGGGTAAAGTAGCGGAGACTGAATCCATCTGTCACTCAAACTCTTCCTCCAAAAAAAAAAATCCTATTTGTTTTTAAACCATTACAGGCATTACCCATTTGTAGGAGACTGCAATCTCTGAGGTTTTGTTTATTTTTTTAACCAGCACTCACCATGCCCGGCCATTTACTGTAATAATGTGCTCTCGGATAAAAATCTCAGGCTAAAACCCAAAATCATTTTCCCTAATGTGTACTCGAGATGTGTTGTCTCGCATACAGGCCCAGCATGAAGCCACAATATGAAAATTGATGTAATTGCTGTGTTGTCAGTCTGTTTTCTCCATGAGTGACCCCTGGGCCATCGCTCTGTTTTTTGCTCTGTCACTCCATTTTTCCCCTCATCCTCCCCTCTCCACTCTTCCACACTCACTTGCTCTGTCAGTTTATTGGCTGTCTCTTTCTCCCCTCTTATGTCTCCTGCTCACTTTCTCTCTTTTGCTCTTCGTGCCGCTTGCCAACACCTCCACCACCCCGTCCACACCCCCTCCCTCCAGTGCTTAACTCTCTCCATCCCCTGCAGCCACAGAGGCCTGATTTACTTCCACTACTGGGTGAAGAGAGGGGTTTTTGTCTGCAACCAGCAGCAGTCACATGGCGCCATGCCGGGGGTGACAGCGAGATTAACAAACCTGCAGTCTTAGTTGCCCCTCCTTCACAAGCACGCATGTGTGTGCTTGGAATTAGATGCATGTGGTTGGAAAGAACAGAATTTGTATTCGTGTTTTTTGAGACAAAAAATTCCTCTATGTTTGTTCTCAAGTCTGTTTCTCTGCATTATTTTAGTTAGATTAACACTAGAAGGGTCAGAATTCCATTCCTACTAGAAAGGACACGAGGGGTCATTTTGACCACCAGATTCCAAATTCTATTATCTCCCATGATAAATACCCAATGTAGACAATAATGCATTTATAGTGTTTGGATATATTTTTAAAAAATGAAATAACACCTGAAGATATGCCAAGGAGGAAGAGAAAACGTCCACTTTCATCGGAGACGGATCATCCAGATCCACTCCCCGCTGATGCAGGTGAGCTTTGCTCCGCTGTGCTGCTGTGTGCCGCGCTGCTTTGAGGGACAAAAATTGCCTCTATAAAAGGAACTCGTGACTGCTCTCAAAGTTTTACTTTTGACAGAGAAAATGATAGTTGCCAAACAACCAAGATGCAGCTGCCATCGCACAAAAATGTATTATTTTGACCGCAGCAGAGTCTGTGCGGTCATTTTGACTGCCTGTGGCCGAAATAGGTAGAAGTGATCACATTTTGATTCACTTTAGTGCAATTTGTGTAAATAACATTTTAAATGAAAATACAGACATTTTTAGGAAAAGTCAGGGACCAGCAGCACTGTATTTTTTTTTCAACAGAGTTACATGACATATAAATGTGAAAATAGTCAAAATAGCCATGATGGCCTTTCTAGTGTTAAATTTTAACAATTCCATTTCATATTGGTCTCATGCCAAGATCAAGGGTGAAATGTTTCAACAGCTGTAAGGTGGATAAAAAAAAATTCAGTTTGTTACAAACACTGTTTTGCACGAGGTGAACACTCATGTCTTTAGTGACCTCTTGATTTTCTCATGTAGCAGCTCTGACCCTGTGATTCCACTGGTTGCATGTGCGTTCCAGAACGGCTCCTGTGCGTTTGCTCTGTGCTTCGCCGTCCATCAATACTCACACTCATTTCAGAGTGCAGCACGACAGGACAGCTTTAGAAAACCTCTGAACTGTTGACTTCAGGCCTGGCTTCACAAATACTGACATTTTGTTTATGAAGTTTAGTGAAATATAATCTGACATCAATACGCAGTGTTTTATTCTGAAATTAACCGGATATTTTAATGTTGTTTAGTGCTGCACTTCCTGTCCCACTCGATCTGCTTTGTGCTGAATTGCTGCAATGTGCTCTGACATCCCACAAAAATAGAAACCTTGCGTATCTGCTGTGGAGGACTCCAGATAACTGGAACAGTGATGGAGCAGAAATGCAACACAGGTGTTGAAGACCTGGTGTCTGTACCTACACACACTGACTTGAAATGCAGACTGAGCATGCACTGAGTTGAAATGTATCATCTCCGCTGCTGTGCCGGAGCAGAGACGGACCTCACATGCATCTGGTGGAATATTGAGGTAAGTGTAAATCTCCTATTGCCTGCCATCCACAACTCTACCCTTAGATTAGTGCAACCATAGCATGCTAGCACTCTAAAATCATTCTAACATGCTAACAGAATGCTAATACACTAAACTTTGAAACATAACAGAAACAAAGTGTTTTAACAGGAAATGTTGTCATACTTACGTTAGCATAAGAGTGTTAATATACCAACAGCACACGTTAAGCAAAACACGAAATATGATTGTTTTAGTATTTTAGCACACTTCCAGTGAATTTGAGTATAATTTGCTAATCACAGTTTGCAAATATGTTATAAATTACTTGTCAAACATCAATATGCAAATGAGATAGGATGGATCAAGAGTTAGTGAAGTATTTCCATGTTTAGTATTTATAAGTTGATATTTGAGTGTGTGTGTGTGTGTGTGTGTGTGTGTGTGTGTGTGTGTGTAAGTAAGTCTCACAGTGTATGACAGACTTCATCTGCTGTGAGGAATCAATATTTGTTTGGCTTTCAGGCACTTCTGCATTACAATTTGTTATATAGTGGAGCTTTAAATATGTTTTTTCAAGTCTTGGCTACAGTTTGTGATTTGAAAGCATTTTTAAAGCTTGTCATTAGTAATTACAGCATATTTGATATAATAATAACAATGCATATGATGCTAACATTCATCCCAAAGCCTTAAGTGTTAACACTATTTTACAAATATCATTCTCTCAATGAAACAATGCAGAGTAGATTCTGGTCTGCTGTGCTGTTCTTAAATCATTTAGATCAGAGTTGCAGTAAAGATCTTGAGAACAAAGTTGTGTCTTTATTTTATGTTTATCCATTCTATAAATCTTTAATCTGGATGTATGAGCTCATGGGGTAGTTCGTCTGTAGTTAGCTACAGACTTTAAGCCTTGTTCATATTTTCAAAATCATCATAAATGTCAGGCTTTTGTGATAAAATAAGTGTGAGTGAGAAATGAGACCCAGAGAAGGTGTGTGAACATCTGTGAGACAAATATAATTAAAATATGTGTCTGTGTGTGACTGTAAGTGACGGTGACAGGAGATAGATGCGATGATAAGAGACAGACACCACATGAATTTGTGTATATATAACGGCCTGTGTGTGTGTGTGTGTGTGTGTGTGTGTGTGTGTGTGTGAGAGAAGATAACAACACGACAAGTTTTTTGCAGGTCTTCATACACCCGCTGCTCTTTGTGAGGGATGAGGTGTTGTTGAGTTGGCTGATTTACTGCACTCAAAGGACATTGTGCTTTCCTATTGTTTCGGTGGCAGCACTGCCACTTTAAAAAAGCTTCAAAATCTCTTAATCTGGTTTGCAAAGGTCCAACCACACATGCACTGTCCATCCTACATACAAGCAATGGCAACAAAAGTTAAAAAGAACAAACATTTCTACCTCAGTCTACCCTTGTCTTACTTTGATTGAATTGAAATTTGGAGTATTTCAGGTTTCATGTTAGGCAGCTTTAAACATCATTTTAAACTAAAGTTTATTTAGCTGCTAACCCCCCAAAATCTGCAAAGGATAAGCAGGTCTAATGGATGGCTACATGTACAGGGGAAAATAATTTACACAGTACACGTAACCTGAGTACATGTTAAAAACGCCAATGAAAAAGCTACAATGGAGTTTAAAATCAGTGAGTTTTTGGTGTTGTCCATGAGGATCAAATAGCGAGGGCTTCTTTCTTGATTTTTCTGGACTGTTTGGCACCAATGTCGATAACATTTATGCCGGATATAATCCATTGTGAGAGAGACACTTTTTAACGGAATATAGAAATTGTCATATTTGCCCATGAAGAAAAATTTCCAGAAGGACACGTCAAAAGGGGAAAAGAAAAGAGGTCATTTCAGGTTGGCAAAAGATGTTTGAATCTATGACCATCATGTATAAACCCAAAATGAACAGGGATAAAAGACAATACAAAAGCACACAAATGCCCAAAACCCTGATGGAGCAGAGCCATAATGGAACCTGAGTGAATTCACCCAAATGGAATTGAGTGCAAAAAAAAGTCACCATTTGCTGATGTGCTGCCTCTAATTTGTTTTAAGCCTGCATAGAGACCTGGTGTCTGTACCCTCATCCAACTCCAAACCAGATGAGAAAACCTCTGATTAAAAACTCACTGGCTCTGAAACATTACATGCAAAACATCCTTTTCCAGGCTCACTTTGGCATGAGGAAGGAGTCCTTTTACTGTTAATTCTTAGGCCACCAGCTTTTTTTTCCCTTTGATGATAATACAGTACAAAGAACATGCAGATATGTGTTAAAAAAAAGGCTCATAGAAAATTTCAGTAGGGCTGGCTGAGGCTGCACACAGACAGATTTTAGCCCTCATGAAAGACTGCAGTTCCCTCATTTATTCGAGTGTTTCAACTCTGTCGACACAGTGGGGGTGCCAACACAGAGAACCCTGCTAAAAACTAAACAAAACAAGGTCATCAAAAAACATGGAGGGAGAAAATGCAAAGTTACTCACTAGTCAATCAAATACATGCAAACTCAATCTCCTTGTAGATTACATTAGAATGTGAACTTTAAAGACTTTTTTTTTTCCCAGAAATAAGAGCCACTCACTTTTGCTTCTTTTGCTGGCAGTCTATAGAGATATATTTTCAAAACATCAAAACCATCTAAAAACATCCATTCAAAACTCTCAACAGTGTGTGGTATAATCCAAGTCTATTATGTTGTAGGCTCAGTACTTTCACAATACTTTTATTTCCCCCAGAAAGCTACTAAATCCAACACATTCCATCCGATTTTTTGTGTTGCGCGTTACGGTTATTCTAAACGTCGGTGAACTTCAGCTAAAATAAATATGTTTCCGCGTCTCTCTGCACCAGCAGTTTTTGTTTGCTTATCCTTATGTTCTTATGTAAAAAAAAAAAAAAACACTGAAAAATTCATCCCAAACTTGTAAGCGAATGAAAATGGCTGGTGCGGAGAGAGAGGATTTTCTGCAGGTTTTGGCAGAACCATATTTATACAATCTGTTCATCAACGTTTAGAATAACCAAAACATGCAACACAAAACATTGGATCAAATGTGTTGGATTTAATGGCCTTTTAGCCAAAATAAAAGTGTTTTGGACGTACTGAGCCTACGGTGTAATAAAGAAGATTTTGGAAGAAATCTGTTTACCGTGGAGGTCCGCTAGAAGGAAAAATATATATTTCTCACTTTAAGACATCTTAGGTTGAGTAATTAATATACTAAACAGAACTTTGCGGTGAAGTATCACTTCAAAGCACAAGGAACTGTTTGTCTAACTGAACCTCCTGGATCGCATTTCATTGTTTTATCAGTATCTGCAGCAACATGCCAGCCATCCTGTTACACACACCAGATATGTCACACAGACAAAAGTAATCAGGATATTATTATATAGTGATCTGGGTAAAGAATTTGATGAAACAGTTCCAGACAAGTGACATGAGTCAACATGGGGAAAGAGGAAAATAGCACAGCCTGACACATGTGGTCCTCTCTCAACATATGTATTTGTGTTATATTTGAAAATGCACGTTGTTTGGATATTGCTCACCAAAAAACGCAATCACAACCATCCTATCTAGTGGGACTGCGTGAGCCTCTCTATGATCAAGTTTTGTTCATTAACTCATTATCTCATTACCCGACTCAACACCTTGCAATGACCTCAAGGACGTCCCCATCACTGACAGACCGTCTAAGTGAATCAGGGTGACAGCTGGGATCCTGAACTGACGTGGAGCTGAATTTTATAGTTATCATTAGACAATAACTGACTTGTAGAAAACAGCTTTCTTTGATTGGATTAGTGTCAAGGAAGAAAGGTGAAATTGTGGTTTTAATAGAGACCAACAGTTTGACTTATCGACTGACCTAGAACCCAGAAAAATGCAGGGGCAGCACCTGAACGAACCATTGCAAATATGAACCCCTCCTTGTGTTTCACCCCCTTTATGTCTGGCTTTTGATGGATGTAGTTCCAGAAAGGCATAGAAAAAGAAGAACTTTAGCCAAGCTTTTCATTTTAGAAATTGGAGAGTGTTGTTTTCGCTGCCAGCTGTCTATGTGGATTCCACTTGTTAATAAAATAACTGCTGTTCAATGGATCTTGCTGACATTGTAGAATATTTGATATAGGGAGAGACTGACATCAAACAGAGGACGATGAGTCAAACTTTAATATGTCTGCCTGTATTTGACTGTGCACACGGTGTGGAAAAAAACAACCAGCAGCTCAAACTTAAAACAATAATCAAATTCAAAGGAAATAGCAGTAGAGGAACATTACCTTTCTCTTGTTGTTAGGGCTCACGTACAAATAACTGAGTATTGTCTTCGCTCCTACTTTGTCATTCAGCTTCTGGTATGTTGCTCCGTAGTCAGTTGACCTGAAATTTAATCAGAAAGGTCTGATGAATACTTAATGAATTACTTGTTGCTCTTAAAGAACCCCCTGAGAATTCAGTGTGAGAGGGGAAAGAGCACTGACGTAATTAAGTCCCTTTTGTCTAAACAAAGCAACATGAGCCCCAGCGGGGGAGCAGGAGCCGCTTCATTACGGTCACTGTGTGGTGACTCCAGTTGTTGTTTTTATAATCCACACAAACACACACTGAAACCAGAGCGGTCACTGAATATTAAACATAGGCCTGTCATGACCAAATAACACGTGAACAAAAATGAAAACAGGTGGTCAAAGTAAGTATGCCAACTTCTATAATAAAATGCCCATACTTTTAGTTAAATAT
>JAQFJA010000020.1:27284887-27302175 GCA_029874485.1 Naso brachycentron
GCACCCCCCACCCCCACCACAGAACAACCCGATCCACCTTCTGCCCTGGTATCAACGTACCCAAAACAACAGCCTGTGAGGAAATGGCCACAGGAGACTAACAAAGCTTTAAAACACCACACTGTATGTGTTCTGTAAATCACATGGAGAGATTGCTGGTGATCTCAAAGACTGCATAACAGAGTACGTCATCTTTTGTGTGAATAATGCTGTTCCAGCACTGTACAGTGTCCTCAAAAACAGCAAACTCTTGGTTACCGGAATCACTAAGGTCTTACTGAGTGAAAGAAGAAGACGGCCTCAAGAGACGGACACAGGGAGGCAGTGAAAGGGGCTCAGTGAGAACTCAAGGTGAGAAATAAAGAGAGGAAGGACAGTGACTGTAGAAACTGAAAACTTTCCTGTAACTACTACTTTTATTTATATTCATTCAAACACATTGTGTTTCTGACCAAAATACAATGTGTTCAGTCCCTGAAGTCTAAAAAACACATTGAATGCATTTCTTCCCTAATGAGCATTTGAAAATGTTTTTTAAAATATTCAAAACCCAAACTTTTAGCTTCAAAAGTTCAAAATTTCAAAATTTGTGGCACAGTTTAAAATCCTGTGTATCACAAAGCTGCACACTCATGCATGCAAACATGCACAAAAGTGAAGGTTCATGATGTATTGGCCTGATATTGGCCTATTGCAGATATATTGGTATTGGCATCTTTGTTCTCCAATGAGTTCCCATGTTAAAAACAGTTTTTTAAGGCTTAAAAAAAAACTTGGACGACTGATTTGAAACGGTTTAATCACGTATTTTGTCCAGCAGAGGGCAGTTCCTTATTTCATTGGCAATAAGTAAAGTGTTTACTGTTTGGTGCAATGACGTTTGGAATAAAGTTTGTTGGATATCCTTCCTCCATTACATATTTTTGTCACACATATTTAATAACCACATTCAAAATATCATATATAGAGTATCATCCAGTATTTTGGACATCGGAATTTTCTTACTCCCTAATATCATGATCAGTATCAGCCCCAAAAATCCCATATCGGCCCTAGTCACTAGCACCCCTAGTGGCCAACAATTCCAGAAGAGTCTTTACCTTGTGAAATTATATCAGTACATGATATGATAGAAGGTTATGGTTTTACCATATAATATTAGCTCAAGATCATTTTAATGAATTGACTTTGAATGGCCACTAAAAAATATGAATTCCAAATTGAAACAGCAAAATCAAATTATTAAGTCCAAATAATATTACTTTACAATTCTTTCAGCAATAAATAAATAAAATAAAATCGGACACAAGATGGTTATAACAGTTTAAATCATTTCACGGCGTGTGATGAAAAAAGATATCTAATAAAAATAAATAACATTAATAGGATTAGATGCATGATAGATTAGTGTTGGATACGTCACAGATTAAAATTAAGCAGGCATCTCAATGCTGAACCGCCACATTCAGCATTGAGATTAATATTCTCATGTCAATGTGTTTGTGACCACAATAGACTGTTTATACAACCTTTAAGAAATTAGAAACTGGTTTGAAAACATGCACGGCTCAGCCACAAACAATGTGTGGACGCCAGATAATGAACCAATTACGTCCAATTATGTTAATCATTTACACTAATTATATGAATTAATGATGTCATTGAAGAGGTTTCTTGAGAAAATTAGTAATTCTACATCTAATGCTAATGATTCCTTTCGCACCTTTCTCCAAAAACAATCATTCCAGTGAAAAAGGTTGAATTAATGAGGGGAATTTTCAGCGCTGTCTGACAAATATTCTTTGTAATTTGAGATAATTTCCAGCCAGAATAACATGTAAGGAGCAATTAACCGGCGATTACAAGAGAAAAGACTGGTGTTCAATTAAAGGGTTAATTCTATCGTGTCTCTATTACTGCTAAGCGGCTCTCAATGTGCATGAAATGAGACGGATAGAAAGTGAAGGCGTGTGGAGCTTTACCTTCACAGGAAACCATCAGTTAGTTTATTTATCACCACAAGCACAACCTGCTGACGATGGCTGCTGCACTGAATAACAATTTCAACCTCACAGGTGTTTTAAATGATTTACTGGTGAGGGAACAATGACACTTGTGTGAAAAAAGGATGACAGCACATTACTGAGAGAGTTGAAAGCAATATCTCGTGGTTAGAGCATCTGTAGCTTCAGCTAAATACACTCAAAGAAAATCATTTGTGTGTTTTTAGCCAGCTGTTCCCTGAAGCAGAGGACCAAAATTTTCAATATAAGACACCAAGAAAATGCTTCAGCATACACTTCCATGCAGGGTCTATTTATTGCAACGCAATGGTCTTCCACTTCTCATTTTTGCGCTTTAACCTGTCATGTCTTTCACTGCTGCTAAAGCATATTTCTAAATACGTGTTAAATCCATTGGCTGTACTTTGTGTAGTGGCAGACGCTCTCTCCTCTCAGCATGCTCAAGTCTGGCAGGCTGACAGTGGAGTTGTTTCACTGCATAGAACTCATTACTTAAAATCCTCAGCTCTGAAACAGAAGGTCAGGGATCAGCAAATCCTCACTTCTGGCCAGGCTTATGATTCCATTCTGATGCAATTTTTCAACTCCAATTCCCTGATTATCGCACGCCTGCCCGCCAATTTGATATCTCATCTGTCTAAGTTCAGACACATTCACTCTGCTTCCATTTTCACCAAGCTCTGGCACCTACAAAGCGTTCCACGGGCTGCTTCTCCAAAACAAACAGCTCGCTTCTCTCTTGTCACAGTTTGGCATGCTGTCAGTGACACACTATGAACAAGGACTGTATCTGAAAAGCTGACCCATTAGCCACTTTTTTTTCTCTATGGGGAAAAAGTGTTACAACCAACATCACTGCCAAGTGTGTGGAGATCAAAGGTGAACTCATAGGTTAACAGAGATCTCTGTTCACGACTGACGTGTGTGTAATTGCTTACCAGTTAAAATCTATTTCTATCCTTCAAAAAGTAATATAATTTAAAGATGCAATAAAAATAAATTCAGTAAACACTTAAGTCTTGGGTGTAATTTAATTAGATGGTTTTTAGTGTTGCCTCAGCAGTCATATATTAAAATATTTTCATTTTTTGATTGAGTTTTTGGCAATTTGGGGGAACCTAATTTAAAAACAAAGAAAGTTATAAATTACTTATGTATTGCTTATACTTTCACTTATTAACATTTCAACTCAGTGAAACATTCACTTTTTTTCAGTGAGTGCTTAAAAGCTCTATCAAGCAACATAAGGCCTGATTTACTAAGATCTTAAATACAGAGTAATGAGATGCATGTGCGCTCTAACATATTGCACGTTTTGTTGGTGTACGTTTGTGAGTGATCTACAAAAAATAATTGCATGACTGACAACAGGTGCTAACATGGTGGTGGGGGCAGTACTTAAATGAAGGGTTGCGTGTTTCGATTGTTTCTGCCACGAAGAGTTCAGAAAGAAACCGGCGCAAATGCAAAATGAAATGGGGACACACAGGGAGGGAGGAGAGGAGTGTACTGGAGGAGAGACACACCAACTACGAAATAAAAGAGTGATACAAAGACAAATATGGATTTAATTTTCTTCAGGCTACAGTGGCTGTGATTGTTGTGTTTCGTTTGGCTGCAAGAGTTAAAGTGCAAAAACAGATAAGAGCCATTTTCAAAATGAAGGAATAATTGAGAATGACATTACAATGAATAAAGATAATAAAAATTCATATGATAAAATACATTTAATTTTATCAAATTTTTATTATTCTAAATCATATTTTTTATTCATTTTGAGAGGAATGATTTTACCAAACATAAATTACCTCAAAGACTCCAGAGAGTGCAGCCTGGAGAGACTCATACGAGCCTCAAAATCAGCCAGAGTCTCATCCAAAAGTTCAAAAATTGCATTGCTGGAGATGTGATATGTAGGCCTATTCATTTTTCTTCTGTCATACCAGAAATTTTGACACAAGTGGTAAAAACGCGTTCTCTACAAATTCTTTCATTTCCCAGTGATCCTTATCTCCCCATTAACAGCAGCCGTCTGTGCTCAACACTGGGCAGATTAACACCTCCATTTCAAACGTATCAAATACAAATGCAAACTACAGTCACTAACATGACTTTCATGCTTGGTAAATCACAATGCGTCTGCTAAATTTTTGAATTTACATTTTCTCCTCCCTGCACACTAGAGTAAAAACGCCCCATGTTGCATATTTACGTAGGGAAAGGTGCTAAATTGACAGTGTGCGCTATCTTGTTTATTTGAAAGACAATCCTCAGTGCGCACCCTTAGTAGATCAGATTGCACATTTGTTTGCGTGTGATATCAAGTTTGCACATTTTTATGCACCAAACCTTTAGTAAATCAGCTCATAGAGTCCACAGCACTCACTTTCGGTACTGTGAGGCTGTGCTTAGCCTATCTTGCTTATCTTCCTTACTCAAGTAAAAAGTAATAGCGTACAGGTCCTGATATTAACTTGGAGTATAAAAGTAAAAAGTTTCCCTCTGAAGAACATTTCTACCAGCCATTTCTGTGCAAAGTTAGCTGAACCTCACGTCGAATTAATAAAATGCAAAGACTATTCATCTTAAAGCTGTAGTTGGTAACATTTGGAAATCAAGCTAGCTGTCGCGTGAGGCTCCTTGTAAAGCAACTCCACTGCACCCTCCCCTCTGTGTTTTTGCTCCAGCTGGCATTTTAATTCATTTGTTGTTGCTCTCTGTTTTAGGGCCAGTTTGCACAAAAGATTCACAACAAGGTGAAATGGTTGCAGGGAAAGTCGCAGCGGAGTAAAGTGGTCCATCTCAGCTCGTCTAAAGTCGGCTTATCGCGTTTTTGCAGACACTTTTGTCAGCAGAAGCAAGTTTTGAAGAGTAAGGCACGTCGCTTGTTTCAGCAGTCAATTAGCTCGTTCAGACGTCACCTTTCACCAAGAAGCCCAGCGCATCAGTCAGGACAGTGAAGTCAGAGAGCGGCACTGACTGGTCAGAGGTAACAGGAGGGTTAGGATTTTTTTCACTCCTGAATACGGAAGCATTGGAAAACACAGAGATCTTGCAATACTCTTAGACCATGTCGCTGTCTATGGGTATATAACAGTTTTTCCAAATAGAACATAAGAAAGGTATTGATGTTTACCCAGAAGTTACCACTACATCTTTAAAAGTAGAATCAGTAGGATTTGGCCGAGCTGTTCCTAAACGCAAATGAGTTGATTGTTCAGTCTCATTCCCAGAATGTCAAATATCGACATTTTGGTTTTGCAAAGCGTCCTAATCACAGCAAAAAAGATAAAAGTATTTCAACTAAAGTAATGAGTCGGTTTTGAAAATGTAACAAGAAGTATAATGCAGGAAGGAAAAGTAAAAAGTTGTCAGAAAAATAAATGCAGATACCTGAAAATATACTTAAGGATAGTAACAAAGTATTTGTACTTCGTTACTTTCCACCTCTGCCGAGCAATGTTGGGAGGTAAATGCTAACATTAGCAGGCTAACGTGATGCTCAGCATGTTTATCATGTTCACCATCTTCTGTAATATTTATCTGTAAGCATGTTAACATTTTTAATTAGCCTTAAACACAAAGTGCACTTGAACATATTTGAAGTTGATAAATGCCATTTGCTTTGCAGATCGCAAATCTGTCTTTTGATCCATCCTTTGGAAAACATGAATGCTACAACAAATTTTTTTACATTTGATTCTTAAAACAGTTTCACCTGCTGGTGTTAAATGAAAAGTTAGCAAATCACAAAAAAAATCATAGGGTTCATCTTACCATACCATGTTCAGTGGTAATCCATCGATCTTGAGATATTTCAGTTTTCCAAACTGAACTGAACTGGAGCAGTGGACCGCCTCCCAAACACTGCCATGCAGACTACAGCATGCCAGTCACATATGGGCAACAACACAATTACAAATTTCAAGTCCATCATACACAGACTATAAGTCTATTTATGGATGAGTTGTAAAGATTGTTTAGTACTTTAAATATATTTTCTTCAAGATGTTTCAACCTAAAATGTGTTATACCAGACATGGAGAGGATCATCAGAAGAGCTAAAAGAGTCCAGTGGAAGTTTTTAGTTACACAGGCAATACAGCCTCAATTTTGTCCAAAGAAGTGAATTGTTCTCTGTGGACAGGCAAATGATAAACAAGTACACATGGTATCCACACTGAAATCTAATGCAAATCCTGAAAGCATTTCCAACAATTCCATAATGTTATCGCAAAAATAGCATCAGACGTTGCATAATTGGATCCCTGGGAGATGAAAAATGTCCCAGCAGCTAGACAAACAGGTGGCAAATCTGATTACAAGGCTTTAAAGGTGGAGGGAATCTGTATCAGCCTTGAGCCATTCTTGGAGGCACTGCAGATGATTTATGGTGGACAAAATGAGGAGTGTTTACATGATACAAATGAATCCACTGATCCAGCATCAATAAAAGCCTCTGCCAGCTTGTAGGTAAGAACGAGGACAGGATGTAATTTTTTGGTGATAGTTCTTAGCATTATAAAATTATCATTTAGAGTTCTAAACAAAATGCTTGGATACTTTTTGCTGTTCCTGTGTCCACTCTCTCTGAGCCAAGGAAAAAATAAAGCTGTGATTATAAAATAGGGTTGACACATACATTTAGGGTTTACATTACCCAAACATATATGAGTTTAAACTGAATTTTTTTTCATCAATGCACACTAAGAATTGCTGAATGCAGAAATGCAACTTCAGTGTTGCCTTTCATTCCGCAACCTGATTCCCTTTGATGCAGCCTTTTTCAGGGACCTTTAAAGGAAGCTACTTAGTCAGAGCCATAAAAATTCTGAGGAGAATAATGTCCCGACTTTTCTTATCGAGGTCTAACACGCTGGCTGACAAAGTATTACCATAACACACTGCGGTGCATTGTCAGGACTCGACGAGCAGACTTGTGTCAGCAAAACAAAATATGGCTGCAACAACATGCAAAACCCTGAACTTAAAGCCATTAAAGGGAAGCAACAAAAGAGAGGAGTACGATACAAGAGGTCGCAACTTAAAAAAAAAAAAAACTACATTCATTATGTATTTGCGGCTATTATGTATTGCTAACTCATCAACAAAAAGGCCACGCAAAACACGCTCCAGGATTCAGATTTAGAACAAAAGCACATTTTCATTTTCTTTTTTACTATACCAGGCAAACAATCACTAATTGCATTCATGAGTTTGCATTTGGGGAAAACGTAGGGCATTAACAAATGCACCTACCCACAATTTCAAGGGGCATCTGAAAATGAAAAAGGAAGCCTTTTCTTCTGTGTGTGTGCCGGATGAGACATGACTAGGAGTCGTGCCAGACACTTGCAAATGCAGTCTGAGCTCCTCAATAGCGATGCTTTAAGCTGCTATCAGCACAAATAGAGGAGAGAGCTACTGCTTTACAGTTTCATTGATTGAGGATTAACTTTTCTTGTGATTAAAAAAAAAGCATGGTCTTTCAAAGAGAGATGCCTCTGTGTGGCCATTAGGCTGTAGCTTGCCTCTCCCACCACCACCCACCACCCACCATCACCCACAGCTCCCATTACTGTCAGCAAATCTATGATATCCACAAGCAGTGTTTCACGCCAGGGCTCTGCTTTTACTGACAGTCCCGAGTGGACAGAAGCTGCCAACACTGTAGCTGATGCTTCCAATCCTTAACAGGAAACTCTCTTGTATCTAAAGGCAGTTACACATTAGCAGCCTAAACCTATTTATATACTGAAATCATTCATTTCGGCTAATTAAGTCTGTTCTTATGTCTGAGTTTATTTGTTTCCCTAGTGCGCAAACAGTTGACACCATGCAGCTGTGTTTTGCTTTCATAAAAGTAGAATGTATGCTCCCACAGAGGGAGTGCACTGCCAGAAAACAGATGAAGAATATATATGAAATGCATGCAGCCAGTTTTATAGAAGGCAGGGGAAGTAAGGTGATAACTTGGACCAAAAACTGCAGGTGTAAGCAGAATATGCGCAAAATGAGTATGGCCAAGCTGGTCTTTAGCTTTATGCTAATCACCCTACATCAGCCTACATGTTTTGTTTTTCTTTTTACAACAAGTTCACAAACTAAATGGGAAATAAATGTAAAGAGAGTGAACATAATGCAACAAATACATTTTAAATTCATGATATGCAAGAATATTTCTATCCAATGCAATTTGGAGACCCTGTTTCCAAACAATTTAATGCTATATAGTTTAGAGGTCATGCAGTTCACACTTTAAATCATTTAGAAGCATGAAAATAAAGTGCAGACAATCTCAAAATAAATGAAATGAATAGCAGACAGCATTATGTTGCACAAGTTTTGGGCCTTTTTTCTTCTATTTGGATTTATTGCCTGCATCTTATTGCTCATGAATTAAACATTGCAGAACATTTAGAAGCAATCTGATCAATTTAGTTATTACGGCTTAGTTAAATTTCCCTAACTGACCCCATAAAACAACCACTTTAGAGGTATTGTCTTCAGCAAAGGAGAGGCTACCGACTCAGCCTCTGTGTCACTTTGCAAATTCCAGGTAAATGTATAATAAAGATTAATGGCCATGCATAAAAGAAAAGCACGGGAGCTAAACTGCAGATTTAGGACAGCAGCATATCATAATGACACAAGTGTTTTAACAGTCTGACTCACAGCACGGACCTGCAGCGTGCTGCAGCTCTGCTCGGTAATGCCTCATCATGACTCCCCAACAATCAAGAACAGGAATCAAAGAGGTGATTGTTCAGAGAAAAGTTCACTTTGGCTTTTTGTGATCCTTCCAAAATGGTACGAAAAAAAAGACTACAATCTAAGTGTTTTATGCTCTGAATGCTGGGATTGCAACAGTGCATACCAATATGGGATTTTAACAAATTTTATTCCAAACATCAGTGCACTGAACTGTAACCATGTCACTTATTGGTTACTAAATAACGGACGGACTACCCTCTGCTGGACAAACGAAATAGTTACATCATTTAAATCACGAGTCAAAGCTTTTTTTCCAGCCTTAAAAAGAGCTGTAATAGTTGTAAGGTAACTGATGTAGTCATTGGGCTTTGATACACAGCTGACAATATTCCTTCCCAATGTTATCAATTTAAGGAGAAACATCTCATTAGGGTCCAGCAATGCAGCAACTGATCTCAATACAACAGCTGGCAAGGGCACCATAAAGGGGCCACCATGGCTGATGCTCCTCACATTAACTTTCAACTTATAGTGTGGCTCTTCTCCAGTTTTATCTTCAGCCCCACCATTATGACTGCCAAGGTCATATCTGATGAAAACATGATGAAGCAGCAGTTTATCTTTCCACCTTTTCCCTCTTTCGTTTCCTCTCTCTCAATCTCCCTCCCCACCTTTCTCTCTCTCTCTCTCTCTTCCCTGGCACAGCCTTATTGAACAGCGGGGGACCGCTGAGTTTTAATTACAAGAAGATCCACGGAGTTAATTGAACATAGCACAGGCCCTAATTTCACTTTACGCAAATCAAGATGTTAGTTATGTAAATTCTGTCCCGTCCCACTGGAGGACTGGGGACTTCTGCCAGACACCAAAGTCATTTTCTCCCAACTGGCACCAAGCTGCTGTCTCTGCAGCTCACCTGAAGGACTTTTTATTAGAATACTCTCTTAAAAATACTTTATTCACTTGTGATTTCCACAAGGGCAGCGCATACCTATATATGCAATTTGTATATAAATGAGAAAGCACTCAGAGGTAGCAGATCACCACGGAGGCTGCGCAATTTTTTTTATAATGACACAAATATATAAAAAGCTTTATTAAGCATCTAAATTTTGGACTTGCATTAAAAAAGGGTGATTGAATATCATGCTGATTGACTGATGGCAGCCACAAAATGCTGTTGGATTGATTTGAGTGCATTAAATTTTGCAGAAGAGTATATATATATAGTTTCCATTCGAAAAAAGCGATGATTAACAATAAACCATAATTTCATTGTCTGAGAACAAAGTTGTGTGTAATTAAAAGAAAAAAAGGGGTCAGTGTATTAAAAACAGCAATATTTCTTTTTAATTGAAAACTGAATGTTTGATTTTTCTACAAAATGCTGTTTGATTGATTATTTGAAAATGTGTTAACTTGCTATAATAATTGTAATTGTTCTATTTTAATGATGCACACAAAAGGCAACCATTTACTACATACTGCTGTTAGAAACTAAGTACAATTAGCTGATAATTAGCCTGATCAGTCACTGTCAGTAAGCAAACCTATAACTAACGGCCGTTGGTGAATATCATATTTTGAGTATTTCTTTTACATTTTGTCACAAACACAAAAACAATGGTGAACAGCTAGTTTCTTTGAATTAAAAAAAAAACTCTGTGCTCTTTGAGAAAAAAATATTACGCCAGACCAACTTAAAGTGATATGAACCATTAAATGGTCCTCACATGTCCACAAAAAGACATTACAGTCTTCTTTCCAAGTCAGCTTCAGTATAATACATAAAGATGTACTAAAACTGTATTTCTGTGCAAACTTCTCATTTTGGATTTTGGCAAGTCAGCTCTCTACCAGCATCTGTTTCTCCACTGTGCTATTTTAGTGGGAAAAGACCGTGGAAATGCCAACAGTTTCATGTGTTTGAAGAAGCGGTGCAGTTTAATTATTTTGCAAAAGATTTTTAAGTGCACTCTGGATTTTTTTTAATGGATTTACATAGAAAAAAACTTGTTTTAGTTCTCTGACAACAGAAACAGATAAGTGTGTAAATAAGAAAAACAATATCCTGGATTTGGCAGCATTGAAACAGCCCGTCACTTTGCACACTAACAGACAAGGCTGCACCAAAGTAAAGAACATTTGTCCTCTCATGCATTTTTAAACTTGTATGTAATAAACTTGGGTGGATCATGTATTGTTACAAAGATCTGAAAATGATTGCATGATGATGAATAAATGATTTGGTAAGCTGGGCTGTCCTATTTAAAGGTCCTTTGAAAAACTTAATCACCATGGAGAATTTTGTTCACTTACAACACAGAGACACCACATGGTTCCAAGTACAAAAATACTTGTGTTTAAAAAAAAGAAAACAAGAAAAAAAAAGACTGGTAAAAGTAGAAGTTCTGACTCAACTTCTTTACTTGAGTAAAAATAATAAAGTACAGGTTCTGAAATGTACTCAAAGCATAAAAGTAATGTTTCCTTCTGAAGGACATTTCTAGCAGCCATTTCCATGCAAAGCTAACTGAACCTCAGGTTACAATAATGTAATTCAAAGACTATTAAACTTAAAGGTAGAATCAGTAGGATTGATCCAAGCTGTTCCTAAACGCACCAGAAAAAGAGTTTATTGTTGAGTCTCATTCCCAGAATTCCAAATAGCGACATTTTAGGTTGGTAAAGCGTTCTGAGCACAGCCAACAAGACAAAAACATTCAACCTAAAGTAACAAGCTTTTTTTGAAAATGTAACCAGTTGAAAGTGCTGATATTTGTGTTCGAATGTAGTGAGTAAAAGCAAAAAGTTGTCTGAAAAATAAATGCTCAAGTAAAGCACAGATTCATCATACTATTGGCTCACAAGCCTTTGGCCATCTTAAACAGGTTAATAAATCAATGATTTTGGACCCAACAAAACTTTACAAAATAATTAATACACAATTATAATAACTATTTTTGGGAAAAACAATATTTTCATTCCACACCTAAAAATGATTTGTCTACATATAAATGTTAACAATAAACCCCTTAATATGATGCAGTTTTTCTGTTTGTGAGTTGAAAAGCCCGTGAAGAAGAGATTTACCTGTGAACACAAGTCGCTTTTCAAAAATTAAGACAGTTTAATGTAAAAAAAATTGGATTTTTCCAATAGTTGTACAGCCACAGATTTGCACCAAAAATAAGCCACATCAGTTCAATGTACAATGATCTCAAAGTTTCCTTACACAGTGGTCTGCTGTTTTGCAGTTGTCCTACCTAGCTGTCATGCTACCACCGTTCCCTCATCTTCCTCGTGACAAAAGTCAGCTCTTATTCATGTAATCTGAACTAAATCACAGACATGTTGACCTGATACGAATGACACAAACAAATATAATGTATCAGATGCCCGATTTTGGGTGGCGGGATAAAAGTGGCCACGTGCCAATATATGCTGTAGCGACACTGCAAAGACTGACAGCTGTAGAGAACGGTAGTATGACTGTATGCTCTGGAGAATTCTAATGAGATCAAATAGATTAGAAGGAATCCTTTACTGCTGACAAAGTGTTAACTGTAGCCTGTGTCTTTAGGCCCTTTCCAATATGCTAAGGACTTACGGGAACCCAGTGAAAGGCTGAAATCTCTGATCCAATTTGGAAACAATGTGGCACCATTAGATTTATCAGTACATAAACCTGAACATAACCTTGGATTATACTGGCGGGGCTGATTTGATTTTAAAGCAATGATGAGGTCTAAAGGGGAAAGACGTGTGGATGGCAGTCTTCAATTCTGAATGCAATACTATTGAGCTGTAAAAGAGGAGGAAGCTCTGCATATATTGACTGAATTGAGATCTCTGAGGGGATGATTGGTTGGTGCTGTCCAGACAGGTTTTTGTTTGAAGTCCCATGATACCGAGCGCAGCCACCCTACTGTTTCTACAGGAGGTAAGTCCACTCAGTTCTGTTTGCACACCGGGCCTCATGGGAAATGCCAGCTGCAGCTAAGGGCAAGGGTAATGACAAAAGAAAATGTTCTGTCCGCCTTTCTTCCTGATCTTTCTCTCCATCTCCACCTGGGCCTTATCTTAAATACCTTGAAGTGGATGGAGGCTCTGGTTTGTTGGAAGCTGTCAGTAGCGCTCCAATGAGAGTGGCCTCTCTGGGGTTGATAGGACTGTGGTTTGCTCCATACTCAACACAGCGTGAGGCTGTATTACACAGTTGGGGCTTGTGCATTTTTCATACGCTGCAGTGCAATTGCCTTAAAAGAAGTGTGCGCTCAAATTCTATAAATATGGAAAGATGCCTAAAGAAATGATGTGGGGACTGAAAAAGCAGTGCCAGTTGTTTTATCTCTGCTGTATTGTGAATACATGTTGAGAGAACTCAAGTGAAACAAAGATTCAAAGAGTAAACACACTTCCTACTAGGGATGGGCATTTCCAGAATTTTTAATATTCGAGTACTCTCGTTACCTAATGAATGAGTAACCGATTACTCCCAAATTATTATTATAAAACATTTTTTACCATAAAAAAAATTAACAGAAGGTTCCTGTCCAACTGGAAACACAAGTGGAACCAATGTTTAGCTAAGAAGTAGACAGTACGCTATAGGGCTGTAAGAGAACATAACTATCTAATACTTTCATATTTATGTAAATAAATAACCAACAGTTGAAACAATAGTGATAGCCTCCTTGTCAACACGTTGAAAATCAGCCCATACATTCTTTCTACTCTCGTGACTAGTTACGTTACGCCGGCTCAACAAATGCCATTAGCTCAAAACTTAATAGGAGCATCTCCAGTTCAGATCTCCAGTCTATATTGTCATTATTAGCAGGCTAATCTTCTCTGTTCTCTAATGATCTCTTCTCTCTTCTGTGCCAGTAGGGCTAGCCAATGATGTCATGCGAGACTGCCTGTTGTCTATCTCCACGGTTTTTTCATTGTAAGCACATGCAGGCAAACATGGAACTAGTATTTCTGATGTCACATATTTTGCACTGCACATTATTATCGTCCTTTTTATCAAAGTATTTCCAGACATGACTTCTCCTGGCCACAGATGACATGACGCATGCAACGGCAACTGAGTTGCACTATAGTAGCCCAGAACAACGCATGCACAGCTGCGTGAGTAGTGACATGTTGCTCTAGAATGACGTTAACAATGAGTACTCAAGTAATTGAATTCATCCCTAATTCTCACATGAAACATTTCACACATTTTATACAATTTTGTCCAGACCTCTGTGACCATAAATGACCTGACCACAAATCAGCTTTCAGCTCAGCAGGATCCCTCTAAAAGCCCCAAGAACTCAATGAGGCAGCACGAGTCCTTGTGATCTGTCAAGAAGCGCCTTAACAAATACTTCTAACAGTCATGATGACCTGTCTTCCACACCAGCAAGGCTGTAGCTTTTTTGCCTCTATGGTGAATGATAAGTTCCATTAGAGAATCTACTGCAAAAGCTCTCATGGTTAGGACAGCTTGCATCAGTTTTCAAGATAAGACAGTGAGTTAAGGACTTAGGGAAGTTAAAGTCAAAGGCGAAAGCATGGCACTTACTTAAATGTCATTCTGTCTATTTCATTTGCATGTGGGAAGCATCAGGGCCAGTGATTGCCAAGTCGCAGACATAAGCATTCTCCATATGGGGCTTGAACCTGATGGGAAGAGATCTCAGATCTCTTGGAAGACAGCGAGTTGGATGAGCTGTTAAATGTAAACATCACCATTTACTTCAAAAAAGTCGAGCCTTTAATGCCGCAGCTCATCATTAAAAACGCATTTTACATCTCTACGATTCTGCCCATAATCGAGCACGAGGATGATTTCTTTGCGGGTTTTTCATGCAGCTGAATGGTTTCCCTCTACTTTCTCAAGTCTTAAAGATGCAGTCATTAAGTATCACATCATCTTGGAGAACATTTCATGTACAGTACTTAAAACCTAGGCTATTATTATTTCAGATCTGATATTCATGCTCCAGTCAAATCAGTTGGCCCAGAAAAGATCTTAGAAAAGAGAGATATCTCAGTGTCCCTTGTGCCACCAAACCTCTGTGGTTAATAAGGAAATTAAAAATGCTAAAATCAGAGCACACAGAGCAAAATATCACAGGTGGGAGGAAAAAAAGATGTCCATGTTCTCTGATAATGAAGAAAAAAGGTTTGGCACAGGCCAGGCCCAACGTTGACAATACAAAGCTGTCTCTGGAGCGTTCTTCGTTTCTGTCCTTCACTCGGTTTACATTCTTCTTTTTTTCCTCTTATCCCTACTGAGACTAATTATTTTACCCGTTCCAAGTCCTCTATATTTATCGGATGATAACAGCAAAAGGAGTGGCAGGGTAAAAGACAGATGCTGTGTATTTCCGTACGGCTTTCATTTCTCTTCTCAACCAGGTCTTACTTGCTCTCTTTTTTCTTCTATGTGCTGCCTCAGGTTTATTTATGCTGCTTTCTGCTGCCATGTGTTTTTAAGGGGGAAGAAGAAGAGAGTATGAATGCATGAGAAGCACTGCACAAGTAAAAACATGAAAAGGAGTCAAGAGATTGTGTCTCTTATTTGTTGGTCTTTTGCATCATATCATCACATCCACACAAAATACTCATCACTTCACAGTGAATCAGTACAGCTGAAATTACATTCAATGATGATAAACTGTACTCCCAGAAAAAGGTGTGTTTTTTTTTCAACCATGCTGTCAACGCATCTCCCAGAAACATGATGAACACTGGGCCTGAAGCACACTAACACTATTTTTTCTTTAGCTTATTCTAAATTCCAGACCTGGGCGGATTGTGGATGACAAGACATATGTGTTTTGGTTTTAATGAGAAGCACATCTCTGGCTAAAATGGGAGACTAATTTGCACACGGGCTCACACACAATTTCATGGTAATGATTGATAATGTTTTATTAATGCAAAATATTCTCTGCCAAGGATCTAAACAAATTGTGGCAATTTAGTCCTTCCATTGTGTGGTATCAATCATTTCTACCAAGCAGGTTCATGCATCAGTGCCAGTTTCCTCTAAAAGAGGTTTATAGGTCTAAAAGCAGCAGCTGCACATCTTTAGCACAGGGAAATCAAAAGATTTTTATTTTTCCCTAGCCTGACAACTTTTTTGAATTGTTCATGTGTTCAAAGACTTACCTGGAGGGTACGGTTTTGTGTTTATTAAATGTATTGTGTATTGTGATAAACACAGAGTTGTACAAAGACGGTACTTTTCCTTGGTGCTGCCGATGGAAGTAGCTAAGGATCAAGCCATCTCGCCTCCTTATCTCTGTTAAGAGTTGTACATACTGATCTGGTACTTGCTGTCAAAGATGTTTTTCACTAAAGCTCAAGAGTGAGGAGCATAGGATGTTGACAAAATTCTAGCTATGCACTGCGCAGTATGTCGCAGGTTTGAGAGCAAGGCAGATAAAACAATGTCATTCTAAAGGCTCACCAAGTTTCTGAAAATGCCTATTGTTACCATGTTAAATCAAAGACTGCTTGCTCATACCAATAACACGATAGTCAGGTAGGGATATTCTAATTTCAGACAATTGCGCTCAGAGCTTCTTTTGGTTTTCCCAATTGTGACCTCTACTCCTCCCTAGCATATTGTATTCATTAGCAATTGTTAGTAAGCTTGTTAACTCAGCCGTGTTTATTCAAAAGACCATTACATTTGTTCTGCAACTGTATCCAAGCCAGTCCTATTTCTGCTGAGCAGTTTTCACTCAGAGGAAGTCGTGATGATAGAGAATGCTGCAACACTGCTAATAAGCTATGACACTTTCCTCCTTGAACAGACTGCAAGCAGTGCTTGCTATTGGTTTGCTAGTTTACCTACTGCAACCACTGAATTTGATTTCACCATTTTAAACTGCTGGGGACACCTAGCTTTAATGGCAAATCCCAGTCTAATGCTTCACATTCTGAATGCACACTTGTCTATATGTCAGGACTAAAAAGTGTTTCTGCTGTTTATAGAATACTCCTGCCAGTCACTTGTGACTGATGCCTGCCAGCCTGACCTTCACAAGAGTCCCTGCACATTCAGCCTGAGGAAGAGGAAGAAATGGAAATATGTCGCACGGCAACAAGTTCAGGAAGATCAATCACTTTAGACGGCCCATTGTTCTTCTCGGTGGTTAAGAGGACAAAGGTCTATCTCTGAAGTAAGGAAGGAGCTTCAGGCAGGTACTTTGGCTGCTGGCCGAGTAGTGCTCATGGATTAATAATGAAGGTGCATGGCAGGGATGAGATGGAGGGACACTGGGATGGACTTCAGATGCAAGGTTTGGTGATTAGATATGCCAAATCATGCCAAATTAGAGATTCTTTCAAAGCAGATCTCTATTCAGAGTCACCAATCTCTGAACAAAATTGCCACATGCTTTTCTCCAAACAGTCTTTATCAGGGGTCTTCAAACTTTTTCAGCCCAGGGACCCCTTGATTGATAGAGAAACAGAGTAGGGACCCCCAGATTAAAAAAAAAAAGAAAAGAAAAGGGAAAAAAAGTGTTGCGTTTTAAGACA
>JAQFJA010000020.1:27414522-27426106 GCA_029874485.1 Naso brachycentron
ATTATATTGGCATCTCTTAAAGCAGTGTACGATAAAGTGATTTAAAATCGTCCTCGTAAGCATGTTTTTGCTCTTTCATCTGACTGGTGGGAAAAGGCAAATACAGCAGGTCACTGAGCTGTTGAAACCAAAACGCTGATTCAGTAAAAAAAGAAAAAAAAAAACTTTGATTTTTAAGGGATAATATGAAGAAACATGGCCTTTGGGCACATACAGACCTGAGGCTGTAGCTGATGATTTCCCAAACTAAAATCTCTGATCATACTGGCATAGACAACAGATGAGAGCAACCTGGCTTCTAAACCCTTTGTAAAGACATCCTGTTATGTTCAGTCCTTGGATTCTCTCTCTGCTCCTCCATCCTGTAACTTATGGATAATACAGCACATTGCACAAGTTTTAAATCTCCCCTAAATCGCCTGCTTTGCTCTAAATGGAGACAAAACACCCTTTCTTGGGGCTATTATGATGCCGATGATTAGTTATTTTCCATTTCTTGTGCCTTGAACCGTCGCAGATATTCAGCTCCTCATTGCACTGCTTCATTTTACTGTCCTTCCTCAGCCCTCTCTGATCACCTCATGTTTCATTGTATCTCATGTAAGCTGCTCCTGGCTATTATTCACAGCAGTTCTATTTTATTTTTTGCCTGCAAAGGATTTTTGCCACATTGTGCGATAAGGTCTGAAATCTTGACGGGAGGGGCTAGGAGCGGACAGCTTTAATTGCAGGTGATGACGGCTGGTGTGTTCACATGTGGGTGGAGGTATGTGTTTGTTTTGCTCCCTGCATATTGTGAGCAGCCTTTTGTGATGTGTGTGCTTGTAAGTGGACAGTTTACCACAAGCGGGTCCAAGCACCAACAGCCACCCCGATGCAGCCTCCTCACTGTCGGCTTCATTCATCCCGCAAGACATTTGTAGCTTCATTAGCAGTGTAATGAAAACCGTATCTGCTACATGGCCTTTACGCCCGCCTTTGTATGTAGCGTAATGCCGACTACAGCAGTTGTGCCTCGCACAAACACATGGGGCTGTAAGGTTCTGAATTATACATGATTTAATTAAACAGATTCAGAAGCTGATTCAGAGAGCACAAAGAAAACGAGATTACTAGCACAAGATGGCCCGCTGCGTTTGTTCACTGTAAGATTAGCACCGTATCGCCACTTTCTTTTGTCACTGCCTGCCATTTGAATGGCACAATAATAGCTACAATTGCATTGTCATTAAACAATGAGTGGTGAGTGAAGAAATGTGCTGAATTCAAATTTATTGGTCCCTGAAAAGTGAGGATGTGGAGAAATGTTGACACCTGTTTTTCTCTCTTTTTTTCTTGCTTTCTTTTGGCTTGCAGTGATCACTTGTATTCTCATCAGGTATTAAGAAAATTGAATGAGATCAGTGATAGGATTTACACAGCAAACAGAATAAATTATTGTTTATTATGTATGATGAGTAATAACTTTGTCATAAAGCCTAGATTTTAAAAGTGGTAATTGATATTCTCCGTACACCTGTCCGTCTGTTTCCCACCTTTACCTAAGATAATTCCCCCACTGATATGCTGGTTGGGGCTCAGCTGATGAGCTGGAATCATCGTGTGACCTTTGCCTCGTCGCAGTAGATGAATCAGAGACTGGGGGAGTCGCTGTGACCCTCATTTGCCCTGGCGCCGCTGCAAACAGCACAGCTGATGCTCAGGTATCTGCAGGATAATGTGATTCCAGTTCATCGCAGACACTATTGCCATGCAGACAATGGCGCAAGAAAATGAGGCCGTTTTCAAAATTGCCATGTAGGATGCCAGAGCTGTCCTCCTCTAGTCAGCAGCATTTGTCAAATTCAGATTGAATCAGTGGTGTTGTGCTCACACGGGCGATTAGGGAAAATAGGCTGCGGTTCAGCATCTCGCAGCACCGGCAGTCTATACAGACACTGTCTCCTATTTCACTCATAAGCCTTAAAGGTTATGTGACTCTTCAAATTAATGGTAAATCTATTGCAAAGTATGGCAACTATTGAAGTGCTACTGCTTTCATAAGAGTGAAATGGTTTTGTTTAGTATGCTTTAGATGTTCCAGCCACTTGATATATTGTAAAACAAACAGAGCAGCAAGAGAACCTCTATAAGAACTTAATCCCTGGAACTGAAACTCCTGCTGCTATTGTTCCAGCTGCTATCACTGTCGCGGTAGTGTGCGCTTCCTCCCTCCATCCAAAATAATGAGAAGTCCCTGCATAATGTACATTTGGAGCTCTTTTTACATTCTCAGTGCCAGGAGATTTTTCTTTTTCACATCCTGGTGAACCAGCAACTGCCACAGCCTAAATTTGGAATTCTTCTCTGTTTTGTGGAACTATGCTAATATGGCCCTCAGTCAACCTGTGGTTACACTGGCCCATTAGTGGCAATTACACTGTTTTGTGTGACTAGCAACAAAAACTTGGAATCTGCCCGTGAAAACAGTTATTTTCCCATTAACCGTTCCAGCACTTTATCAACCCAGAGCTGGCTGTGCTCCGAAACGGTACCACCAAACATCTGCAGACGAAACAATGCAATTATAGGAGCCATCTGGAACAATAATGTAGGAGAATAGATATGATTAACACTAACACAAACAGATGGCAAAGTGTTAGATTGCTGTTCGACAAGCACATAATAGGAGGGGAACCTTAAGCCCAATTATCAGTGGCAGCAGTCTGCCACCATTGAGGAGGAGGCCGGGCATTAGCAATTGAGTGAGGCTGCTGGAGTTGAGTCCTGGCAGCTTTGTTCTTTAATGCAAAGTTTAACTGGAGATCTTATTTTCAAACTAAAAGCATGTGATGTCCAGTCAGACATAAAGAGATCATTAAGAGGTTTGGGTTAGGCTGGGCTGTTTAAATGGGCTGTCAGTGTGGTGGGCTCTTGTCACACTGCATATGTTTAATACTAGTGCCTAGAGTTACATACTGGAGGCTCATCCTTTGTTGCATCCCTACGGAGCCCCAGAGGTGACATGAATGTTTTTTAAAGACACACACGCATTTCCTATTTCGTGCGAACATTTTTAAAAATAGCACGCGCAGTTTAATGAAGCAGGCATGCAAAATACAAATAAAACATGCATGCAATTTACAAAAATTGGTGCAATTTATAAAACGTGCGCACGAAGTAGAAAACGCGCAGGCATTTTACTAATCAGGGGCACACTAGTTAGTGAATAGAGAAAACGAAATAGAGCAAATTAGAAAGTGCATGTTTTTAAAAAAATAAACACATCCATGTCACCTCAGGGGCTCCATACATCCCACCTGATGACCATTCAATAATTATCAATTCGAAATCCATTAGCAAAAGCTACAATAGCTGTAACCTTAATGATCTATGTAACATTAGAGAGACTTCTCTGAGGATTGTTTTTTTTATTGCCCAGTTTTTTGGGGGGAACAAAATCAGTTAATTATTTGCAACTTTGTATCAACTCCCCATAGAGAATGACCATCCGAGAACGGAGGTTGTTGAGCTGGGTGAGCTTTCAGCTTTCTCACGCACCCCCTCCTCATGAAGAACCCATCGTCTCCCAGAAAATCTCTTCAGAGAATGTTTACATGTCATTGCTTTTAGCGAAATTGGCTTTCTTGACTAATCTCACTTCAGCATCTGTTCACTGTGCACCTCTATGGTAAGCCATGTACAAAACAAGAAACATTCCCCCAACACTCCAGCACCACCAGCAGCTTCCCTCAAGCGCCGTCCAGGCCTTTAGATCTGCCAACAATGAGGCTGCCACAGGAAAGCATCCAGGAAAATATACCCATATCTGTGTGTGATTATACAAAATGTATTTGGCAGGAGCTTGAATTGAAAATAAAGCTTCCAGTGCCTTTTATGTCATAGGTCACAATGTATACTGGATCAAATCTAACAAATCAGAAACATTTAATGAAAAAATAAATTGATAAGTATGGTATAAAGTGGGGTCGAATGAACAGCAGAGTTAATCACTTAACTTTAAGAGAAAAACAAACTCTTGGGGCGCCCGGTGGCTCAGTTGGCAGAGCAATCGCCCCATATACAGCAGCGGGCCCGGGTTCGATTCGACAAAAAGTTCCATTTGATAGTATCTAAAGTACTAAATCTTTTTTTTTTTTTTTTTTTTAATTGTACAATAAATTTTTTTAAACCAAGGCTTCACAGACGAAACTGTGAGGAGAAACAACAGCCGTTCTTCACAGAGTGGCAGCTAATGTGTTGGTCTGCATTCACTGATTTTTACTGTGCCACGTTGTGTGTGTAGGAGTATAATGAAATAAAAAGGAAATTGTCATATTTTGTATGCCAAGGCCTTTCTTTTTGTTTGCTGTGATGTTGTGAGACTTCATGAAAAATCACGTTGATAGAATATAAAGAAAATTACAGCAAAATCCAGCATTTTTTTTTTTCTTCAATATTTGTGTTTTGAGCTGCTTCTACACCGTTTTTACCATCAGACATTTCAGCAAAAAAGGTGGGGAAAAAATAATGAATAATAAAAATGGACAGCAAACCCCAGGAGCATAATTTTTAATAATTATTTTTATATTAACATTGTATGAAAATACATGTGTCAAAGGTGCAATTTTGTTTTTTGTTTTTTTTTTAATTCTCTGCTCTATAGATGGATTATTTTTGGGTTAAAAACAGCTAGTTTAACTGTTTTGCTCTAGTCTCACCACTCTAAAAAGCATTATTTCAGGATGAGCTGGTAGACTTGCAGCATTAAATCTCTAATGAACCCAAATACAAAGTAAGCAAGTAGCTTCTAGCCATAGCAAAGCATTTAGCAGCTAAGAGGACAGATTTTTTTCTACAGAGGACCAGAAACAGACGAGACAGAAGAGTGAATATTGGCTCTCGAATCAATCAGGTGGCCAGAAAGACGACTCCAGATGAATTTTAATGCTGCTTTGTGTTCAAGATGTTTGGCCACTTTGTCACCTGACACCTGGTTAATGTCTTCAAACAAGATCCTTCTCAACAAATCTGGTACATGTGCCCGTTGTGCGTGCAGCACATAGTGTAGCACAGAGCTGATCTGTGCACCTTTCATGGACATCAATGCTGTATTTCATGTAAAACCGCAGGATGAGGCGCTCCAACATCCAGGTCCATGGATCGTTAATGAAGGGTAAAATACGACTTTGCTGTTAGGTCTTTGCACGCCGCTCTCTTCCAGCCTTGTAGAATGAAACAAATGAATGTGCCACACATTAACCTTCTGCCCACTGCTGTCATCTGTACATATAATTTGGTGAAGAAAAGGATTAGAGCTGCTGGTAGGTACGATATCGCTGACGCACGCATTCTGTTGATGAGCTTGACATTTCAGCCAGACATGCACTTCATTGAAGCTGACAGCTGTGGTAAATAATCAAATTAATGCATTTTGCTGAGATGGATCATACCACTGCCAGGTTTGATGCTTTAATATGTAACAGAAGTAGCAACAAACATAAATTCTGCATTCACTTTGTTTGATATGCAGGAAAAATCTGAGGAACTGAGTGTCTAACTTTTAAGCTGTCATGACATGAAATTAAAATATAACTGATAGAACAGGAGACAAGCAAGAAAGTAACAATAAAAATGACAAAACACAAGAAAATGCGAATAATATAATCAAGTCATACAGCTGTGGATGGAGATGTTTGTTTGCAACAGTTGTTCAATTTATCACCAGGTTTTTAACAATGTGAAAAAGTACTTAAGGTTTATTTAGAATTCATTCTCTCTTGGAGTGAAAACATCGATTCAGAGCTGCGTTAATTATTTATTGAAAGAAATGAGGAGGAAAAGCAGTGCACAGCTTTCTTCAGGTCTTTCGGGGTTTAGTCATAGAAAAATAATGTTTTGTTTAGTTTTTCTTTATTTATTTCACCATGAAAAGAATGAACGGATGTGTTGCTTTTCCAGGTTTATTGGGGCTGAATTTTTCATCTCCCTTTCTCATTGTTCATCCATACATATGCGCACACAGAGCGAGAGGATAGAGGGATCAAAACCTCCTAACTGCACCCTTGACATCCATTATTAATCAGTGTGTACACCACAATATCTGACAGCAAAAGTACCAGTGTTGCACACATCAAAAAGAAGTTCTTTTTATTTGCAGACATAAAATCTAACAGGCATCAAGCAGTGAGCAGTGGGCATTTGCAAACAACATTTTACCTGCCCAACTATAAGCTTTATTTAAAAACATAGCCACTGTTAATACACTGCAATGCAATGAAGCTTTATATGAGTGAAATCTGCTTTAATCAGTGTACCTTGTTTGTAAATGTACACATCTTAACTTTGGTTTATGATAACTTGGGAAAGCTTTATTCATCTCAACGTTGGCTTTAACAAAGCAGTTCAATCTGACGTGATGCAACAGCATGATTTGTAATTAGCTAAACTTTTGCTAAAGACTGCTGCATCACCGTAGCCTGTGTAAGCCTCTGAGGAAATATGTTTTATTGAGTCCAAAAATCACTGACTTGAGTCCTTACAGTCTGCACAAGGACGGTTTTAGAGTTCACTCATGTCCTCAGCATGAATATGTAGGTTTGCACGGGCACTGCATGAGATGCTATCCGTCCCTTGAGACCTTTTTTTTTATCATCTCAGTGCAGTCAACTGTAGGAAATCTTGCTGGTGCTGAAATTTTTTTCTTCAATGGTTCAGCATTTGTGTGTTTACTAGGCTCCTGCAGACCTGTTTTTATTTGTATAGCAATCTGTAACTGTTGTAAAGTTAAATTCAACATCTAAGAAAAGCATGCTGTGTTTACACAATGGTCCAAAGATTGACAAGAGGAGGAGAATTCATTCTCGAGCTTGTGAATGACGTTCTTTGCTGACAACTGAGCCATTATCCCAATAGTGAATGGAATTATGAAATTATGTGGTGAATGCTATAGAAATGTATTATCAGGTATTGTATTATCATATTTATTTTTTACTGTCATGAAGCATCCATGGTATGGAATGTCTGACTTGTTTGTGGCACAGGATGAAAAGTCAGATTCATTAGGTTGAAAAAATTTAACTTTCATGACAATCTTTTAAACAAAAACTGAAAAAGGGCAACACAGCTGATATTTGGCCTCAGACACTCTGAGGCCAAATATCAGCTGTGTTGCCTCTTTTCAGTTCCCATTAACTCTTATTCCCAAGTTACTTTGTGATCATTCATTGATAATTAGATTATATCCAAAATTAAATTAAGATTATGTACCCTGAAAGCAATGTATCATTTGAAATGTTAAAGATATTATAACTAGATTTGTTAAAGGGTCCTCACATAGTGCACAGCCATTTTAAGGCATTTACGAAATCAATTTGTCTGGTTATGGTGCATATAGACTTATGCTGCATTCACAGCAGGCAGACAGTGGACGGCAAACAGCAAAGACACCTCAGGAACGGCACCGGAAAAAAGCAAACAGTCTGATGGAATAGAGGGAAGGCAAAATGAAACACGCATGACGATGTGTTGCTATGGTGATGTCGTATTGTTTACAAAGAATGGAAAAAAATAGGATATATTTAATAAAATTATTTTGTGACTATTATTTCATGTAGCCTAACTATTCTAGTTATGTATGTATGTAGCTGTAAAATGCAGCTTTTTCTTAATTTTCTATTGCAAACTTAAATTAAAAGTTAAATTATCTTCAAAACATATTGTTTTGGAGGACGGTCAGCTTTGTGCTAATGTATTAGCTTTTCATGTGACGTTACAGTAGGTTTGCAGGCTGTGGTAAAAAAAAACTCCTGGTATTGTTGCACCAAAATAATCAGCTTCTCATTGTAGAGTTCAACCACGTTTCCTGTGGCATTTAAGGAGTTACATAACATCTGGTTGTAAATCCCGTCACATATGATGGCAATAAGTTTAAATAATTAACTTCTGACCTCAATTCTATCTACCGTTACAGTTGCCGATATTCTCGTCCGGCCTCTTCAAGTACCGTCCTGCTCTCATTCATTTAAATAATATCGAGTTTGCTGTCTACTGTCTGCCTAAATTCCATGTGAATGCAGTCTTACAGGTCACCCTCAGGACACATGATTAGCACTGCTAAAATTACATTCCATAGTATATATACATCAATAAATCCATATCAGTAAAGTCTGTTTAACATGCTAAAAGAATTACAATTGGACAGATAATTTCTTGGTTGCATTCGGGGTTTACAAAAACATACATAAATGATTCATTACCTTGCAAGAACTGTGAGTAGTGTTGCAGCATTATTCTCTTTTGATCAAGTGTCATTCAGTATTATGTAGGCAAATATTTGCAGGGCTGTGATCGCTGTGTGAAAAGACTCTCATATCCTGCCATTTGTTTTGGTGAGCAGAGCTCATAATTAAGATCTTGTGTCAACATTTCGCTGAATAAATGTTTCTAATTTCTCCTTATCTTTGTTGACATAGGGGAGCTCCTCTGAGAGCAGGTCTGTTTAGATGAGCTTTGCTCACTGTCAGCGAAGGTCACGATGTAAGGTCTAATCTGCTGAGCAACAGAAGCCTGCTACCAGCATTTTTTCCCTAACCCTAACAAAGTACTTTTGATGGCTAAACCTTACCAAGTGACTGAGACTGTTTCACAAAGTAAACCTCATGTTAGGGAGGGCTTTGAGGCAGGAAGGCTTAGTGTATTGGACACAGATGCTAAACCCGGGATTCCACCACTTGAATGTGAGATAGAACGACACTGCTGCAGGTTTGCTCTGTGCTCCACCGTCCGTCAACACCCACCTGCTGCGTCTCAGAGCGCAGCACAGTCAGACAGCTGAGAGCATGCAAGATTGATGAGATTTCACGATAATTACAGAATCACGTGCGACCACAGCCGCTGAAAACCTCTGTTCTGTTGACTTCAGGCCTGGCTCTGTACATAATGACGTTTTGTTTATGAAGTTTAATATGATCTGGCATCGATGAGGAGTGTTTTATTCTGAAATTTACCAGATGTTTTGATGTTATATCTGTGTCTTAACTTCCTGGCCTGCTCGATCTGCTCTGTGTTGAATTGCTGAGTTGTGCTCAGACATTCGGCAAATATAGAAGCCTAGTTTATCTGCTGCATAGGGTTCTGGATCACCAGAGCTGCACGGAGTAGAAACGCAGTGCAGACACAGCCAGTAAAAGCACGCACATTGACTAGAGTTGAAACATTTGGCGGAGTAGAGACGCATTGCACACGCATCTGGTGGAATTTAGGGGTAAAGGTTACCTTACAGTCTGCATCAGGGGGTGTGACAAAAGTGTTGATATGTGGTGTTTTAGACCTACTTGCAGGGGTGGAAAGCAACGAATTACATTTCCTCAAGTTACTGTAATTGGGTAGCTTTTACGCGTACTTGTAGTATTTGAAGTTTTTTTTAATTACTCACTATATTTTAAATAACTTTAATTACAAAGAAAAAAGAGCTGAGACGATAAGTTTCACCAGGTTTTCTTCAAACTGGTATTGTGTCTGTGTGCCAGAAACTGTCCATCTGATTGGCTCTGGCTGACTAACTGTGAGGCCAGAAGGTGAACAACAGTCAGTCATACACACCCAGACTGCGAAGGGACGTTGGTCCAAGATGGAGACGGATGGAGACGAAGAGATGAGATGAGGGTAAGTGTATGTAAGTGTAAGTGTTTGATTTTTTTGTCTTGTGTGTATGTAGGAGAGATAACCAGCATTCGTAAGGCCCCATGATGAAATATTGCTTCAATGTGCAACTCTCAAGATCCCACTTTCAATTTGTAGCGCCCTCTAGACGTCAGGTCTATTTTATCGAGGTGCGCTCCCCAAGTTCTTTAAGTTTAAGAAATCTCTTTCTTTATGATTAACTGATGCTGATAGATAAGTATACTGTAATACACTATTTATGAACTATTATTTATTTATTCTGTAATGGAAGACACTTTTAGTTACCAACTGAATGTTTTTATACTGTTTTTAAGGTTTTTTAATCAGGACTGTATATAAACGAAATAATAATTAACTTGTTTTTTCTTATCTATAAGTACCCTCTAAGTTTTTCAACCTCTCTCTGAAGCACTCGCAAATTCAAACAAAAATACTCTCTAAAATGTCTGCATAAACATCAACAACACTATTTATAAGATACCCGGCACAAATTAATAGATAAAGGTAAGTTTTAATGATTTACTGTTGTAAATATCAAACACACAAATATTTCAATAATAGAAAATAAAAAATAAAAAAAAACAATAATATTCAAGTTCAAATCTTAGACTTATTTGTCCCTTTCAAACCTTAAACAAATCAATGAACATCAGTTAACAGTTTCTCTGTCTGTTACAATACTCAAACGTCTTTTTTCCAATATGCACTCAATACGTCAGTCTCAAAAAACACCAAATAAAATATTACAGCTATAGCCGGCACTTTTATTTACTAACTGAAAATAAAATGGGTACCCAGTGTGTTAGTGATACAGGCCTGGATTGGTGCTTGCGTGCGTGGGAGCCAGAAAACCGCAATGACTGCTTCGCGCTTCAGCGCAAAAAAAAAACCAATGACCAACTCACGGCAGTAATGGCGTCCTCCTTGTCCCGTCTGTGGAACAGCGTGTTGCTACGGCGTGGGCTGTAGACGATTCCTTATGCCGTTTATTTTGTGCCAAATTCAGAGCGCATAAAAATCACATCCCAGCGCATAAAAAACATAATCAGCGCGCATAAAGACCACTCTCTGCACGCTCGCGGTCTCTGTGTAACCGCTCACTGTCACTTTCTGCGCGCCCGCCGCCACTCTGTGCGCTTGCTGCCACTCTTTGCGCGCTCATAGTCTCTGTGTACACGCTCGCTGTCACTGTCTGTGTCTTCTACACGCTCGACTGTGCTGACTTTTGGCACTCGGGGGCGGGCACTGAATAGATGGCCCCGCAACGCCCCTCCTTTCTGATTGTTCACTTTAAACGCCCACCGTCTCCAGGTCAAAGCCAATCCGCGGCAGAGTAGGGCGGGCCATCATGGCGGCAGGATTGAATGGGAACGCCCCCCTGTAGGGCAAAAGACGCTACTTCCTCTGCTTGTCGCCTTCCCACCAGCTACTTTTTTCTAATAGCTTCAGCTATTACAACGGTTATGATTAGTCATTATTACAACAGTTTTACATTCATCAATGTGTCTCGCTGTGGTGCTAACACGTAGCTAGGTAGCTAAAGCTAACATTAACTTTCTCCACTTTGTCAGTAATTAAGTACTGACATGCAGTAACACTGCAGTAGTTACATGTTGTATTTGATAATATATATTTTGATTGATGTAGACAAAGAGATGCTTATTAATAACAGCAACCTTTATGTAGCATTACCCTTCGTTTTTACATCATAACCGATATTATTCACCAATATGTGCTATATTTTTCAATTGAATATCATCTCCTCTATTCAGCATTACATATACACTGTGTAAGTTATATTTTGCTTCATGTCCACACAGCATGCAACAAGTGACTTTTATCCAGATGTTTGAAACGTGACAAAGCTCACTGCTCCTCAGCCTTAAAATGTCTGTCAGGTTTCTGGTTTTATGTATCGTTT
>JAQFJA010000020.1:27500438-27519453 GCA_029874485.1 Naso brachycentron
TAATTCACTACTACACACACACACACACACATACACACACACACATAAAGCAGCTGCACACTCCTGACATGGAGAAGCAGAGAGAAACCTTGATTCTGTGGAAAGAGTGGAATATTTCAAGGCCTAATGAGCAGAAAGTTCACTTTAGTTGTCCTCCCTCCGTAGCTCTCCCTCTCCCTGGGGTCTGTCCACTCCCTCTCCACCTCTCTCGTACAAGTGTTCAGTTTCGTCAATAGTCAAAAGTCCCAAGGGGCTTTCGGTTTTGGCTTCGACACGGGAGAGATAGAAGAGTGTGTATGTGCGTGTGCAGTGTGGGGGTGAAGGAGTGGGAGTGGTTGTTGCAGAAGGAGTGAGATAATTGGGGAGTCTGTATTCTCTCTCTCTCTTTCCTTCTCTTGGCCTCTCTGACTTTTGCTCCTCCACCATTGTCGGATTTCGTAGAACAGATGTGAGTTCCTCTATTGTGGCTGTGAGAAGCAGAACAGACCTCGGAGGGGAGGGGTTGGTAGGTTTGGGTTCGTTGGTTGTTTCAAGTTCAGTGAAGTGGAAGATGAAGGGAAGGACGAATGATGAAGAAAGGAAAAAAAAGGTTCAAGATCAAGTTGGCTTCTGATTTTTCCATTTAGGATCCAGGTCCAGGTTGTCAGAATGCCAGGGTTTTTCAAAGTTATGACACTCCTGCATCACATGTCCAAGCTTTTAGTTCTCCTAGCTGCTTTTAATTTACGAGGAGCTGTGTGCAAAACATCCATGCAGCAGAGTTTTCATTTTGTAAGCAGCACTGACTGTTGTTTTCACTTGAATCGCTTGCGTCAGATCTCATCTGTAGCTGATTAACTTAAGTGCACAAGTGAGCATGGGTGTGCTTTTGCATGCAAGTCTTCATGCATTAATGGAGAATTTCGCATTTTTGCACACTGAGCGTTGTAGTAAGGATTTGTCCAATCATATACAATGTTCTACATCACTTTTATGACAAGCGGTGCAGTGCGAAGAGGTGGATCTCATTGCTGATGTCACCGCAGTGGATTCAAAGGGTCATTTTCAGTATCCTTCAAAAAACACAATAAACGCTCATTTTTAAAGATGACAAACGTACTGAGTGGTCATTGGTGTCCGCTGATGATCTGATACAAAAACTGTTGCAGAGTTTGCTTGGCATCAAGTTTTACTTATCTTTTTATAAAGTCCATGTAGTTGTAGAGACTTAGCCTGAAAGTTTCATCATCTGCTGGAAACCAGGAGATGGATTGTTTTGTAAAGTTTGTTGTTTTCTGTTGATCACTAGTGGTGCTGTGCAAAGGTAATGTTAGTCTAACTTTACACTTTCAGGAAAATGGATATGGAAGAGTTTGTTCCCCTGTGGTAGCCCTCAACCTCCTGTGACCAAAAATCACGTAGGAGTTTACAAATGGCTGTGAGATGGATGGCTAAAATAGTTTAATGAGTAAAACTCAATGCAAATCACACTATGTGACGATTTTTGTATGAGAACATCAATGGCACTCTGGGATTTTTGCTTGCCAAAGTCATGTTGAAGGTCATCACCAGCTTTCTCTGTGTTACATGCATCTGGGTCCAAGTATCACCTGTAATAGGTGTGTTTTTGAAGACTTTCTTGAGTTTCTTTTGTTCAAGTAATGAGACTTCTCATTTTTAACAATGTGGCTGAACACGTCACATCAGTTTCACCTCTAAAATCCCCCAGTTAACCATAAGGCATATAAGTTTTGAAAATCTGAACCTCCAGTGTTTGAGCTCAGTTTTAACTTTTTAGACTCTAACTACAGGGTGTAAGCATTGATAAGGCAACCATTAACAAGAGTACTGTTTCTGCCTGAAGTTACTTACAAATGTTCTTCCTAACATTCAAAACTTAAGTGATTGCCGTCCAGGCGAGCGTATTAGCACCCATACCCTGACAACACCTATCACATGATCATTCACATAAGCTGGGCATGTGTGTGCCATTGTACACAAAAGAAGCAGAGGGTTGGTTGCTTAGTTGCAGAAAAGCCTAGAGGAGAAAAAGCATTGAGAAAAAGTGCGACCTTTGCTTCCTTTGAGATTCCTCTGCTTTGACTGGAAATTGAAGAAATTGTTCTCAAATGAGAGAGTGAGAAAGTATTTAGTGAGAGACTACGCAAGACTCCTGATTTATTGTTTAAATAATTAGAGCAAGATAAACATAATCAAAGAGACATGAAGAGTAATAAAATAGCAATGTGCAAATTGTGTTGCTTTTGTTACCCATCGTGGGATAGTGAGGGTTTGTCTGCAGAGGAGGATTTTTCACTTTTAGTTCCACTCTTTAGTCTGTGCACATTGTTAGTTTATTAGGGTAAACCCTCTGTTAACAGAAAAAATATCAGACTTTGGAGGATTCATCCATCCAAATAGACTCAACATGACAACAAATTCAGACAGAAACTTTATATGGGAAATGTGGCAGATGCACGCTCTGGTTTGTGCTGCTATGTGTAACCTGTGCTGAGATTTTATTTAGTGTCATTGTGTGACTAAGTGGCTCTGTTTGATTGGTGAAACATAGCTAAATGTAGCCAGCATTAAGTCTGATTTGTGAAAATAGTCATGTGACAGAAGAATTATTTAAAAATGAAAGTAACGAGCGGAACACAGTCAAATTAAACAGAGTAAAAGAAGCGTTCTTTCTTCACAAATACTCACAAGTAAAAGTAAAAAATGTGTTGCATTAAAACTATTTTTACAAGTTAGGGGTTGGAATCGCTAGATAACTTACGATACAATATGCGATATGTGGCCCACGATAACGATAATATCACGAGACAGCAATTCTGCAGCAACTGAAAACTATTGTAGAAAAAATTTAGTTTCTCCCATTGATGTTGTAAAAGCCAAATTGGGTTTGGACTTTAGACTAGAAAGCGTCTGGTGCAACACGGAACTTTAAATTCTTTTCACTGCTGTCTGTCGTTATCCCGTGCTCAACTTCTTTTTGAGCCAATTAATTTGTTTCCATTACTCACATTCATGTCACAAGCGCCACTGCAAGGACTTATGAAGTCATGACGTTACTGATATTTGGTGTCAGCAGTTCGATAATCATATCACAAGAGTCAGGACAACGATATGTTGCTATATCGATAATTTGTCCCACCCCTATTAGAACTGCATTTTATTAAAAAAAAACAAAAATCAAGTATCTATAGTGGAGTAGATGAATGCGTTACTACCCATCTCTGGTTGGATGTCACACAGGGAAGGACACATGACTCATACAACCCAGTCAGGACGCGGATGTCTCCCATCATGATTTCCAAAAATCTCTGTTTCTGTCTGTCCAGGCCGTTTCAAGGGGGCGAGGGGAAGGGGAAGGGGGTAGGCGTGGAAATAAGAATTGGAATTCAGCCTATGAATAGCACTCCTGAATGTGACCCCACTTTGACACAGCAAGCAACAAGATGTTGAAGTCTGTCTTTACTTTCAAAGATGAAAGGAAGTTTGAAGTGCCTGTCGTCTGTTCCCCTCCCACTGTCCTTATAAATTTTCCCGTTCTGAGGATTGTCCCCGCACTGTCAGTTGTTGCTTTGAGGACAGCGGATTTCCTCCTTTCCTTAAGCTTCTGAGCAGAGCCATGGATGTGCTCTCTTCACTGTCAGTACAGATAGCACAGTTATAAAGCTGACAACATGCAGCACGTGGAAAACGCCTTCGGTCCTCAGCATAGACTCTCTCTGAAAGCTTTGTGTGTTTGGTGCGACAAGTGGTAGCCCACATGTCCAAAACCTCCCTTGCAAGCGGCACTCGTCCCCACACTCTGCACTTCCCCAAAATCAGCTGTTACATAGGATGGTCAGGGCAAGGATGGTGGTCTCTTTTCTTGAATCATGGCGGCTTTGATCGTTCATGGTTACATGTCGGGTCATCTCAAACAAACAAGAAATAAAAAACAAATTGCTTGTTGCGTACCAGAGGGTGTGACAGCATCGTGGTGTCTGTTTGCAAGAGTGAGAAGAGAAAACCTTAAATTATGGTTTCACAGCTAAAAAAACCCCATGCTTTTCCCCTGACAGTGTTGTGCTTTCTGTGACATCAACAGATTTACAGCTGTATGAACACTGTTGACTCTGAGCATGCTTGCATACAAACGTTTTGTGTCTGAGTAAAATGGGCTTCCCGTAGAGTGAGAAGTTAAAATCTGACAGTAGATAAACTTCATGCTCCTCTCAGTTTCAGAGCTCCACTTAAAATTGTAATTGTTTTTCTCTTGCAATTCAGAATACAGGACAAAGAGCGGTTATGTTATAACAGAAAAAAAGATAACAGTATTGTTGCCTGGTTGCACCATATGCAATTTGCTCAAGTAGCATATGATGGAAAATGGAATAATCTTGTGAATTTTAGTTTGGAAGAGACTGACTAATGTTAGGAGAGGCTCAGCTTTAGGAGATATATATTTTTATTTAATGGGACTTTTACAGACTGACTTGTCATCAGTTTCTTGAAGGGGCGTTGTTCAAACATCGAGGGGCACCTTTTTTTTTCCTGCCTGTGCAGCATGTTGCTCTTCTCATTCCGGCTGGTCCTGCTGAAGGAGACACATTCCCAGACCCCCACAATGCCCTGGGGCGTCAGGGTCATGAAAGGTGGGGGCAAGAGTTTGATGGGGGACTCCCCAGAGACACAGGGGAGGGGGTGGATCGTGGTGACAAGAAAGGGGGAGGGAGTGGAAGCAAACATTAACAATGACTACGTTTACATGCACACAACAAACCAGGTTACTCAGATCATTTAGGTTGTGACAGGAAATACAGAACAGGTTAACATGCGTGTAGGAATTAAGTATTCCCTTTTTCTTTTTACTGAAGATCAAGGTGGATGTTTTTAGTAGTTTATTTCACTTTATGCTCAACAAAAAGGGGGTTTACTGTAGTTTTTTATCATTTCAAACAGTTAGACTGTACATAAATGATTGTAGTTGCTTTGCCTGCTTGGCTTTGACTGCTAAAGTTAGGGTCACTTCTTCTTTTGTCCTAAAGCTGTTTTCTCGTCCACCTGATCTGTCTTTCATTATCTTTCTTTTTTCTCCTCCATCACCCTCGTTCTCGTTGCTTTTCTCTCTTACCCTCGATGAAGCTGAAAATTGACTCTCAACCCCAAACTCAGGGGATTGGACTCTTTCAAGGTGAGACAAAGACGGAAAGAGAGCTGAAGGTAGCGGGCGGCACAACAAAGATGAGGGGAGAGCGGTGGAAAAAAAGTGCAAAGAGGGCAACGAGATGATAAACCGCTAGGAAGGGTATTAGTGGAGGGAAATAGAATAAGAAAAGATGTGGAAAGAATGAAATGGCTTAAAAATCAAGGATCAAAGGATCAATCAAGGATAAAAAAGGTGACACAACCTGACAGAGAACTTGAGAAGGAAAGAATTCAGGCTTATGTGACTTTTATTTAGATAAGTGGGATAATGGTGGATAATTTGGCTTAAAATACTTTAAGATATGTGGTCTTAAAAAAGGCTTTTGCATATTTCTGAGAGCAGTAATCCATTTTCTCAGTCGGCTGTATAGGCAGATTTCTGAAGAGCATTTTAATCGCACCGTTTTTGATTTTAAGAATGAACTGAAAAAGTTGGAGTGCTGGTTGCTGCCTGCTCTGTCTGTTTACTACATGGAAGCATCGTAATCACAAGAAAATAGAGGGAAGAGAAACTCAGAGAAAGGCAGATGAAAGAGGTGGAGGGGTCGCAACACAGCTTTTTCTCTCTGAGTTGTTGTTGTGAAACTTTGCGTGTCGGGTTACTGTGAAAGCCTCGGGGGGGACATCACTCACTGCCTGCGTCGCAGCACACACACACACAATCAGAGGACATGTATGAAATCATGTGAAGACATCAGAAAATATTTCTGCTGTAGCTGCTTCACTGTTTAATGGGTCCCAACATGAGATTGTCTCAGAAGTTTTTGGTCTGACTTCTAAACTTAGTGAGACCAAGGCACGCACTTACAAACACACGTACATAAAGGATTACCTGTGGCTGATGACTCTCATGTGATGGGGTTTAGGGGGGCTCACAGGGAGGCCAAGTGCAACAACAAAAAAAACACATCTGGAAAAATAATAGAATTAGTGCCGATGAATGCGTGCTTTTGATAGACTTCTCAGCCAGAGCTCTTGTTGGGAGTGAGGAGGTTTTTTATTTTTGTTTTCACCCGACAAATTAGGAGCAAGTGATGTGTCCGTATTGTGAAGCTGGGTTTGTGGTTTCTAGGAGCAAGTTTTTTTTTTTTCAAGAGCTGCAGAAATATCCCACTGAATTTACATATAAATGTTTAGTTGGCGTGTTGTTCGGAGTGCTGCTCAGCCTGGGAAAACAGAGGTATAATATTCTCTGTGGCTCTGAAGGGAGTTTTCTCAAGTAAAACAAAATAACCACAGTGTCATCGGGGTTATCTCAACTTGGCTTCAGATTTGAAAGCTCCTTTCCAAGCCTTGATTATCCCCGGAAAAATCATCTCTGCTCATCAGAATTACAGATGTAGAACTTTTTTCCTTTTGGCTGAACATTGATTTAGATGCCTTCATCATCCCACTTACAACTGGTATCAAAATGTGATCTGTTGTCCAGATAATAAGCCCCCCGACCTTGCCTTTGCATTTACACCTTGTATTTTTGATGTGTTCTCGTTCTCCGCATTGAGATCAGCTCTCTGTCCTCCAGTTGACTGGTTAGCTGGTTAGCAAATCAGCTGTAGGCTGTCAACATGGCAGATGTGCAGTCGGCAGAAATATTACTACAGTACAGCCTATTTTCTCTTTTTCTCTGTCGAGGAAGGGGTCATTTGTGAAGCTTTTCTGTCAGAAGCAAACAGAAAAGACAACTGACACTGTTCGCAGCAATTTCCCGTGCAGATACTGTAAATGCTACAACAGTTAACTGTCTCTGTGGATGAGAAAGCAGAGTGATGAGTTTTGGGCTTGACAGTACTTAGCAATTTTCAAAACATTCAGTGCAACGTGGAATGATAACATAGTGGTCATGGGTCAAAGAGGGATGATGACGTTGCATGTGCAGATTTCTGCATGTTGTGCCGATTATCTTCACACCTACATGAGATCTGAGCACGGTGCGAGCCAGGCTACCTTAGATGTGGTCCGGCAGATCCGATCACATTCTGATCACAGCGTGTTTACACTTTGCATTGACATGCGATTTTCCTTAGCACGACAACTTGTCTGGTTATACGTCACATTTTAATACCAGGTGTAAGTGGAGTGCTGGTAGTCATTGCCTCCGTCTCATAACTCAACTCTTGTTTTTGCACTTAAGCGATGTTTGACGTACCTCCATGCTTTAATCACCTTGATCTCAAATTTGTGAGAGACTGTGCAGTTCTTAGGCCGCGTTTACACAGTAGCAGCTTTACTAAAAATGGAAAGTGTTTCCGTTGCACCTTCAAAATATGCCTGTGTTTACACAAACAACCGAAAGTGCTGTAGTGTGCATGCCAGGTCAGTAGTCGGCGGTTTAAATTTGTAATGACATACCATCGGAGCTGCCAAAGTTGTTAACTTCCTGTTGCTGGTAAGCCCTAAGCAGCCACAAACGTAAGAAATTCAGCCGTAGTTTCACTTCTAAAATCATGATATGAACTCTTAAATTTGCCTTTGTAGACTGTTGTCATAATCGACCTGCTTTCGGTGCACTGTGGAGTGTTTGGCAAGAGTTTGGTAGTGGCTAGAGCACAATGCATTGACTTGTGCTAGTGTCAGCATTAGCATCGTCACTGCGTTCACAGGGTCTCCGCTTGCCAGTTTACACAGCTGGAAAGAAGGTTGCGGTCTCAAAAGATTGCACTCTGGAACCCGGTTTCAAAGTTTGTGGTTTAAGGGGCTCCAGCAAGCTGTCGTCATGTAAAAGAAAGGCTGAACTGCAACAAAAGTGTTTCATTTGATGCGAAAACTTGCACCGTGTAAACTGCCCCTTAGTTGGCGTTTTGTTGTCCTTAAATGCCACTCAACTAAACTCATGTTTCCAGGATAATTAAAATAATCATGTTTCATAAATGTCTTTACTTGCTGCCATTTTCTTGCCTCTGTTTGTTTGGGCAAGTATGTTGCTAGATTTACTCGCCTCCAGCATTTTTACTTGTCCAGACAGTTACACTGTCCTCATTTATGAGAACGGCTTATCTCATGCGTCTATTTTCGCCTTTTGACTTCCTTCCTCCTCACTTCCGTATTCTATTTAGCACTGCTTTTAATTCAGCTTTAACTTCTCTGTCGTCATAGTGAAAAGCCGTTGTAATTTTTGATAATAAATTAGACAGACACATTCTATGCATGTATTATATATTAGTTTTGTCCATTTCTCAATCATCCACCTTCTCTTATCACTCTGCTTAATGATGCTCAGGGCTGCATAGGGATGATGAATGGGGAAGTGAAGCCAGAGGTCAAGGAATATTTTTACGCTCCCACCGAGGTGACAGCACTGCCCGGAGGCATTATGTTTTCGAGTTGGCTGACCATCCCCCAATTGACTGTGATATTTCCGAAGCGCCGTGAGGGGATTTCTTTGAATTTGGCTCATTGGTTAACATGTTATCATTCAGAAAATGGCAGCAATTCCAACCTATTTGCCTTAGGCCAGGTTCAGGTTTGGATAGAAAGCATTCAGGTTTCAAAATGGGACATATCAAGGTTCACGATTGAGAAATGGAAAATAAATGACAGAGATGATGAGGAAAATCTTGTTATTCCTCTGATAGGTGGATTCAACTCAGTCACAAAATCCTGACGTGTTTTGTGAATGATTTAGGAGAGTTAAAATGGTGTTAAAGCCCAGGAGGATTGTGTGTGTGGATTGGGAGTCTCTCCCTCCTCTGATATCACCACTGTCACTGTGACAGCAGCTACAGTTGGCACGGTGGCTCAGTGGTTAGCACTGTTGCCTCGTAGCAAAAAATCGATTCCCGGCTGGGGCCTTTCTGTTTGGAGTTTGCATGTTCTTACCATGTTCGTGTGGGTTTCCTCCAGTTGCTCCAGTTTCCCCCACCAATTGTGTTCGGTCCATCTCCAGTCGGTACTCCTGAGAGGAGGTACTGGCTAAGATCTGGAGTTGGTCCACAGGTGCCGCGCTGTGGCTGCCCGCTGCTCCTCAGGAATGGATTAAATGCAGAGACCAAATCTCGCTGTGCATGGCGTGACCAATAGAGCACCTTTACCTTTACATTAGAATTGCCACTGCTCTGGTTGTCACATTGTTTTTGACATCAGCAGCCTTAGATATTTCTAGCCTGTTTGCATCAATTTTTTTTTCTTTTAAATCTCAGAGGTAATCTATGAACTCATGTGGTTGAGGTTGAGTGATTGACTGAGACAGACCTCCATGCATCTTTCTCCCTCTGACACAGCATGCTGGTGGGAAAAGCAGATGCTGTAGGGACACGGTAGACGTAAAGAGTGAGATATAGTCAGGATGAGAGAAATGAGCTTTATAACTTCATGCAGCAACTCAAAGTGACAAATTTTTGGCCACAAACAACTTTGTGAAGGGGAATCATGCCCAGTGATGCGCACCAGTTGAAACAGTGTGTAGTCAGTGTTCACAATTGACTGAACAAAGAGGAAGTGTGTTCTGGATGTAAAATCTTCCCACGGAGGTACTGATGTTCAGGGGGTTCATGATTTTTAAAGAAGACACCAACACCTTCCTGCCGTGCATGAAGCATGAACCTCCGTGTGCAAGCCTGCTGGTCAGTCTGCAGCTTGAGTGTGTGTGTCTGTGTGCAGGGAGGGGTCAGTGGTACAGAGAACAATAAAGACCAGATGGCTAGTCTCTTTCTCCACCTGCTTCAGGCCTCTTTGTCCTCTTTCTCCCATTCTCATACATTTCACACACTTTCATTTCTTTCACTCATGCTCCTTATTTGTACACACGTTCCCCATATTTACCTCTGATTTAGCTTTTCCAAACACACACAATGACAGTGTATTCACCTTCCCCTTGTGTATGTTTTGTGCTTCTTAAATTGAGGAAGAACAACTTTCTTTCCAGTAGATTGAGGAGAGTCACTGCTGCTGTAATGCATGTGCACACACTGCTGCTGTAATGCATGTGCACAAACAGTCTGACCGGCACATAAATCCAGTGTGGCCACACCCAGACATGTTGCGCTTGATTCCAATTGACTGACATGGCGGCAGTCTGTCTTCTGTTGATCTTGTTCTGACAGTAAAATTTTAAAAAAGGGTTCGTTCTGTTTGAGAGCAGCAGGATAAAGACATTGGCTGTAATGCTGTGTGCGACACATGGGCACGCACATTCTCACTGTTTGTGTTTAACACAGGAGCACACTTTCCTACAGCTGTAACTGTCAGAGTAGGTGACACTTCCTTTTATCTGAGAGGTGTTGCTTAACTTGTAGACACAAGGCACACCTTAGCATAGTTACATTCATAAACAGGATCACATAAAGCAGAGACACACACTTACACGCTCACAGTTTCCTCACGAGCTCACGAGCTTCAAGGTAGAACAGTCGCTTTGTCGCTCATGTTTTAAATGTGTGGCAAACTTCAAAGGTCAGGCCTTCTTTCCTCTGAGTTAGAGAAGCAACTGAGTCTGTCATTTTGATTGTTTGGTGGTGATGTTGTTGCCCAAAGATTCAACAATAATATCAGCACAGCCAAATGTGACAGGATCGTCAGTAGCCTCACTTCACCAGTGAAAACCAGTGAAGTGAGTTTCAATCGCCAAAATAAAACACAAAAAATCATCACCTTGGATATCAAGATATTTATAAAAAATAAAAATAAAAAAATCTTGCAATTATACAAATTGATCTTTTCTTGTATGAATGTTAGGTTTCCCTTTGTTTTTGAAAATAAATTACACTCAAAATGCGAGTTTAAGGAGGCGGAGGGAGTTTGTAGTCAAAAGTGTACAAAAACAAACAAAAAGATGCGTCATGGTGCAGACCTTGACCTGATGTAGAGAATCCAGCACAGAGCACAAACGAAGCTTTAAAACACACAAAATACAGCTACAGTCATTCTGTACACTCAAGTCCCTTTTCCATAATGGCTCTCGCTGAATTTATCCCCTCAGGGATCTGTAAAGCCGCATGTTATTACTTTTATTATTAGCATTATGGAGAGGTTACTTATGATGGAGCAGCCATGTGGTTTTGCCCTCATGCAGGGAACAACTTTATTGCAATTGAAGGTTGTTTTTTCAGCTGTTTGTCTCCACACCAAGTCTGTCAGGTTAACTAGATTTCCGAGAGGAAAAATTACATAAAAACTGGACTTGAATTTGAAATAGTACTTAAAAATCTTAAAACAACTATATCTTATTATATGTACTTTGAGGATTTGAATACTTGCATTATCCGAATGTTTCCAACAATGATCCAATACCTGATTTTTAAATTTTTTAAATTTATTTATTTATTTATTTTTTCCCCCTGTACCGATCGTTGACAGTGCAAGATGCCACCACACAAACGCCAGCTCAGTTCCAAGTGAGATCATTCACACATACTTCTCTGCTGCTGGTTGAGGCAGTGATTTTGCAGGTCAAGCTTCACCACAGTTGAACTCCTCGCAAAACCTGAAGGTGGAGTTGCCTCAGGGTCAGAAATGAATATTTTATTCACCCTTCAGTCACCATGACTGGCTGGCCATGAATGAAAGGCAAATTTTATTCTGTGTAGCTGTGACTGTGGCCTAAAGCTGTGTACACATCAAAAGTGGCAAAAATATTTGTGTCAGGTGATTGCGTGATTATCATCGTGTGATAAAATCGCTGAAGTTGAATACTCTGAACTTGTGCGAAGATTTGATGGACGCAAAAATCACATCCCTTGTGTGTCAATTTGCGGCCATCCCATCGCGCTATGGATCCATCGCAGCCCCCAATGCGATTTTGCATCATGCCATTGACTTTGTATGTAATTTAATAGCGCCACAAATTAAATTCACTTTTGGTGTGTACATAGCTGAAAAATATTTATCAAAAGTACTAAATAATAAATAAAAAAATCTTTGAACAACCGATACTCCTAACTTAGTCAACCCAATAATTTTTCTGTTTGTATTTCTGTGTGTGTGTGTGTGTGTGTGTGTGTGTTTCCTGTCCAAACACCTTAGTGTGTCCTAATAATATTGAAATATAAGTCAGGTTTAAGAACTCAAAGTTTTTTTATGTGTGTGTAAAAAGGTAAGACAAAATTGGCATTTTGTGTCACTGTAATTCAAACAAACCTTGAAGAAACAACATTATCACATCATGTGAAAATAAACAGCAGCTCCTCCTGCAGTGCAGCTTGACTTTATGCTGCTGTTTGTCTGACTGTGAACAGACTCGTCCATTTTGCATTTTCTGAGAGAGAGAAAATCAAATTTCGCATGGTAATTGCAAAAGGAGCTACACAAATAAATTTCACTTACTAATCATCAGCAGGTCAAGTGTTCAGTGACAGAGGACGGAGTGGTCATAAACTTTCACTCTCCTTTGTCTTTTTTTTTTTTTACCTACATTTCCCTGTTTGTATGTTCTTGAACCATATATGCGTCGTACAGAAAATTCTATGGGCTTGAATCTTCTTTTTAGGTACCCCTCCTGCAAATGAACTACTGTACAACTATAGACCTGACAAACAATACAGCGGGTGATATCTCAGTTTATTTATTCACTCCCCCTCTGTCTCCCTCTCTCTGTCCACACCAAACAAACGCCGCCCCCCGTCCATTCAACCCCTTCCTTTTGATGTCTGTGTGCCGATGCCACTCTGCCAATGTCACCTCTTTGTGCTAGACAGTCACTCACTCTCGAACACACACACTCACATATGCCTTCTTCTACTTGTCCTGGCATTGACTGAATAGCCTGTTACCCCTGGAGACCAAGGTAGTTTCTGGTTGGTTGGTGTAGGGACCCTCCTTCCATCCCTGCGCCCCACTGGGGAGAAAGAGAGACATTGTTTGGCCCTGTTTTTTAATTTGTTTTTGGGTTGTTTTTTTTTTTTTTTTGTGCTAAGATTGCTTAGCAGTGTTTTTGTCAGAGAAATATTGAACTGAGAGCAGAGACACAAGTGCATAAGTGTATAAAGAGATAAAGGGCAAGGTCCTCTTCAGACTATTCAGCTAACTGCCCTGCAGCGAACAAGCATCACAAGGCTGGCATCCCCCTTCTCTTCATGACGTTACTGAGTTGGATATGTTTACCCATCCATCCAAATATTTTAATGAAAATCATCCTTCTAGTTGGAGAGGCTTCATCATGGCCCCATGACCATTAGCTATTGTGTAAACATCTTGTGAAGAGCCTTTGTCAGACTCCTTCCATGTCTCTGTTCTTCCTGCAGACAGCCTGTAATAGAAAAACAACTGCCGGTAACTTGTTAGCAGTATTTTGAACAAGGACTGGACTGTCTGTAAAGACTTCGTCTATTAACATCTTTTTGGTTGTTGAATCTGAAAGTGGAGCTGGCATCATCAACTTGCCATTTTCAAGTAATTTTAAAGAACTTAAAGGACATTATTAACTTTATAATTCATTGCTTACACAACAAAGTTTTATGTCAAGCTAAACAGGTGAGCGTCGTAGGTGATAATATTGACAGACGTCGGCTGTCAGGTGGACTCGGGAACAATCGATGAGCGTTGGACGCAACCATTGATCGTTTTATCTCATGTAGTGTGTCATAATGGACGACAGCGAACGCCTCACAACGTCCTAAGAGAAAGTCTAGCGTCTTTGATTTTTTATTTACCTCCCATGACGGTTTGTCAGGAGTAGTAGTAGTCAGTAGAGAGCGCTTCCTTTTCGATGATGTCATGCATGTCGTGAACTGCAAACTGCAAATGATGATTGATCGGGGAGCAACGTATAGTCCGTCATGTCTCTCAGCCATGACACTGCAAGAATGTATGACTTTTAAATCGCCTAATCTGACACAGTGAACATTTTAACAGATGGAAATATCTTGTAGTCAGACCCTAGCATTAGCAAAAAGCTAAATCCAAAGCCCAAACTTTCAGTCTGTATATTTACTGTAACATTTCAGTCCATTTATTATGAAAAGAGTATTACAAGTAGTCTAATTGATTACATTTCAGCGACATGCAACTTAATATGTTAAAACAGGCAGTGGTTTTATTATTCAGGCATGTTCTATAGCTCAGTGGTCTGTATATTTTTGAACGGTTGGCCTCAGTGCTTTGGTTCGCTCAAATCTAGAAGAAGAGTGTCATTTATTTTGTTGCAAGTGTGTAGCTCCTCTGACCTGCAGGATACAACTGCAAATAAAGTTTGTGCAGAGCCTCTGGCTTGTGCAGGATGTAGCTCCTGAAGACCTATGATGATGAGTGCTGACCTGCTTCTCTTTTCCTATTGTAAACTACAGGGGGATGTTTTATTATGTTAGCACACAGGTCCATTTTCCATTGTCTCTGTATTTCTTGGTTTTACTGGTTTATTATATGATACAATAATTTTTAAATCCTTTTTCAATTTGTGCTTTGTCATTTGTCATTTTTAATTTGTAAGGTCCTAACAAGCTTTGTTTAAGTTTAGTTCACTACTAGCTTTGCTTTACTTCTAAAACCTTTGTTTCTTTAAAGCATATACTGGTAACATTTATATGTACACTAATAATTGAAAAATAATAATAATAATACATCCGCACAGTTTTAGAAAGGTGCAGAATTAAAGTATCGCTTGTGCCCAAAATATTATGAATAATTTTTTTTAAATGTTTGAGAAAAAAAAATAAACTTGTTTTGACCAAATTTTTTTTCTTTTCCATCTGCCTAAGATGGCCAAAGGCTTGTGAGCCCGTAGTATAATAATGTTGGCACTACATTGTATCTCTGGGTCTTCGGTGATTAAATTTCTCTGTCGTGAAGGTTTGAAGTTGTCTGTATGAGCTTTAATCTTGTGGTGAGACTCCTGGTTATTGCTAAGAAAAAAAAAATCTACCTCTTGTTATTTTAGGAACCATTCGTCCAGTGCGAAGGAGTTTCTATGACCCAGCCTCGGCCCCAGGTCAGGGCTGGCAGTGGGAGTGGGAGAACGATGCAGGTACGTGGACACCCTACGATATGGAGGTGGCCATCGCCATCGAGAATGCCCACAACCGCCAGCAGTCCTGCCTCGACCTGACACCACTTGGCTTCTGCTACCTCATTGATTTTCAGAATATGACACAGGTGAGTTTAAATCCCTGGCATGGACATCAATGTAACCTTGGATATCTACAGTATCTTCAGTTCTTTTACCACAATGGGTGATATTTAGCTTTCATGCAGAATCTTCTGCCTAAAGTTATTACCCTGTAACAAGAGTAACTTGTAATCAGAAAAGCTAATGTTTTGTGTTGTCCTGCAGGTGAACAGACAGAGCCAGAGGTGTCGGAGGATCCAGAGACGTGCTGACATGGCCTACCCTTTAGTGTCTGGTCCCCTCCCAGTCCCTAAAGGAGGAGGTGCAGGAGGAGGTGGAGGTCTAACAGGAGCCTTGCTGGGTGTTGGTGTGTCAGGAACTAGTTTGGGGATTGGAGGTTCTGTCTACCCCAATGGGGTCTTACCAGCTACTGGACTGGGCCAGCCTTGTTCATGTCAGCAGTGCATGCTGGTCCTTAGTGTTAAGGCCAATACAGGAGGATTAGGGGTAGGAGGAGCAGGGACACAGACTCTAGGTAGACGCTCACTAACCATGCAGCGGCCGAAGAACTCAGTGCCCATTGTCTCCAAACCGCTGAGTCCGTCTAAATCAGCCACTCTGGGACGAGGACAGCAGCAAAACTCCAACTCCAACTCCAACTATTATCAGACCCTGCCCCACGGCCTCGCCATTTCCAAAAACACCGCTTCTCCGCGAAGGAATGCCCAGCTCTTCGCTCAGTCGCTGGCTGCCCTCACTGCTGGCACCTCCTCTCTAGGTATCTCCTCCACTTTTAACAGGCCACCTCCTCCGTCTCTTCCACCTCCTCAGCCTCCATCGTCCAATCCAAATATGAATCCTCCGTCCATTCCTGCCAAGCACCACTCATCATCAGCCAATGAATCAGTGCCAACCGCCACATTAATTTCCCCTGCCAGCAGTGTGACCACGCCCCCTTCTCCTGTGCCATCTCCGTCGCCAGTGGTGATGAAGCCACAGCGCACGGCGTCATCTGCAGCGACAGTGTGCCATGCCCCGTTGCCACAGAGATCAAGCTTAGCTGGGCTCAGCAGACCAGCATTGCAAAGGATTGCAATGGCCCAGTCCAGAGCGCTCATAGCATCAGGGTGAGTAAACAAAATGTGTACACAACAAGACAACTGACTTTGAAAAAAAGACATGCACATTGTACCAAAACTTCATTAAAGGAGTTTCTTAAATAATTACGTGGTCTGAGGAAGATGAAGCAGATAATTTGCACCGTATTTTAATCTTTATTGCAATATGAATTTCCACATTCTAAACATCACAAGGAGCTGCAGGATAGCAGGTCGTTGGCATTGTAGCCCAAAGTGCCTAAAATTGTGCTCTCACGACTGAAACTTGCTTGTACTTGGAAATGTTTCTTTGCTGATCTGTGTTTTGCCCGCACCGTATCTTCGCCCTCAAGCCTGAAATAAAAGGGTATATCCAATCTGTCCGCTTAGATGACAGCTGCATTGGCAGATATCTGATTTATATCAGATTTATTTCCACATATGAATGAGACTTGAAACGGGTCTGCGAATATCAGATTCCATGTATTTTGTTTTACTGCTTACACATTCATAGTGCATATCTGATCGGTGCCACATGACTCATGAGAGGAAAAAATTGGAATTGTGCCGCTTGAACAATCTAGAGTAAAGGCAACCTTAGAGTCAACAACTGTAATGTAACTCAGTGTAATTTCTGTCATCAGGTGTTGCATTTAAAATCTCCAAACTGGAAACAGAAAATTCACTTGCATAGCTGATATTGCATAATCTCACACCCGGTATTCATGCATTCCTCATACAGCTACAAACATTCAGAAGTCTGTAAAGACATGCAGTGAGAAATGCTCTTGACAAAAGCTCATCAGCACATTGGCATTTTGAGTTCATGTCCCTTTGCGTGTTCAAACAGAGGAAGAAGTCACGCAAATTCGCATATGTACACACAAATCCCATATGCATACAACCCTCCCAACCCCCAAGGTGCAGGTTAGTGCTGGAATGAATCATACTTTCGTTTCTCACATTCTTTGCTGTTGAGAATGAATGTTGTGTGTAGGGCTGGGCGATAAAAAGATAGATATCTTCTCAAGATATGAGAATATATCATCTTAGGTGTTGGATATCGTTATCCTGATTTGGAATAAATGGTTTTAAAGGCTGCATTACAGTAAAGTGATGCAATTTTCTCAACTCTCAGACAGTTGTACTTGTTTTATTACTTACCTTTACCCACTTAGTCAGTATATCTACACTACTGATGATTTTTGATCAAAAATGGAATTGTGTTAATATTTAAAAAAAAAAATAGTATTCACACCCACAATGTTGTCACATCAGAGAGGGACAAAAAGAATTATAATGTTTGATTTTGTCTTCTGGTTTAGCATTAATGAAATGCTTTGAGAAGATTAAAAAAAAGATATATATTGTGTATCCAGATATAGCCAAAAATACTGTGATATAACTTTCAGCCAATATTGCCCAGCCTTCGTTGTGTGTCCGTTGTTGTTCAGGTTGTATCTTGGGGTTTTAGTCAGTAAAGAAGAATTTAAAAATGAAAACATGAGATTCAGTTTTACCTATTAAGTCTGACTCCGATGAAATCAGTTTTATGTTTTCTTATTTCTTTTTCCCTAAATTCTGATGCTGTTGTTTTCACTTTAGTATTTTCTAATTTTTTTAACTTTTTGTGCTTTTTGTGACACTGCAGGTGAGTTTGCCAAAGGCTACTCTTATGTTCAGGCAGCGATCCTCCTTGTTTGCAGTGTTTCACTAGAAACGCCCGCAGCTCTTTTTTTTTTAAAGCTTTTCTAAGGGGATGTCTGACTTGTTGCATGCAGCACAAAGTCCTGGACAAATTCTCATCTTAAATCTGGTAATGTGCTTGTAGGTGTAATGGTCGATTGAAGAGGCGTACTCCTGCTTGCACGCTGTTTTCCTTGTTCTTCACGTGAGCTCGAGAGGCTAAGAGGTCATCGCAAAAATTTATATGGATATTTCTCTGCTCTTAATTAGGGGTTAGTTCAGAATTTCGTAGCTTTTTAGACGGCTTGTTTGTCTCAGATATCCGCTTCAACATTGTTGTGAAGTGACACAGGGCTGGTACCACATGCATAAGTCCCCGCTGGGACATTGTCTTCTGACAGACCGTTCTGCTTTCTCCTCAATGAAAATCATGGGAAAATCTGCAATATTCGGTATTTAACTTTTAATTCTACTTTTATTGCCCGGTCCCATGATTCTGTCCATGTTTTCTGCGTCCTGGAAGTCAAAGGGCTCTAAAATAGTTTAAAGATCATAACACTAAGTCAGCATTTGATTATGTAGGCTATTGTGCTTTTGGTGGGGCTTTCAGTATTGTGTGAATTGGATGGGGGTGGTAGAGAGACTGACATGGCCAGACAGCTGCTGCCGATGACTGCAACAGTGTGGGAGTCTGGGAAATACTGGAGCTTTTAGGGAATTAACATGCAAAGTGACACCAAATTCTGCTCTTATCCCAAGCTGTTTTACTGCAGGAGGAGAGCTCAGAATTTATTTTTTAACCTTCTAGTTAAAAAAGTGTAATGACACCATCAAATATGATAACAAACCTTCAAAGCCTCAGTAGAAAGTCTCCATAGAGGCTTTCAGTACCTACACAACATTTATGTGTCTTGTGTCCTTAGAAGAATGAATTCAGTGAATTCCAGTGACCTTAAGATTCACAAACGCATGTTAAACCTAAAATATGTAACAACTTCTGCATTGAATCTCCAAAAAAAGCAGTAAACCTTTTTAATATTTTGAAGAGTTACGAGAGTTTATTCAAGGTAACACTGCA
>JAQFJA010000020.1:27533803-27544723 GCA_029874485.1 Naso brachycentron
CTCTTCTTGCCTGGTAGTGTGCCTGGACATGCTTTACTCCTCTACACGATGAAAACCTTCTACTCCTACACACGATTCATTTATGTCAGTCAAGTATGACATGTTTGCTGCAGATGTTTCTGCAAAAGAAATAAAAATGATGTCACGTGGAAGCTTGATGGGCCTTTGGCTCCCTCTAGTGATATGATTAAAGTGTAACACCAACACAGTTGGCATGGCCCACGTGTAAGCCAAAATACACATCAAGCAAAGACTAACATTAGCATTTATTTGGAGGTGTGATACGGAGTGGTGAAGTAATGAGAAATAAAGTCAGTTAGCATTTTAACAACTTTGGTTCCCTCATCTCAAAGTCTTTTAAAGGGTTTTCCATCAAATGTCTGAAATCAGTTCAGTGGTTCATGCAGGCTAAAGATATTTAGACATTTTGTTTTGCGACACAAAAAAATGGCAGCATAAACTTAGTTTTTCAACTTTTAAGGTTTTTCATGTTTTAAAAAAGGCGGCTGCTAACAAGTGGCTCAATTAGGCTACGGTGTTTGTCGAGGACGTCAGACATCATCACGTGCAAAAGAATTAAAATATATGATGTCTTCAAAAAGGGACATGAGACTGGCAATGGACATAGCCATGATCACTAGCTTGCTCAGGTCACACTAAGAGAAGAGAGTTTTGTAAAAAAAACAACTAATAAACTAAATCAAATCAGAAGCTGAATGGTTTTGGGGTGGTGACATTTTAGTCATGCAACCATGATGTAGTTCGTTTATGGACTAACAATAGCTTTTTGCTTCTGGCAATCTCATTTAAACTTCAAAAAAATACAAACATAATGTTCATCTGTGAAGATTTTTACGTTGAACAAAACATGTCAGTAGCATAAAGTTGTTTTCGTCACTGAGCTGGTTTTCAGTGACAATCAAAAAAATCTCTTTTTAAAAATCCTGTGAGCTCTTTGCCAAGGGAGCCAGAGCGATGCTAACCTCCAGTTTGATCCACAAAATTATGTCATCCCTTCACTCGATCTTTTTTGGTGACAAATTAATATAAGTCCAATATTTACTCTTGTTTTTGCTCTGTTTTGGTTTCATTCTTCATTGAAGAAAAACACCTGGATTTTTAGCTGCTACATTACCTTCCAGCCTATATGTTCACAAGCTGGTGGCTAACCTGTTAACATTTACCATCTTTTTTTGATGCTGGGCAGGTAGCATACTGTTAATATATTCAGTTATCTGCAGATTTGTCACTGCAAACAACCACATGCATGTTAAAGATAATCTTTTGACACACATCAACATGAAAAATATTAAGTAGTGCACCTTTAACTTCACAACATCTACCATTTAATACATTTCATTATGCAACAAAATAATAACAGCATATGCTGTGCAGTGTCAGCTGAGCTTTTACTGCTAATTTTGTAACAAATGTAAAGCAAAATTCAATCATGAAATACATATGCTTGTGTGTACTGATGCTTTTTTGGTATTTCCTACCATGTGGCCTTTAAAGTGCTGGTCCACTGATTGTTTTTTTATTGAGAAACACTCCTTAAAAAAACTATTAAAGTGTGCCCTAGCAATTATTTTGTTCAACTCCATTGTATTGACACTGAAGCAGAAGTCTCATAGACTGATACCTCAGAATGTGTGGGCTCTTTAAAGACTATCATCAAGACAAGGCTGCAGTCTGCTGTCACTGATAGCATCTGATATGTCACTGTTTTGTATTTCAGAGCAGCGGCAGTTATCTGACAACACCTCCAAGATCTTACCTTTATTTCTTTCTCCAGAACTTTGAAACAAACTGACAACCTTGGCTGTAATTAAATTGTCCATCCAATGCTACATGTTGCAGAAAAAGCAGAACATGCACTGTTTTGCACAGTATCCTTTTGAACCAGCCAGATTATTTTTGCGTGTGACCATATCATTTTCTTTTTGCAGCCACGTCTCCTGAGGAAAGGCCTCTTTAGAATCCACCATGCCATTGATTTATAGAGTTCACTTGAAGCTGTGTAGAAAGGGCGCAGCTCTTTGTTCACTTGTAGAATGTGGCTAACAAAAGGACCTACAGTATCAAAGGGGGTCACAATAAAAACAGGTCTGAGGTTTCATAGCTGGAGGATATGACCTCAATTCTTTGTCCAGCAGACATACAGATGGATTAAACATATAGCTGATTGCTGGAGGGCAAGTATAGACTCTTCCAGAGCAGAAGAGCAAAAGCAAAACGTCATTTAGAAAAATATACCGCACAACTTTTCCTATGTAAAACAAAAATAATGCAGCACTGCCAAGTGTAACTTTTAGATATTTTCAAAATCAGCGAAATCACTTCTTGCATTGGGCACTTTTGATTTATGCAGCAGTTTTACAACAAATTGAGACTTTTTTGACTTGTAAAATTATCTTTTGCATTCACAAACTAGAAAGGCACTCAGAGAGCACATACCTTCACCAAGGCAAGCGGAGTCACACACATGCACCTGCTTAGGTAGGTAAAGTAGTGCTGTAGTGCCCCCTATGGGTACATTCTAATTTTTTCTCTGTGTGACCAAACTCAAGGCAGAGCCCACAACAACGTTCGGGCAAAGTTTTGTATTGATCAGAGTGATGGCCACTAAGTTGGGGCCATTTAAAGTCAGAAACACAGCTGTAGCGGCCACTATGGGTGCAACGACACGTCCGATTCGCCCCCAATTTTAATGGGTTCATCCTTGGCCCAGTCTACAGCCTTCCTCCAAGTTTCATGGGAATTGGCCCAGTAGTTTTTCCATAATCATTCATCATTCATCCTCTTACACATAAAAAAGGGAAATCAATAAGCAATAAAGAGCACCATTTTTTATTTTTACCAAAAATAGATTTGTATATAACTGTGCACCTTTATACTAATAATTGACAGAACTCAGTTTGGAACATTTGGAGATGTAAACAATTGGCATGTCTTTCATTACCTGCGTTCAAGTGTAAAAATGTGTTGCAAGGCTTGGGAGGAAGAGCCGGTTGATAGAAAATTTTGAAAATAAAGACACAGGTTTGGTATTCATTTGTGGTAAAGACTGATAGGATCATGAGCTGATGAAAGCAATGATCTGAATGATCAGTCCTGCTGCTAATTGTGGCAATTCTGCAAAACTGTTGGTGGTTGGGATAAGTAGCTCCTCAAATGACATTGCAATATATGAGGTACGGATAGATAAGTTGTAATAAAAAGATAATAAACGCTTTGATGAACCAAAACTTTGTTTTGTTGAAATTTGCCAGTGATACCAATGGATTTAGAAATTTTATTGCAGACAAAATTAATATGACTTTTCCCGCTTAGAGATTCATCAAACTGAACTTGTGGATGATACCAAAATGGATCATTTCAAATGTAGAGACAAGATTTAGATTTGCAATATTTTTTATTTTTTTCAGTGTAAGCATAATAATTTTTTTTAAGCATCAAAGTTGCTGTAGTTGATTTGCACTTTATTAAAATAACTGTTGAATAGCTCTATGTTCTGACAGCCATCACTGATACAGAGTTTGGATCGGACGAGAGCGGGAGTGAGATACCAGAATGTCTCTTCTGTATACTGCAGAGCAGAGGACCAATGTTACTGACATCATTTACCATTAATAAAAACTCACCGTGTTGCTCCCACCGTCTGTAAAAGACAACATTTGGTGCAACTAATAGTTAAAAATGATTCTATTTTGCTCTCCTGACCAGCGATTGTTATCACTCCTAAAGAATTATTGCAGCTTTAGAGCAAAACTAAAGGACATGTTTTTTTGAAGGTTATCAGTTGTTATATTTCTCATGTACAAAGTCCTTGCTACTCTCTGATTTCTAGGTTACTGCCACTGAAATACAATCCAATTATTTACATTTTATGGGTTTAGAAACATTTTATGACCCCTCTCAACCTTCTCAGAGTCCAGACACTCAGAAATGCACGGTCATAAATTATACGCTTAATGGCAGAATATAGAAAGGTGACTTGTTAGAGAAAGCTTTTCCAGTTTAAACAATAATTTGCCTGAGGTGACTGCTGGCCTTTGGAAATTACGGCTCGATCTTCAGTTTCACCCACATGCTGCACGTTACCACCCCCCTAAAACCACCCACAACGCTCGAAACCACATGAAGCTCAGCGGAAAAAAGACAAAATACCTGAAAGATGGAACGACTAATAGGTGCACAATACACAGCAGTATTTTTACATTTACATTCCTAAACTAAACTTTGCTTGCCACACTCAAAGGCAGAATTTGTGTATGTTTCTCCACTAAAATGCAGACAATAGTATAGATTATTGCAAACATCAAAACTGAGCAGATAGATGCTGAGATTATTTTTACCTGACACTCACACTTCCATCCTCTCATGCACATTTTTAAGCGCAATTTTTGCATTTAATCTTATTTTGCGACTTTCTTTATCGTTTTTTATTGCTTCATATGTTTACTGCCTCTGATTTTAATATTTTGCAGGTTATTTATCTTTGCTGTCCTTGTATTTCTGATAAACACACTCACATTTCCATGCATGGGATCAATAAAGTTGATCTTAAACTTTGAACATCATTTGCCATTTCAAAATCTTTTTTGCAAACAATACCTTCACAACACCAATTGGTCAAGAAAATGCAAGCTATAGCTTTTTCAAAAGCAGTTCATTTCAATGCTCTATTCACAGCTTTTAGCTGTAAAAACTGTACAACTACAGGTCAGTCTTTCAAAACATGCATATCTCCTTTACATCTTTCACTTTTTTGTCATTTTAAGAACATTTCCATCTTACATAAAGAACTGTTGTAAGTCTGCTTACCTCTTAGATCATTTGTACCAAAACGAAACTCCCCCCATTATGTCCCACAGCAGAATGCACTTCATCGGTCGTTGTATTTATAACGTCCAGGTGCTGCAGGGATATGCTGCGCAGTGGCAGGGACTTGCATGTGCCTGAGGAGTTCAGTATTTAGTTTTGTCTGACTCATAGCTTCAGTCGACAAGTTCCAACAAAGTGAAAGGGGCCTTCACTTGCAGGCACACAGTGTAGACAGTACAGGAAAAATAGCCCTGGGCTCAACAAATGAAAGACTTGTATAAAGACAGTAAAGTGATTAAATAATGTGATTGTTGCTAATTACTTTTGTTTTTTGTTCAGAGTGGGTTAATACATTTTAAGAGTCACAAATATCAAAGGAAGGTGACCTTAAATAGCAAATGAGTAAAAATAACTGATTGTTTTTTAAAAATACTTATTAAACCACAAAAATAAAACTCACTTTCTTTTATTGAGCAAAAATAATTATTCAGCAACAGATTCCTTACCGTGTATTTAAATATCTGTTCTTTTTTGTTGTAGGCAAGAGACATGAGCAAACTGTCACTTGCTGTGAACTTGATGAGTTTGTTTACATGCTTGGGTCTTTTCAGCGGCGGCGATGCCTGACGTGCACACCGAACTTGGCACCACGTCCCACCTGAACCCTGACTCTGTCAGATTTACACTCATTCTCGCTGCAGTGGAGAAATTTATTCTTAACATCACAAGTACACAGCTTCACCTGGCTGGACAAAAATCACTTTTATGTATAGTTTTATATTTTTTATAAGAGGTGAGAAGTAATGAAGTACAAATACTTTGTTACTGTACTTAGGTAGATTTGTCAAATATCTGTACTTGAGTGTTTATATTTCTGAAAACTTTGCACCTTTCTTCCCTGTATTTGAACACAAATATCTGAACTTCTACTTGTCAAATTTACCAAACAGTCTCGTCATTTTAGTTTGAATGCTTTTGTCTTTCTAGCTGTGCTCAGGACACTTTACCAACCCAAAATGTTGCTATTTGACTTTGAATGAGACTCACCATCAGCTCGTTTTCTGGTGCGTTTAGGAACAGTTCGGACAAATCCTACTGATTCTACCTTTCAGTTTAATAGTCTGTGCGTTATATCAATATGACGTGAGGTTCAGCTAACTTTGCACAGAAATGGTTGCTAGAAATTTCCTTCAGAGGGAAATTTTTTAATTTGATACCTTGAGCAAGTTTCAGAGCCTGTACTTTATCACTGTATTTGAGTAAAGAAGTTGAGTCAGTACTTCTAAAAATACTAGAGTGTTTCTTTCCCCCAACTATCTGTACATCCAGTGAGGTAAAAAATGTGTTTACTTTTGCCACCTCTGATGTTTTTATACCTGTACATTACCTGCTTGCTAGCTGGGCAAACTGTTAGCTTTGAGGCCCTGACATTAATATCTGCTAATGTAGCTAGCTGGGCTAGTGTTCTTATGTCGGGTGTATCATTTGGGTTTTTTCCAATACTGGTGCTAAATCTATACTTTTAAAAGAAAAGAAAAGAAAAGAAAACGATGGTTGATGATATTAAAGAACACTTTTTCAATTGCAAAGGCAAATTTGAACTTTAAAATCCAACAACATATCAACTTGTAAAATACAAAACACTATGCACAGATTATTCACATAGGCTAATAAATGAAAAATCTCCCAACTACAATACATTTAAATACATTTTTTTACGACTGCCCTGCCCTCTACTTTCAACTAAAGCTTCTACACACTCCAGCTTCAGCTTCAGCTTCAGCTCTGTGCTGAAATGTTAGCATATTTACTTTCTCCAGCAAAATACGACACCTCTTCAGCTTTGGCATTTCTTAAGTGGAACCAAAATGAAGCACCGAAATCAAATATCAATCAGTTAATAAACAGCAGACTACACTTGGAATGATGGAGAGGCACAGCTGGACCAGCAAGTCCATATCTACACTGAACTACAGCCACAATCTGTCACAACCACAACTTAAGAGTTTCGTTTAATTTAATGCTAAACAGGCTGTGGGATATTCACGTCCTGCACACCTGTACCACAAACTGGAAGCAGGAGTCAGACACTTTTACTAACAACTCCCCCACATTTTTAATTTAGTAAAGTTTCGATCTAACAGAGATCTTCATCAGGCGTTGTCAAATCCATTAAAAGATTTCACAACCATCCTCAAACTGTTTCAAAAATGCAAAGTTCCAGGAGAAATGAATGATTGGCATGTTAAACCCAGCACCTCAAGGCTAAATGTTCTTCATCAGATATGTTTCACTGCTGGCACGTGTGGATCTGCGCATACATGCTTCACAGCCTTCAGCAGCTAAAGGATCAAAAATAACAGTTCAAAGTAAAGATTAAGCCTGATAGATGCAGACAGAAAAGAAATGTGTGTGTCTCCGGTAAGTCGAAGCAAACGGGGCTCAAGTTCAAGTTCAAGTTCAGGTTCTCGATTTTATTTTTTAAATCTCTTCAAATTCACTTTTTAATGTTGGCTACTTGCTTACAACACAACACGCAAGTGTTACATATCAAAATTTACGGAAGAATCTCTATTTAGTATGAGGTCACCATTTGTCCAACCATAATGTGTCAAGTAATTATTGTTTTAAAAAAAGCTACAATTTTTAAATAGCAATTTTTTAAGTTCTGACAAAACAAACAAACAGACCCTTAACTCATGTGGACCGATTTTTCGCTGTTTAAAATAAATCCACCACATCTTAGGTTCACAAAAGTAGCTGAATATCAGAATTGTATAACTATCTAAAATGAAATTTTGCAATATAGATTTTGAGGATGAATGTTGTTTGTCATTACTTTCACACTTTAGGACTGATTTATGACTTCATGCTTCATATCAGACTTCAGGAGATGTGTGCATGTGAAAAATGAGCATTAGAATTAGCCAATTTGCAATTATTCACCAGTTTACTTATTTTTCAGAAATTATTATTTTCTGTTTACATTTATTGAATTTTGCCCTTATTTATTACTTCTTCATTTATTTTTTCCTCCATATTTTCATTTTTACTTATTCCTGTATTTCTTCTCCCATATGTTGCACCATTTCACACTCCATGACAGAATTTACCCACATAACGCCACAACCTCCTGCAGAAGATTTGCTGAAGCAATGGGAGAGGTCAGACTGATTATATATTTTCAAACGTGAACTAATGTTACTGCAGGACACTTTAGTTAAATGTTGTTATTCTCTAACATGAAGAAGGAGACTGGCAGTGCTTCATATTGTACTTTTTCTGTCTGTAGCTGCCGTCAGCTCAAGATGTGTTTCTCAACTGTCATTGATTTGTGAGTTTTTTAATGGCAAGGCGAGCGATGACTCCATAAATCCATATAATGTCCTAATGCTGCCTGCATTTCTAGCTCAGACATGTGTGTGTGTATGTGTGCTGGGGGCGGGACAGTAAAAGTTGAGGACAGTGTGTATAAACGTGCAAGGCTTTGGGTGGAAGGTCAAAGGTTGCAACCACATTTTACATATTCCGGTCCACAGTCTCAGGTCTCAGAAAACAGAAACACAACTAACACACAGATCAAATTTTGCAAAAATGGTTAAGCTTCACATTGGACCTGATGCAAAATACATTCTTTTGTTCCAGGGTTAGGATTATTTTTGTTTTATATCGTTGTAAATGTAATATCTTTAGGTTTTAAGTTGCTTATAGATGCTTATAGAAAACAAGGGAATTCATGTCACCTCTCTGATACTGAACAAAACTGTTGATGTATTAGAACTGCTGGTAACTAATCAGTGTTGTCAAATAATGCATGAACCTCCTAAATTCCTTTTCTGACACTTTAGGTTCTAAAGCTGTTTGCAGCTTATTTTGGGGCCGTTTTGACTCTTAAAAATTTCATACAATAGCACTCACCTGATCTAAAAAATAATAATAATAAAAAAAAAAGAGGGGCTGCAATTCTTAGCACACCATACATCTGACAAATTAGAGATCAATAAAACAAAAAGCTTTTTTGTTTGTTTGTTTTGTTTTTAAGTAACCTATCTATGTGTCTATGTGCCATTTTGGTCAAAGTCAGTGAAATCTGCTGATTATCAGAAGCTTTACAGGCATTATATTTCTGATTAATGATTAATTCAGCCCTGACGACTCTTAAAACTTGACATTATCAACACATTCTTCATTTCATCGAACTAACAGACCGTATATGAAACTTGAAACCCGCGTTCGCCCTCAGAAACGCTGTCAGACAGATTTCAAACCAACATGATCAATTAAATGCTGCTTCTATTGAGTCAACTTCAAATGACGTCGTTTTCCAACTTTACATTGCCGTAGAAATCCTGCTGTCAGTCAGTTTTGGCTGAAGCTGTGCACGCATTGGGAAGGACTGTGCTGCGTGTTTCGGACGCTAGGGGGCGACAACGTAACATCCACGCAGTAGGTACCCGGAAGTCGCGAGAGCGTGCTCCCCGTCCCTGACCCGCACACAACCAAAACAATGAGAGCCATCATTCAGCGGGTCACCAAGGCTTCGGTGACAGGTAAGCGGCTTTTTTGAACTGAGCGAAGCTGCCATGCTCTGACGCCGCTGACAGTATCGCTAAACCCGGTCTAGCTTTACTTTAACGTTGCTGACTACGCATTTTAGCTAACTTAGCTAGGTTAGCATTAGCGCTACCGGCTTCGAACCAGGTGTCAGACAACCAGGCGTGTGTCAGATGGGAGACCAGACAGACCAGCGCTGCTGACTGACTGGATGTGTAAGCTCGGGGGGGGGGAACCGGTGAAGGTTATTTCACAGCGCAAATGATGAACGTGTCCTCTGGTTGTCTGTGGTACTGACAGCTGAATGACAGTCCTGACTGCTGGCTCCATTCACCGCACACAGTGATGTCATTCAGTCTGTCACCTGTCAGTCTTGGCTGCTTGTCACTGGAAGTACCGACGCACTCACTCAACCTTTTCCCCTTTTCCTGCAGTGGGAGAAGAGCAGATCAGCTCAATAGGACGAGGACTGTGTGTGCTGCTGGGTATATCAGCTCAGGACACCCAGAAGGATGCTGACTACTTGTGAGTGTGTGTGATGGGGACCTTCAACACTACAAACACAACCCTGAATGCATCTGAACTCTCTAAACACTTCTGCCAAGTAGGCGTGGGATGATATCAAAATTTCATATTACCATGTTACCCTGTCCGAAATAATTGTGATTATCGATATTATCCTGATCATCATCAAAATATTCTTAAAAACTTAAATGCACTGACATCTGAAATATTTTTTTAAGTAATATATTTTATTACAGCACAGTTGAGGAACACATCTTCTTAAGAATCTGAAATAAGTACTCTATAATCTGTATTAATCTATAGTAATAAATATTAAGGTCTTCCCACACAAGTTAAGGATAAACAAATCCTCATTTCCCGGTCGTTTTCTTTTCTTTTTAGTTTGGAATGTTGTACAGTTGTAGTATAGATATAATTAACCTGTTTTATGAGGTGGATACGAAGCGTAAACTGAGCCTCCAGCTGTGGTGACGGGTTCAGACAATTAAAATAACTGAGGAAACTGGTTTCATGTGAGATTTTTCACGATAATCTCGATTCAGGATTATCCCGATGATGAAAATCCATCAGGATAAAATTATTGTGAATGTTTTTCATCCTGATACATGATAAAAATGAAAAAAAAAATTGAGTCCCATCCAAGGCAACACCAATGAATTTGGAATTATAAACTGATAAATGGTATCATCAGTTTTTGAAAATGTGTTTTTTCTACATATTAGGGCTGTGAATAGGTGAGAATCTGGCGATATAATACATATTTAGATACAATATACTGTGATATATTACGTAAAGTAATACATAAAGTATACATACATAAAGTATGTTCATTCTAGTTTTTGGAAAACTGTATGAAGAGGTTTAAAATCACACAAAATGAACCACTGCTACGAATCTTTACATGTGAGCTATTAATTAAAAAGCAATAGTGTGTTTGAGAATCGACACAATATCGCAACATCAATACATATTACACCTCTACTTAATATAACACAATAACAGTAGATACATGTT
>JAQFJA010000020.1:27609703-27622609 GCA_029874485.1 Naso brachycentron
GTATTATCCCTCGATTTAGCCACGAGTGAACTGCCTTTGAACTGATTCCTGTCAGCCGGAGATTTTCATTGTGTCTGTACATCCCAGCTGCCATAAAGTTTGGACGCTGCAAAACATAAATAAAACAGAATGTGATCATTTCTGACATTCAGTTAACACAGTACAAAGACGATTCCCAAGGTCCAATACCCATTCAGCCATACTATTTAGTATGCCAGAAAAGATTTAGTACGTCCCAATGCATAGTATATCAAACGCAGTGTGCCAAAAAAATAACAAAATGTCCTTCAACATCCAGTTACATTTGCAGTATGCAAGTCAACATGCTTTTCTGACTGTTGTGACCTATAATCCTCTGCACAGTGGAAGATATCTCACATCCACTGAGCCACTGCGAGCCGGCTTCTTACAAAAGCTGCTGCTGCCATCCAGATCACATACTTTTTCTTTTCTTTACTTCTAATTTTGCACTACAGACAGAAACAAGAGGGTCAAAGTTCAAAGTGCAATGTCAATACAAAGTAGTATGTCCCGACTGTATGCGTACTGCATACAGTACCTACTTCCTTTATAGAGGCAGCTGCAGGAGTAACTAAAAATAAAAAGAAAGCCTTTGTAAGTATGTGTTTACATTGAATTTGATACCAGCAAAATGTTTCAGACAAGTTAGGACAGGGGTAACAACAGACTTGGAAAGTTGTTGAATGCCCCAAAAACACCTGTTTGGAACATTTCACCAGTAAGGGCAGTGATGACCTAAAGGTGAGAGGAGTGAGCTTGTGACCAGTGGGTTGCTGGTTCAAAGCCCTGGACTGGCAGGATTGATCTGGGTGGGGACAGTGAAGGGCACCGCTTGACCCTCCCTCATTGCTACCACTGAGGGCTCAAGCAAGGCCCTAAACCGAAACTACTCCAGTGGAGCTGCTCAGTGGCTGCAGATCAGACTGTGGTTCCAGTAAATGGCTTTTAGATGTAAATGTGATCAGGGTGACTGCAATAGAGAGTATTCTCTCAGTCCCCTGAATAAATAATGGGGAAAATAAAAAAAATAGGCTTATTGGTGTTTGATAGCATCATTAGAAAAAGGGCCCCCTCGAAAGCAAGAATGGGGCGAGGTTCACCACTTTGTAAAACACATGTAATAGATAATAATACAAGTCCAGTTGCCTACGATTCAATTTGCCCAGATAGATAATAATATGACTACAAAAGCTCAAGAAGACTATAAAACTGTTGTCAGCAAACACAGTTCATTTGCAAATGATAGGATTCTATTTTTATTTATGTTTCACACGGTGTCCCATTTTTTTAATAATTGAGGTTGTATGTTTCTGATAGGGCTGGAGGCCTAAAAATAAAATCTCAGAGTTTTTCACACTACACTTAATTACCAATTTCAAAGGTGCACTATGTAAGTTTATTTTAGGCCCTTAAACAAAGACAGAGCTTTGAAACAAGAAACAGCGGCTTGCAAAAGATAACATGACTTTAGGATGTTCTTTAGATCCATATGTTTACATTTATAATACTTATTAAAGCACAAAAAACCAAAAAGAGTAAGTTGCATAGTGCACCTTAAATCGATTTTTTTCCCTTCTCGAAAACAAACGATGATAAAGAAATTACTGAAAACAAGTTTTGCCTTTATTTAATTAATAACAATTAACAAAAGCAAACTGAAATTAAATCTTTAGGGGTTAAATTGCAAGCTGCAAACTTTACACTTACACTGAAGCCTGCCTGTTATTTGTCAAAACATATTTACGTATAATTCTCCTATCATCATAAATCAAAAATATAATTTTGAAGCTCCTGGAATCAAACACAGGCCTAGAAAGAGAAAATAGATTTTTTTGTTTTAAAAATAGTCCCAAACCACAAATTTAAATTAATCGATAAAATCAATTTGTTGTCCAGCCCTAGTTTCTGGTACTGGACACAGCTTAAAGATGGTACACTGTGAAACACTTTGTGTTACAGCTTCATTCCTTTTTTAGTTTTAATATCGCAGTATTTTCCTTCAAACTGCTGTTCTCTTGACAGCTGTACTGCTGACCCCCCTCTCATTCTGCACAGCTCATTAATGCTGGCATCATCACTTCTCAGAAGGGATTTGCTCTCACAAACACAAACACAACTCAACATTTAAGCACTTCCTAGTCTGCATGCAACATAGAACACGCACTCAAATTCACATTCCGTATGCACACATGTTCACTCACAGCTGCAGGAGGCTGGGGATAGCAATGACGGCTGTTGTTTTCTCTCCATCTCAACCTCAAACCTGATTCAAGATTAAACCCAGTTATCCAGATTACATGTGACCTCTGACTCTTTGCTGGGCTTGACTTAACAAATGCCTCCCATCAGTGACTGATGGCCTTGTGCTTATGGCGCTCCTCTTCTTCAACGCACACAGTGAAAGTCATTTAATGTGTGGGCTTAGTCGTGGCTCTTATGCAGGCATTGTGTCGCTGGGCTCAGCACAAAAGAAAAATGGAATAATAACTCTCCATGCCAGTCTTGCTGTGTGCAGGTCTTTGAAAGGCTCTGTTATTACAAAGTGTAAGAATATTCATGCACTTCCTTTGTTCACACATTTCCTGTCAGCCTGTCATCACTACCTGACATTTTCCCTCTTGATCATCGTTATCCGTCCCTTTTTCTCCACCTTGATTCTGCATCTCTCCATTCTCAGTGTTGAGTGTATTATGTGAAAGGAAAGGCTGACTGTTGTGACTGTTTATGCAATAATGCGCCTGATAGAAACACACCAATAGTATAGCATTAAATGCATTTATTGTCATCGTACTGTTCAGGGTAGGATTTTTATTTTACTTGTGGAGTTCCCCAAGGATCAGTGTTAGGCCCATTATTATTGCTTTATATGTGATGATACACATTAAAGGTCCCACAACCTTTAATGTGTATTTTGGAAGATTGTCAAATCTACCTGTAACAGGCCCAGTTCTTCTCTGCCTGCATGTATTAACATTGGCCCACATCAAATCACTGACAACTATGAAATTGTTGTCAGTGATTTGATGTGTCAATGAGAAGAGACCAACATCAGTATATATTTATTTATAAAGCAATCTTACAAAAACTACCACCATATCTCGCAACCTCGTTATTTTGGAATGCTGGCAGTCACTATACCCCAATCATGGCTCACCCTACAGGTCCCCAAAGTTCGTACAGAGTTTGGAAAATCTGCGTTCTCTTACTATGCTCCACATACGTGGAATTTGCACCAGAAGAAAATGAAGATGTCCTCATTAATTCCACTGAGACAGTTCCATGATTTAATTGTGAATTTTGTTCATTTCAACTGCTACTGTTTTTAAACTAATTGCTATTTATGACTATTTGTTTTATTATTTCGTGGACTTTTATAACATGTTATCCTAGAGCCTCTGGTGAATTTTATCATGTTTTCCTTTGTTTCTCCTTTATTTCTCTTTGTGTTCTTTGTATCTTGTACTTCGGTACCATTGAAAATGAGGGTCCTCCCTCAATGTGTTTTCCAAGGATTTAAATAAAGAAATGATTATGATGATGATGATGAACCTCTAAGGTCCTGGGTTCAAAACCAGGTCTGCTCGTCTAACATCAAAAGCATTCAATACCAGGTTGAGGTAGAACCTCTCTGTGTGGAGTTTGCATGTTCTTTCTGTGTCTGCATTGGTTTCCACCGGGTGCTCCGGTTTCCTCCCACCATCAAAACGTGCATGTTAGGCACATTAGGTTAGGTTTGTCCAATGTGGCGGCTCTCTCAGTTGCAGCAGCTCAGGACTAAACCTCCACTCTGACCTCACAGTTTTGTTGTAAAATTCATTGTATAATGACAGTAAAGCTGCTTTACCTTTACCTTTACTATCACCACAGAGAATCTTGATCGCTGAAGCCACAGACACACAACTTGGTACAAACGTTCTTATTCGTTTTTTTCTCACAAAATTCTTAGACATCTTAGACAGAGGTAAACAAAATAATCATTTCAGACCTGACAAAATTTTTTAAACAATTAATTCACAATTATAAGAGTGGTTTTGGGGGAAAACAATTATTTTATTCCACACCTTTATAAAAATTTTGTGGATAAATTGTTCTTTAAATTTTTTGTCTACATATAAATGTTACGAATATATCTTTCAACATCACTGTTCAGTTTATTTGGAGATCGTGGAGTTTTGTATGGTAAGAATTTAAAAGAACCTTTTAATATTGTGCACAAATAACTTTGAATTGTAAGCAGTTGGTTTGATTTTTAATCATTTACAATGTAATGAAAACAAGATAAATGTTAAAGAGATTGAAATATATCTCTTGGTAGTGATAATAGATAATAAAAATGATGGCTCATGGTAACATGGTGGCTCAGTGGTTAGCATTGTCACTTACTAGCAAGAAAGTTCAGTGTGATTTCCAGCTGGGGCAGGGCTTGTCTGTGTGGAGTTTGCTTGTTCTCCCCGCGTTTGCATGGGTTTCCCTCAGGTGCTCCAGTTCCCCCACAATCAAAACATGTATGTTAGGTCTATTTCCAGTCAGTATCGTTGACCGTGGTCCTGGTTAAGATCTGGAGTCAGTTCCCCGGTCACTGCTCCTCAGGGATGGGTCAAATTTCACTGAAAGCTGTATATATGACAAGTAAAGTACCTTTACCTGTACAAAATATGAAGTTAAGGATTAGGGAAAATTTTGCATGTTTCAACCTGGTGTATTTTTCGGAAATGATTCTGGACAATGGGGACTCATGCAAAACAAAATGTATTTATGCTTCCTTGTGTTGTTTACTTGTAAAAGCCTTCAAAATTTAGGGGTCTGGTAGACTCATACAACATGTCAGTATATTTTAGCTAAAGGGGTGAATTTATGTAGCAGTTTTAGTGTTACCATAATAAACAAATGTACCCTACATTATATTGTTATGTGTATCTTTGACTCAGGCCCAAAGTGTCATTCCAGGTTATTTCAGCAGCGTAACAACAACAAAAAAACTCTTCTCCAGGGCTTTTTTAATGTTAGTATGTCTAAAACATGCAAAACTAACTTCCCTGTTTAAAAATGTGAAGTGTGGTCCCACAGTTATGTCCTTCATGAATTTTTAATGTGTGATCTGTTAATGTACCGCGCTGCATTTGCATGAGAGCAGGGCTCTGAAACTTCAGCCTTTAATTACAAGACTCCCTGTTAAATTTTTTATATGTCTAAATTTAATGTAGCATTTAGAGCATAGAGGTGTTCCTGTACCATTAAGTGAGTTTTTTAATTTATTTAATACATGTTTATAATAAAGTAAAATGAAACAGTGAATAATAGTAAAATCGATAAAGACAAGCAAACACAATCATCAGCAACACACACACATTTATATTCAATACAGACAGAGTTACACACAGAAAACTGTTCAAATCGAAGTTGAAATATCAGTGGACAAATCACAGCTTACAGTACAGGAGAACTCATCTTTATGTGGTATTTTTACCTCACTATCACATATACAAGTCACATTAAGCAGCATGTTCATAGTTCACTTATCCCTGTAATATTTATCACTCTCTCTCTCTCTCTCTCTACAGGCCATTTACATGTTCTGTGCTCTGGCCCTCGTCTGTGATGATTACTTCGTCCCCTCTCTGGAGAAGCTGTGTGAGGTATGAAAGTGAGGTATTAAAGGTCCTGAAAACTTTATCATGCGCATAGAAGTCCTAAATATTTCCTTATAACGTTAAATGTTAACGACTAGACAAAAAGTAGAGAATTTAAAAAGTTCCTTTAACCCTTACAGACATACAGTAAAGTTTTTTGGGCCGTCTGACTCTCTTGCATTTATTTTGCTTTTCCTAACCTGCTCTGGCATTCAGCATCAAGTGCCATTTATAATTTGATTCAAAAGAACTCCTAGTTTCAGAGTGATCCATTTAAAGTCCCAATTTGACATCTGCTTTGTCTGAGAATGGATTACATTACCAGAATTTTTGAAATACAGATGTAAATATTTGATGTTGTTTTATTGTGAACTTACTGCGAACTGTTCTAGGCGTCCCAATGAATTTTTGTCTACATCTAACCTTTCCTTTACAAGTTATAGCCATTTATGACAACATTTTGTTGGCCGTTCTTCAAGAAAAAACAGATGAATCCTATATTATTTGCATCTATATTAATCATGTCAATACATCAAAAAAGTTCAGACCATTAATAGAAAAGTTAATAAATCATCACAGATGGTAGTGAAGAAAAGGTGATTTGTTGCTTAAATATATTATGAACAACAAAGCAAACAGTGCAAATGTGAAAACCATCCTCTCAAATGCAGATATAATGTAAAAATGCAAAATCATACATGGAACATGATACAGATTTGCAAATGATCTTCATAACGCATAAACAAAATGAGAAACTAACAGTAAGACAGATGTTCTATCACTGAAAAGCTAAGAAACTCTGGTTTTCTTACTTTTTGAAGCATTAAGATTACACTATTTGTTTGAAAGTTATTGAACAACAACAATATTTAGCCGCCAGCAGCTGTTTTGGCCTTTGAGGGTTAAAGTACTATTTTTTTTAGAGATTTACACTCAAAAACTCCCATATGGGTACACAGTACACTGTACACAAATACAGCATTCTAAGTCTAACAGAAAGACATAGGTTATAATACTTGTTTATGTACAACTACATTTTGACTGCAGGAGAAACAGAGAAATATTTATGCTCTAAGCTAAGTTTTTATCCTTTTTTTCTCGTCTAAGACTTTTTTCTGGTACCAGAATACTGAAATGTTAGCTATTTAAAAAGCCAATGAAATCCTATGTATATTTTTACACAGTTTTAGTTTATAGTATCATATTTAAATGTACAGTATGTTTGTTCTTTTCAAGGTACTGCTGGTTCCCAGTAAAAAGCAGAGTACTAAAGAAGAAAAAAAGGAAGTAATGGAGTCATTTTTTAATGGACTAATCCACTTTTCTCCTTCCAGAGTGACTTACTGTTAAGCTTTAATGGTAAAACTCGAGATTTAAATTGTGTTTACGTAACTGCACACATGCGAGCTTTAGTGCATCTGTATAATAGGGGTCAGGGTCAAGGCTCAGGCTGTTTCTTGGACAAGTATGGATTTTTGTAATTGCAGCAGGTACGTCTTGTACAAACATCCCCACACCCCCAACTTTTTATTTGTCTCTTGCTACGTCTGCAGCGTCTCCATCTCAGTGAGGACGTAGCAGGTGCCACCTTCATGGCCGCAGGCAGCTCGGCCCCTGAGCTCTTTACCTCCATCATCGGTAATCACCACAGTCACCCCCTCCATCTGTTCATTCTGAAACACATGCCGCGATGCTGTAGCTGCATTAGGACGGAAGCACGCATGTCTTTTAATGGATGCTTTACAGTAATGCCTTTATCCCAAGACACGTGCTTTAAACAAACATGGCTTTTAATATAGTGAATCACATTAGATCCCATTAAAGTCATCTTATGTAATAAGCACTAGAGAATTGTTGGTTAGGAGTAAAGGATATATAATTTTTTTTCATTTCCCTTTTTTTTTCACGCTTTGATCATGGTTGTGTTTGGCAGCGTCTGTCTGTCTGTCTGTCTGTCTGAACCAACAATAGGAAGAACATTCACTTCAAAGGCAGGGCGGTCACATTATGTTGCTGTGTTCTTTAAATAAAACTCAAATTAGAGATTCAATTGTCATCTGGTTTTCTATAGAAAAATAAATGCAAACTCAGATTTTATAGGCTTCTTTGAAAAATTTTCTTCTTGTCTTTTTCTGTGTGTGTGTGTATGTGTGTTTGTGTGTTTGTGTGTAAGTGAGAGAGAGATCGACCACCAAAATGTCGCAGTTATGCACATGTGTTTTGACAGTTTTGTGACATCACTTTGTCTGCGCTGCAGATGCTGTGCTGCAACTGGAAATATCAAGTAGTGTCAAACAAATCATTTATTTTCCTCATGGAGTCATAATGCTGTGTGTTTGTGTGTGTGTACCAGGTGTGTTCATCACAAAAGGTGACGTGGGTGTTGGCACCATCGTGGGCTCCGCTGTCTTCAACATCCTCTGCATCATCGGTGTGTGTGGCTTCTTCGCAGGCCAGGTATGACGTCACAGCAGCGCTAGACGTGCTGCTGACATGGTGGCATTTTCACAGTGCGTGTGCAACATCTTAATGTCAACTTTAAATATTAAAATATTCCAAAGTATTCATGCATTTATGCAAAAAGCAGAACTCTCCAACACACTGTTGTTTTCTGCATGCGTGAGTCCATGACAGACTGCACCAAGATACAGGGTCAGAGGATTTTAGATCCACGTGTAAGCTACAGATAACTTTATATTTTTGCTGTCTAATGTACTTGGGGTGGTACGGTGGTGCAGTGGTTAGCACAGTCACCTCACAGCAGGAAGGCTCTGGGTTTAGACCTTCTGTGAGAGTTTGCGTGTTCTCCCTGTATTTGCTTGGTTTCCACTGAAAGCTGCAGCCTTCTCCAACAGTCCAAAGACATGCAGATTAGGTTAATCGGTGGTTCTGAAAATTGCCCGTAGGTGCGAATGTCAGCTTGAATGGTTGTTTGTCTCTGTGTGTCAACCCACTGATGAACTGTGACCCCCCCCACTCGCACATTGTCAGCAGCCATCGCCTCTAGTCCCTTGTAACCCTGCAGGGGAGGAGCAGTTATGGATGATGGATTGATGACTAACTTACACTTAACTGATTTCTCTCCACCTTTCTCTCCGAGTGTCGGCGCAGTCGGATTTTCATTTCGTTTCTTGTCTCATTTGAAGAATATCTTTCGTTTTATATTCTCCTCTGTGCTTGATCTACTTAACCAACCACATGCACAACAAAAGTCATGACTCAGTCTGAACACAGTAGATAATTTGTGTCTACTTTGCGCTTTGCATCTTCAGGGCTGTGTGTTGCATGAGATACAGAGATAGGATAATACAGTGCAGCCTCTCTCTGATGCTATCTGACATGCCAGGGACATGGAAATGAGTGCGGAGTACAAGGATAAGCTCTCTGCTCTGAAAAATATATGCTCTGGACTCCAAACAGTGATGCAATCCCAGATTGTGCATTATGTAATCATAGTGAGATAATGAGGCAGAAGGGCAGGCAGTGTAACAGGGCTTGGAGGGACGGGGTGCAGTGAAATCATCTTCAAGTCTGCCTATTGCTTCTCACTTCTGTTTGTTACCTTTGGCTGCCTGTTCAGAGCAGGTTCCCTCTACAAAGCACTTTTGTACAGTGAAACCGAGCACAAGCAAACATTTCAAAGCTTTGTTATGCTCCAACTCATCTGCCATCTGCCTCGCAGCAGCAAACGATTCCACAGCTGGGAGTGGCACAACCAAGATGGGACTTTTGACCTTCCACTGACGTATATACAGTGTGAGCGTGTGTGGGAGACGTGTTACAGCGTTAGTCAGTGCATTGTGGGCTCCTGCGTTGTATCCGATTACATAAAGTCAATAAACACTGGAGCATATTTCCCATGTAGGATGGCACCTCGCAATTGACTTTTTCAGTGATTGTGATTCAGGAGGTCAACTCAAAAGCTCTTGTGTTTACATCAGTATGGTAATGATGTCAGAGGCGTTTGTGTATATAGCAGTGCTGCATAAACTCCAGCAAGGCCAAGTGTTACTATAAGATGTATGAACTGAAGCTGCATGCTTATTTTTGTAAGCATGCTCATCTGTTTTGTTTTTCCTTGCAGGCAGTGAAGCTCTCTCATTGGGCTCTTCTCCGGGATTCAATTTATTACACGTTTGCTATCACGGCCCTTATTGTGGTAAGAGATTTCAGACTCGCATGTGATTACACGTCACATGATCAATTGTGGTGAAGCAAAAAGTCTCAATTAGTTGAAGTCTGGCAGTGCATGTATTGTTTTATTTCTGTGGCTGTGCAGTGCGCTATAAATATAAATATGGTACTTTGCGCACACTGTATGCAGTCAGTGTGAAGTATGCAATTGCACACTAAAATGATAAATGAGCTGCAAAATCAAAGCATGAAGATCTGACAGTGTCGCAGTATATTCAGTGTAAGGCTAGATGAAACCTCATGAGTGATTTTAAGGAGAAAAAAAAATCTTTTTCTTTGGTGCCCACCTGTCTAAATTAAACCAAAAGGTCATACTTTGAGCATTTTCTGGGTGTGAGAGTTCTGGATGGTTATGCCCTCTACTGGAGATGATGTTGAAATGCAGGATTAATTTAACTTTGGATGACTGCTCCCACTTCATGTCCTTCTGTGTCCTCTTTGTCTTGCCTCTTTAGTTCATCTACGACGAGAAGGTGTGCTGGTGAGTGATGTTTCGTGCAGCAGCTTCTGTTTTTTTAGATACTGAATCTCTCTAAATGTTACTGACCATGTGTTTTGTGTGCAGGTGGGAGTCTGTTGTCCTGCTTCTCATGTACGCAGTCTACATCCTCATCATGAAGTGAGTGTCGTCATTTAGAAACTTCTAATGCTTTCAGTTTGCTTTTTCAGTCGCAATGAGATAAAAGTGATTCATTTGTCAATGCCAGGTTTAACGGCAGGGCGCACCGCTACTTCGACCGTCGAAAGAAGAGCTCTTTAAATTTGGCCAACGGGCTGACAGGAAGCACGGATCTGGAGGATAATGTCACGTGTGATGCTACTGCAGTCCTGCTCAAGAAAGGTAACGTAATCTGCTCTATTTTACACAGGCTTTGCCCTCCAACAGGACCGTGAAAGATTTTAGCTGCTCATCTCTGTACACGGAAATTTACATAAATATAAGGCAGCTGGGGCATCACTCCTCATCTATTTTTGCTCAGCTCCGGGATAAGAAAGTCACAGATGACTTTATCCACAAAGTTCTTTCTGTTTTGTTATGGGACGGTTGACAGCATAGATCTTCTATGCTAAAGCTGCTCCTTGATTTGAGCTGTGCACATGATGAGATGACAGCCACAGAAACTCTTTGAGAAAACTACAAACGAGCTGCAGAATAAGCCAAAGTCACCTGTTAACCTGACAAACTCAACTCAGCGGCTTCTCAGCAACACCAAAGCAACACCCACCTTCCATCCAATCCTGCCGACTGGTTCTCTGAGCAGACGAGGGACCAGAAGACTCTTCAGGTTAGTCTTCCTGTTCGCACAGTGGAGCATAGGGCTGCAATTACACCTCGCCATCGGACTCAGTTTGGGGAAGTTGTCTACAGTTGGGCCCCCGTCAATCCCAGATTCTTGGCTTTGCTATGACTGACCTTCTCCATGTCTGTTTTTGCCCCCTGACTCTTCTCCTCCCGTGTGAATTCCAGTCCAGTGCTCAGCCTTGTGATGTTGTCAGATAGTTTGTGTAAGTTGCATCCAACAAAGCCCCACTTTCTCTTCTTCACGTCCTGTTTGATGGGGTGCTGGTTTGTACTCTCCCACGGATTGATGTTGGATATCCTGTCAGGCCCTCTGATATTAAGGCTCCTACCCACTCGACTGAACAACAAAGAACAAGCTGTGTCAAAGAGTGACTGCTGCGTCGTGTTTTGTCCGCCGCTGTCAGGCCAAAAAGTAGCATTGTTCACACCGCAAAGACAACAGCTGGCGATCAACAGGCTCGTACATGCTGTGCCCACGCCAAGACAAATCCCTCTCCACAGTGATTCAAACTGTTGTTATGATCAAGCAGCATCTTTTAAACCCATTCTTGCTAATATAGCATCTTCTAACTGATAATATGTCTAAAAAGTCACAAATGGCACTAGTGAAGATGCAAAGCAGAAATATAAGGAAGAACCACGCTAAATGTATGTAACCATGGAAACCACAGCAACAGGCTCAGGGGGCTTTCCATCTCTGCCTCTGTGTCCTTTGTAGTGCACTGGTCCGCTGACCTGAACAGCTTATCAGTGTGATTTTACTTGTCGAAACCGACAAGTGCGGAGCTGTTCCGACGCTGCTGTTCACACCACACTGACCAGAGTCACCGACTCTCTCTGACGGCCCAGACAAGTCCTGACCCCTGACTGTCGGCCTTTGTCTGTTGATGCAAGTCTGCAGTTTGCTAATGATGGTGTTTGTCACTCTTCATGTGTTAGATCCATCCAGGAGGAATGCCATATGCTGGTGTTGAATATCCTGGTTTTATTTTGGCGTAACAGTGCCTTTGAGTTCCAGATGCGTCTCAGCATGTTTTGTAGTTAATGCCTCCGTATCTGCAAACAAGGTTACATCTGTTTTTCCACATTTTCTCTCTGAATGAGCCTTTAAATAAAATGTGTTTCTGATGTCAGTTTGCAGGCTACATAGCTTATTAGTTAGACAGATGCATCACGCTTAGCAGCTTAAAAGCTTACCTGCAAGATCAGCTGCTATAAATCCTAAATTGTGGGAGTTAGCAGCCCAAGCGGACTCAACTGTCCATCAAACAATGACTGAGAAGCTTAGAGATTAAAAGTGCAGTGATTTGTGAAAAGGATGACTAACTGTGATTTCAGGTGGGCTGAAAACAATTAGATGCTGTCAGGTGAACATGTTTGTGTTCTTTCTCTCCAGCTAACTTCCACTGCAAGCCGTCGGTGCTGATGGTGGACGAGCTGCTGTCTGCGTACCCCCACCAGCTGACTTTCTCTGAGGCTGGCATGAGGATCATGATCACCAATCATTTCTCCCCCAGAACCCGTCTCACCATGGCTTCACGGATGCTCATTAATGAGGTACACATACAGTGAACTATGTTCACTCTGTTGAGTTAGGTTGTTTTTGTGCTGCAAGTTATTTCAAATTGGAAAAAGTAGAAAAGAAGCAAAGCTCCCCTCAAAAGAAAACAGTTTTATCAAGTTACTTTGAGAAATTCCTGCCAAAGCAGAGTCTTAGCATAAATGCAAACCAAATAACTGTGTCTGCGTTCAACAGAA
>JAQFJA010000020.1:27648464-27661562 GCA_029874485.1 Naso brachycentron
AAATGTCCTTCAGAGGGGAACTGTTTATTTCAATACTTTGAGTACATTCAGAACCTGTACTTTATTACTTTTACTTGAGCAAATAAGTTCTGCCAGTACTAATACTTTTACCAGAGTCTTTTATGCAAGTATCTGTGCTTCTGCTTCAGTAAAGAATGTGTGTACTTCACCTCTGAGTCAGCCAAACCCAGAGCTACGCTGCTGTTGTGGCTGAAAACCAAACCGCTCATTTTATTGATAATAGTAACAATAGTAACAAGTAAAACATTGTATTAAAATGCTATTATGTGGATAAGTTGGGTTGGTCATAAGTGATGACTTGAGTTCTAGGTAAAAGGTTCTTTGTGACTAGGAGATTAACTGCGGAAGTGCTCTGACTGGAATTCTAGCCTTAAGTGAAACGATGAGTCAGAAAGTAAAAGTTTGGCTAGAAGTTCAGGAAGGAGTTCAGAGAGACACCTGAGCTGACCTAGCTGATGAAGACGGAGAGTTGTGCAGCTCCACTGAGACACACCAGAAAAATAGTCCAACCCATCTCCATTCCAAGCCTTAAATATTGTGATTTAAAAGGAAAATCCACCACTTTTCCCGTGGATGTCCAATAAATGTCTATAGTAATTGTAGTCAATGGTAGCAATAAATTCCTCAGTTTGTGCTATATTGCCATTCTTGCAGTGCCTACATGTACCAGGATGCACTGCATCACAGGAAAAACAGCACTTGCCATTAGAGTTGTGATGCCAATAACAGTATCAGAAAATGCCTCCAATACCGCCGAAAATGCTGATATTGGTGTCGGCAAGTATCTCAGTCTGTGCACCGATCCGATGCCACGTGATTTATTAGTCACTAAACAGTACCCAGCTACCTCCCAAGTAGCTTAGTTAATGTAGAGTAAATTTTAAATTTTAAATTTTCCTAGAGTTTAGTTTTTAAGTTGCTGTTGCACTACTGTTTTCTAGTGTTCGATTGAAATCTTTTTATTTAAGTAAATTATGATTATACCTCATGTTTTAAAGGACTTGTTATCTTTTTGGCTGGTGTCAGATCAGTACTCGGTATCTACCCAAATTTGAGTATTGCAGTCAGTATCGAAACATCTCTACTTGCAGGATCTCCAAGGTTGTTATCTGTTTCCTCAGAACATTTTTTTATTTAAGTTAGTGTTCAATAACGAGGGCTTTTTGGTCCGCCAGAGCCAAATGTAGTGTGTGGGGAAAGGTGAGGGGTAAACAGTTTGTAGTTCCAAACCAAAGGTTTCAAATGCAAATTAACTGTTAACAAAAACATCTATTTGTGTTCTTGTCTATAAATTTTATTTAATCTGATCATATTTACTGTGTTTGCAGCCTTTTCTCTGGAGGGATCTGGGATCAGCTTTGCAGATCTGTTTCGCCTGGTTGCTTTCTACTGTATTAGCAGGTAAATTAAAACATAAACAAAAACAAAACATTTATTTATTTTTTTATCTGTCTGTCCATGTATAACCCCCCCCCCGGTGTGTGCGTGTTTAGCTCTGTGATGACAGGGTGATTCGAGGACGGAAACACCATGGATGAAAATAATGTTTGTCGAGTAAGCAGTAGCTCTGGGTGCACATGGCTCTCACTTCTTGTTTTAGCTTGTGCCAGTGTTGGAGACACAGACAGACACAAGGGTTTAAACAACTCAAAGCAGAAAAAGAGGGAAACTGTGCTGCAAGTGGCACAACATTGAACTCACCTCGAGATGTGTCAACTTTTGTTGTATGTCTCTAAATTCAGATTAGGTTCTATAATGGAAACGAGGCATGACAGCTTGTTTGAATGACAGATGAAAGTATTTTGCAAGTGTCCAGGTTTTGTTTAGCCAGCCAAATAAATGGCATCATCACATTTTTTCAGGGATATCACTGTCAAACAAGAACAGCATGCATTATAACTGTGACTTTGTCACAGCTGCATTACAGGCACTCAGCTATATCAGCGTTTTAAATAAAGTCAGGTCACAGGTTGTTGGATTTTATTACTGCAGATTCTTCCTCGGCCTTGTGTTTTAAGCTTTTCTAATATTGCATTCCTTGTTTTGTTTCTTTTTATGTTGTCTGTTTATATTTCAATAAGGGATGTCCTGCCTTTCACACTGAAACTCCCAGAGGCCATTGCATCTGCTAAGACCCAGAAGGAACTGGAGGAGGTGGCTCAGCTTGGAGCAGGTAGCCTCATTTATCACTTTATGGGTATGAGAACTGCAAGACAGCTGTAGTGCGTTACTATAAAGTACTTTTCAAAGTATTCTACAGTTTCTAGATTTCTATTTTTGTTAGCTGACAGTCATTTCACTCCGGTAAATAACTGCCTTTTTTTGGAGGTAATCTAACATAGTTTAAAAAAAAAAAACATCAGTGCTTTCTTTTGTCAAACTGAAGGCTTTGCTCACCTTTTTTTTTTTCTTGTCATGTAAGTATGATGAGAAGATCATTAGATGAGAAGCTTGGCGGTGCCTTACATGTGAAGCTGGCGGACAGCCTAGCTTGTTACAAAGAATGGAAACACGGGGAACCAGCCAACCCGGTTCTCTCCAGGGTTTAAAAATGCTCCTGCCTGCACCCTAATGCTCACTAATTAACACATAGTATCTCATTAAGTTCGTTAATCAACTAAAAGTGGGTTGGCCTCACTGTAGGAGACCGGAAGATGACCAGAAGTGCTAAATGAATCAGGTAACTTTTTTCCATCAAGAATCATCATTCTTTGCATTTTTGTATGTGTACGTTTTGAAGCAAAAAACAGGTGTATTTTACAATTTGACGCCTTTCAGAGTTGTAAAGTGCACCACCGCTGTCATAAATACAAATCCAAGGTTGCTGTAACAGTATATTGTTAGCTGCAATTTAGACCTGCTGGACAGAACTTTGAATTTTTGTTGATTCTAGCGGCCACTCTGGACAAAAGCGATATGACCACCGTGCATTTCTTCAGGAAGAGAGTGAGAATAGGACATAACACTTTTGTGAAAGCCTTACTCAGCTGTACTTTTTTTTTCAGACAGCTGTTCGCAGGATGCAGTGACATAATGAATGTATGTAAAAGTAATTACGTGTGCCGTAAATCATATCATCTGACACTGGATCTCAGACTCTGAGCCCTGAAGAGGGACAACGGTCGCTAAGCATCCAGAATGGGGCTCAGACTAGTAATGGGAATTGTAGGACCAACAGGATGCCAGAGCAATGAATTTTGCGTTGTCTGAATAACATGCTGCTAGAGATTATTATATTAATCTTTTCATCTCAACTCTACCAAATACATTGAAAAAACATACTAGAGAAAATGTACTTTTTCTTATCAGCAGTTCCTGCAAATAAAAATGCATGTGAGATTGCTTTAACAACTTGTTAGTGCATTCATAAAAACATAAATGTAACTGTTTATCACCTTTTTTATTAGAAGCAATCATTTTCATGAGGTCATTTTTTTGTTTGATTTCCCGACAACATACTGTAGCTCAAGAATGTGATGTGTCAGTTAGTGGAATCCACCTTGAAAATATCAGTGACCTTCAGCATGTCGCCGAGTGAAAGCTGTCTCTGCTCACAAATATGTGACAATAGACTGTTTGCAGCGAGGTTCCTAAATTTTTACAATGTCTGGTTTTCAGACAGTACTGGCATAAATAGAAACAAATGGCTCCATAAAAAGATGGTAAATACATGGAATGCTTTCAAAAAAGGTTAGCAGTAAAGTGGCTAAAGTCTAGATTGCAGCTGAAAAGTTAAACCCACATTATGTTCCACCTTCTCTCCAGCCCTTGTGGTGCCTGTGAAAGCAACACCTGCATGCAAAAAAGTCTAAGCAAGCAAATAGAGATAAAACAGCAAGCATATGTGTGCAAAGGTTTTATTTATTTTTCTTTGTCAATTCATGCTGACCATTTAGGTCTGGTTTCACCGCATACTTAGTCAACGTCAGGTTATTGTTGGCCCAGCTGCTGTGAAACTGCAGTGAGTCAGCTTCCTGCACTAGAAACCTGTGGCATAGTGCAGTGCTCAGTGTGAAGGAGAAGGGAGTGACGGGTGGAAAGCTACAGTAGACCATGTGCTGTCTAAACACACACATACCATCACACCACATTCAAATGTGAAGGACAACACACAAGGCTTGAAAGTGGGAGTACTAACGTAGCATGTGCTTTAAAGTGTGTCAGTGGTACTTACAGACAAGTATTGCTTTGCCATTGTGTTTGCATGCTGGAATGCCTGTGAATGGAAGTGGGTGTAAGAATGCACCGTCATGCCTTTTGCATCGCTGCTTTTCTGATGAGAGGGGAGAGAGTTTGAAAGGTCCTTTGAGCTTTTAGCTAACTGATTCTCATAAGAGTCATAAACGGAAACTCCCTTCTCCTCTGGAAAGCTTCTATTTAAAGACAAAAAGCCGACTGCCGTGTTGTGTTGTGGAATATGGGCATGCACATGTGAAACACAAACACATGTTACAAACCACTTCAAGGGATATTTGAATATTGCCATGACTTTGCAACTGATTTGTCTTCTAAGAGGGCAAACCTGTTTTGAGCATTTTCAAGCACGTTTTTCTCATTAAGTCAATTATGGGTGATTCTCTTCAGTGATGATTCAGCTTGTGTTTTTAGCAAAGCTAACAGTATGACTGTATGGGTGGCAATGTGGGTTGTTGGTTGTTCGGCAAACCAACTAGTGTAGAATAGAGCTGCAATGAATAATCAACTAATTGATAACTCGGTTGATAGAAAATAAATCGCCAATTGTTTTGATAATCAGTTAATTGTTTCATTCATTTTTCAATTAATAAGCTAAAAATAACTGGTGGTCAAGCCTCTTAAATGTGAGGATCTGCTGATTATCTGTGTCATCGATGATAATGATTATTTCTGATAATAAATGAGGAGTCTTTGTGTTTTGCATTATTGTTTGGTCAAAAGAGGCAATTTGGAGACGTCACACTGGGTTCTGGGAAATTGAGATAAAGACTTTTCACTTTTTTAACAAAATGAAAGTCTCTGTCAGAACATTGTTAGGTCTTAAAGTTGGCAAATGCGATTTATCTTTAGTGTCATCGTGCTAAAATTCCATATTAACCTTTCAGCATATTGTAATTCAGGTGGTCTGAAAGCAGTGGCGGAAGTTAGTAACGATCGGCCCCAGTGCAGGCCATCATGACGGGCCCCTGGGCTAATCGGATACAAAGCACACACGCACACACTTAAATATGCACACAAACTTAAGCGTATATATAAAGTGCCAACCATGTGTTGGATTTTACATTGCTACTTAAACTATTTTATTTGCAAAGTACAGAAAGTCAAAGAGAAAGTTATCAGAACCACGGAGAGTGTTGTGACTTGTCAAAATTCTGAAACATAACAACAATCACCTGAGTGCAGGGGCACCGTCCATTACACTGTGGTGCTGAAATGACTGCAGAATTTTTCTGTTTTTCTTTTAAGTAAAATTACTTCATGAGTCAGGGCAACTGCTATCCTCTTCAACATAGAAGCAAGAGATTATAACAAGAAGGAGAAACAAGAGCAGCATTACTTGTCAGCAAAGAACGGCATGTCCCGAAAACTGACCACCTCAATCAGCATGCACGCAGTTCACCCACAAAAACACACGCACACAGTGAAACAGATGCCCGGCGGCAACCTGACTCTGAAATGATAACAACCTTTTAAACCAGGGCACGGCAGCCTAAATACATCCAAACCCGTTCACAAAGCATTTGTACTCACCTATTTGAATGGCAAATAGGCCTGCTGCATGCCAGCCGACAGTGGTGAAGCAGCTGAGGCATGCAGAGGCATGCTAGAAGGGAGCCCGTCCGCAGGCTGGTAACTGTAAAAAACACAAATGTATCTAATTTGGGGAGCTTCACCACTTTCTCCTCCTGCTCCCTTCGCTCCTGTCTTTTCTTGAAACCACTTTTGTGCTTGTATGGCATCGCCGTGACTGTTGTTTTGGCTTGTCAGTCTTGTTTGGCACGGGGACTTGTCGCCTTGTCACATGATCAAATAAAGACTTAACATTGGCCAACAACATATACAAATTACCCAGCAATCATTTTTGCATGTGGATATTGCATGAATACCAAAGAAAACAAGAAAATTTGTTCTTTCAAAGCATTTTTGATAGTTATCCATAGTTCTTGTAGTAAAATAAGTCCATTGTATTATTTGTATTATTGACTTGTTTTCAATAACATTAATGAAACCATGATGAAAGTAGACATGCATATATAGAGGCTTATTTATCAAACTTTCATTTTAAATTATATAGGACATAATGAAGTGCATGTTGGTCTGAATTTCTTAATTTTCTTCAAGCAAGTCTTGGACATATATGTGCAGACTACAGTACTTGGGCCCTAATAATCATGCAGGCCTCAGTGTGATTGCACTGCCTGCACTGCCTATATCCACGCCCCAGTCTGAAACAACCCTAGACTTCTGCACCTCTGTTTGGCTCTGCATTCATTTGTGGCAGGTATTTTTTTGGCTTATCATGGGTCATTTCAGAGAGCATGTGTTCTATTAGCTGCTCTATGCTGCGCATCTTAGCAACAGATGATGTCGCTACGATTTGATTGGGTGTTGAAACAAGTGATGTGCCTTACACTTTAAAACTGGCCTCTGCCTACAATAGTATCTGCAGTCGACACCATCAGCCGACTTGAGTCGAGCTGAGATTTACCAGTTTAAACCACTGCAACTTTCCCTGTAACCATTTTGTCTCATCATAAATCTTTGGTGCAAACTGGACTTAAAAGAGAGAGCAACAACTAACAAAATAAAATGCGTGTCGGAGCAAAAACAGGGAGGGGAGGGTGCAGCTGAGTTGCTTCCTAAGGAGTCTCATGCTGCAGCTAGCTTGATTTCCAGAATTTGCTTACTCCAGCTTTAAATAGTGGCCAACCTTAGGTCTTTATTTGCAAAAGGTTGACATATAGACATGCCTTTATTTCTAATTTTCCCCTGTTTTATATGTAATCCTTTTGAAATGTTTGGAAGAACCCTTACTGAATTTTTCTTTCCTGCTACTGCTTTAATCTGCTGTAGCATTTTACTTTTTAATCCACGTTGTCCGGATACAGTCAACTGAATGCACCTTCCACATTAGCAAAATAGTGTCATGTCATAGTTGCACTGAATTTTCCTTTTCTAAAAGACATATTGTCTTGTTATGTTCTTTAACAGTCAAATTTCACAGATAATTTTCAACATATATCAAAGGAATTAGCATTGATCTTTACTTTATAGCATAAGAGTTTCCTGTAGTGAGGTCAGTCAGTTTCATTCTGTTTGTGCTATTTGGAGTGGGCTGCCTGCTGCAGTCTCGCTCTGCAGACAGAACTCATAGTGTCAGGTGGTCATTGCTCACGTGGACAAGTGAGAATACCACTGGCAGATTTCAGTCTCCAGACACGGAGGGATTACAAGACATATGAAACTGCCCAATCAGCTGGATCCTGCTTCACTGTTACCCCAGGAATGCAAGAGTTAAGGTTTCTATTTTTAGCCTGCAGGAGCAGTCATCACTAGGCATATACCGCAGTCACTTCATAGATAGGCTCTTTGAAAGTGGGGTGCTTTGTTGTCTGCTCTACTCAGTTTGGCTAAATCATCATGTTATAACTATATAATGATACAAGGATACAGTAGAGTGTAGACACTAGAGTCTATACAGTAGAGTGTGTTAGCATGAGAAGTTTCTTTCCAAATGACTGAAAACAATGGAATGATTCAGTGGAAAAAAAAGCACAAGAACATCATAATGGGAGCACATGCCCTCCACATATACACTGTCAGTAAATAAAAATTAAATATATCAGGCTTGTTTTGACAGTAATACGATAATTTAGCAGAAAATGGTTGTTAAAGTGGGACAGCTAGGAGGAAACACTGCACAATATATAAGTGTGAGAGGGAAAAACAGCAGGAAGAGGGAGTGGAGGAACTGGAACTGTGTGCCGTGTGGTGTGTTTAGTGCCCTCCCCCCTCTGTGATTAGCATGGGCGACTCCTTCTTTGTGGGACTGCTTGTGTGTCAGCAACCAGTGATTCAGAGCAAAGAGACGCAGGGCAGAGCTCACCACACTTCTGCCACTAGTAAGACGAAAAATACAACCAAGCTGACAGACATGCTACAGGGAAAACTTTGAGGAAGCATCTGAACTGTTGGTGAGAAAAGCTGAGGGTTTTTTCCTTGTATTTTAAGTTTTTCTTTAACTGATTTCTCAATTTGAGGACTCCTAATCCCAGTTTGGTCTGAGGAAATTCCTTTCTTGGGGATCTTGAATTGTCCTAGGTGAAGTATATGTTTGACCTAAATATAGTTTATATTTGCCACTGAGTGTTTCTATGTGTCTGTGTGTGTATTTCAGGCTTCTGGGACTCTGCCCTGTGTGGTCAGCGTCACAACTCTCCCCGTCCTCGTCGCCCTCTGAGCCGTACCCTCAGCCCCCAGCGAACCAACAGGAACAGGAAGGTGGAGGGGTCACCGCAGAGATACACTGGTGCTCACTGGGACAGTGCTCCACCAACCCTACGGTCCCAGACTTCTCCACCTTCCGCTCATCTGGACAGAAGGCATTCAAGTGGTCCTCTGTGTTTTGTCAACCCCCTGTTTCTTCAGACACATCACCCCCACCACCGTGCGGACAATCCACCTTTATGCGCCGTCCAACCTGATAACAACCTTGAGGATGTTGGGAAAGTACCTGAGCAGCCATTGAGCAGCGTGCAAGGTAGCGAGCAGCACGTTGACAAGATCAAACAGAGCGTTAAATCACGTTCCCCTCCCCCTCGCCCCCCTCCCCCACGCTCGATGCCTCGCCGGCGCCCTGCCCCACCTCCTCCTGGACCTCCAGCGGCGACCACCAAACCCAAGAGCATGCCAGAAGCCATTGCTGCATTTGCAAAACGACAGCAGTCCCCTAGCAAGCGCCCTGCACCTGCTCGACCTTCAATGGGTGCCAAGCACAGCAGCCCAACCAAAACTGCCAGCTCACCAATCCCTGTCCCTTCAAATCCACCTCCAAGGCCCAAGAAGCCCGATCTAGAAGCTCACCGCTGCCACATTGCTCTGGATGATGAAACCATCGCTAAGGCTCTGTCCCGTGCCAAGCTTCCACCCTACCAGCCTTCACCTGCTGTTCCTGCTGACGTATCACTGGAGAATAACGCTGGGAGTTCTTCCATCCCTAATGAGAGGGCTCGCCAGCGACTCAGTGACATGAGCATGTCCACCTCTTCCTCTGACTCACTGGAATATTCACAGTCTCCAGGATTCTCCCTGGGCCTGACCCCGAGCCCATCGGGACACCTTAATCATCAAGACACTGTGGAGGACAGCAGTGAAGATGATGATGATGGGGAAGAAGACGAGGAGGAAGACTACGGGGTTGGCCTGGAGACGGACCTAGAAATGCGCATTCGTCCGTCCTTCAAAGCTCGACGGCAAAGGGTCGGGGTGAGCCTGAGCGGTGGCTCTTTCATTCTCCCCAGGGCGCTGAAGGGACGCTTCCGCAAGGTGAGCGGCATGTTCAGCTCCCTCATGACCCCGGAGAGACGGGCAGTGAAAAGGATCGCTGAGCTGTCTAGGGACAAAAGCTCATATTTTGGCTCCCTGGTCCAGGATTACATCAGTTTCGTTCAAGAGAACCGAGGCTGTCACACATCAGGGATGGATTTTCTGCAGACTATCAGACAGTTTATGACACAGATGAAGGCTTACTTGCGCCAGAGCTCTGAGCTGGACCCCCCTATAGAGTCACTTATACCAGAGGACCAGATTGGTAAGTTGGCCAAGAAGATAGCAAATACTTGAAACTATAAGGTTAAAGGTACTTTTGAGATTTAGTGGTTGCAAGGTGGGATTGTGTGGCTTTGTGACACATCTGCTTGTCCTTGCGTGGGCTCATGTGTGGTGTTTTAGTCATATCCCATCTCTGACGGCATTTAATTCTCTGCATTTCCTTCCAGTTTATAATTAGAGAAGTAAAACCCCTGCACTGCTGCTTCAGAAAGGGATTTTAAAATGCCTTCATTCATTCACGATTTCCATTAGGGGGCCATGCTTGCCTTGGAAATCAGACATATGAGTTGAAGTTATTTTTATTAGTCTGTTGCGTTACTGGTGTTGAGTTACAGAAATGCTGGTGTGCTGTGCCCCAGTGAGTTATTCCTGGCCTCTATTTGTCGGTGCAAGCTCATAGTGCAGTTGAGGCTGGTTTTGAAAGGCAAAAATTTAATCGCATTTTGTTGCTTGCATGGAACTTATATTTGACACCCACTGAAATGTGTTCAAAGCTCTGAGTATGTTAAATGTGTATATTAGGGCCGAGTACGGTTAAAAGTACTTCAATACCAGGACCCTTAAAGGGCAACATTATCATTAGGGATGTCATTGTCCACTGGTTCCAGGAAGAACAACAAACTGTTTACTGCTCGCCTTACCCCTCACACTCTGGGACAGCCAGTGCCATGTGTGTTTTTAGAGGATTTTCTGGCATTGACGGACCAAAAGTCCCTCGTTATTGAAAACTACACAATATTAATTAAAAGAAATGTTCTGAAGTGATGGTAACAACCTTGGAGACCCGACAAGTCCTGTCTTTTTGTGATGCAATGCATCCTGGTAAATGTAGGCACCGCAAGAACAGCTATGTGAGCAAGAAAACTCAAGAAACTCAGCTTTCTCTGTCAATACAGCACAAACTGAGGAATTTATTGCTTCAATTAACTACAATTACCATCAACATTGATTGGACGTCCACATGAAAAGTGGTGGATTTTCCCTTTAAGTACTTGGATTGTTAGCCCCGCAAAATTATCACCTGCACCTGGAGATTCACTGGGATAAGCGAGTGCACCATTGTTTGTATCTGTTCAACCAGCTGTCTGTATACGCAGCAAAACTTGAAATGGGTGGGCTGGAAGTTGAAATATGAAGTGTGCTATATATATTGATCAGAAGTTGCTGTATTTATTTATTTATTTCAATGTTTACAGAAGAACCTCTGAATTGAGCTTCATCATCATCTCAGATCAATGTTTTTGATCACAAGTAACTTAAGTGAATAAACTTTCCTGAACCAATTGACACAAATCCTACAGAGGTGAAAAGTAAAATGCGGGGCATCCGGTGGCTCAGGTGGTAGAGCAGGAAACCCATATAATGAGGCTGTGTCCTCAAAGTAGCCGCCACGGGTTCAATGCCACCTGTGGCCCTTTGCTGCATGTCATTCCCCCTCTCTCTCCTCTGTTTCCTGTCTTCTCTTCAGTTCTCCTATCCAAGAAATAAAGGCACAAAAAGCCCCCCAAAAATACCCCAAAAAAGTAAAATGCATGAACTAAAGTTTCCATAGTCAACATAGCTTTCTTTTTTTATTGTTTAGTCTTTTAAAATTGCATTTAGGCAGTGTGATGTTTCTGGTTGTGACACAAGGCTTGTTTTTAGAACCTTATCGTTTTTTAAATTTTAGGGGCGGCACAGTTTTTTTTATTATTCCTACACATGTAAAACACAGTGTTAATTATTGTTTGAATTTTGTGTATGTATCAAGCACGGATATTGGAGTATTTTACTTGGATGATACTCGTACATTGCATCTATACTGGATACTCCGTTCAGTACTCGGCTCAACCCTTGGATTCGCAGTAACTGAGTTACTTGTGTGCATGAAAGCACTCCGACTTCACAATGAATAAAGACAAACATGGCATGCAAGAAAATTCATGGGGTGACTCCATGAAACACACACTGCAGGCACACGCTGGCTCAGCTTCTCTTCGTTAAAGTGGCTGTCGGAGACGATACAGTAATCCTGTTTTAATGGCCGTGCCCCTTCCCCCACCATGAAGTGATGGCCCCAGACACACCGCCGCGCCGCTCATAAGGGAGAAGTGTCAGAACCAAGTCACCATTATGTCCTTTGCTAAACATTTGATAGGAGTCATGAGCTAAGAGGAGAAAACCAATCCTTTTCCCCTCGCCAGATGACTTCTTTTTCAGTCAGGTGTGTTGCTGCACGCATGATATGGAGCTCTTAACTCCTACATACAGGATGACATCCTCAGGAATCAGCTTGGACATTTATCACAATAAACCAGTGTTTGTCTTCTCACTGTAAAGTAATGCCAATAGGAGAGGCTTATACCATGGGCTTAACGTTATCTATGTGGATTACAGAATAAGAAAAACTGAATGTGCCCATTGTACGACTATTGAGAGCCTATAATTAGACTGAACACTACTTTGCTGTGTAATGTTTTTTGGTTTTCCTTTTTTTAGGACTTTTTTTAATACTTTTATTACTGAGGCTCCTAATATCAATGAGAAAAGAAGCATAATTACAGTTCTGAATGATCATAACACAGGACATCGATATAACAACCTCTGCCATGTTGCCAGAAGCCAAAAGAAGCAATTAATATCAACCCCTTGTTCCCTAAATAACAACTAATTTACAAAATGTATAGATGATTAGGCTATTGTTCAACTAATGGTTTACTCAACTGGCATGAAATTAACTGATTAAAATAATAAAATTTGAGATTTCTGCTTTTGTCGGTTTTATATCATGTCTTGATTAATCTAACAATTATTTTTCAATCAATTAACAAGTTGTTTGTTCTGTAAATTGTCAGACAAAAGTTAAAGCTGTTTATTATGTTTCTAACCCACCCCACTAAAACAGTTTACTAACAGTGGGATGAAGAAAAGCAGCAAGAGCTAACACTGAAAAAACTCAAATGACTCAGAATACTTGTCAATTACAGCTCTACAAATTAATTAATCACATCTATATCATTGTAAAGTGAATATGGTAACACTTTATAATAACGTATAAGTATTGTTCCTACATGAAAACTCCTTAGGGTTGGGGTCAGAGTTACCCTAACCATAACCATAACTCTAATCCTTAGGACTTCTCATGTAGGAACAATGCTTTATAAATGCTTATTCAGTATTTATTACTGCTTAACTAATGCTTAACTAATGCCTAAAAGTTTGTAGTTATGATAAAGTGTTACCGTAAATATATTTGCATTTGAGTCCGTTGGTTGAATTTAGCATATGTTA
>JAQFJA010000020.1:27661662-27697898 GCA_029874485.1 Naso brachycentron
CAACCACACAGGAAGCTGTTTCTTTTCCTGCTGTGTAATTAGGTTTATCTTTTGTGTCTTTAGCTTATTTCTTTTGCTCCCTCTGTTTGAAATTAAACAACATGCAACTGTTTATTTTCTCTGGGTTTATGTTTATATTGTTCTGTTTTAGTGTGTTCTCTAGTCTGCATTCTTCTTCTACATTTCAGGTATTTTTTTTACACATATCCATCCATAAAATCATCCATCCCCCTATCCACCCATTCATCCATCCACCCATAGATACGCCCATCAAGCCACGCATCCATCCGCCCACCCATTGATTGTCTGTCCATCCACCCATTCACCTATCAACCCACCCATCAACACCCAGTTCATCCATCCATCCATCCCACCGCCCAACCACCCATCCAACCACCTATCAACCCACCCATCAACACCCAACTCATCCATCCACCCATCCATCCATCCCACCACCCATCCAACCACCCGTCAACCCACCCATCAACACCCAGTTCATCCATCCATCCATCCATCCATCCATCCATCCATCCCTCCATCCCACCACCCATCCCACCACCTATCCAACCACCTATCAACCCACCCATCAACAACCAACTCATCCATCCATCCATCCATCCATCCATCCATCCCACCACCCAACCACCCAACTACCCGTCAACCCACCCATCAACACCCAACTCATCCATCCATCTCTTAAATGTGAGGATTTGCAGTTTTTACCCGTTTTACATCTTTGTACACAGAATATATTTCAGTTTTGGAAAAAGAGGCCAGTGATCTAATGAAGGCTGAAGACATCACCTGAGACTCTTGGAGCTTTTGACGGACATTTTTCATGATTTACTCCCATGTTAAAGACAATACCATAAGCGAAAGGAAGACATGAAAAAAATGTGTTTGTTTTTTATCGACCGAACCTGCTTCTTTCCTTAAAAAGAAAGATGAAACATTTTGTTCTGAAGGTAACCACATCGAATCCATCTGAAGGAGGTGCTTTAACAAACTCTTATAAAATATATTCCACAGATCACTCAAGGAGGCAAACACATCTGCAGCGTTTCACTTATTTATTATTTACTGCACGACAGAGTGACATCAAGTTCCGGGGCAGAATGCGCTCATACTGTATTCTGCGGATGATAAATGGGGAAGCCAAACTACAGAAGCCGCAAATGTGCTTCTCTGACAGCATGAGTCATTAGAATAATGCGATGTGGATTCCCAACACCAGAGGCCGTGCGTTCCTGCTGATTAAAATTGCATGTGGCGTAATAAATTGAGGAGGGGAGTAATGAATGGTGCTGCAATGTTTTCACTGCTGATGGGGGGATGAATTAGCAAAAGGAGCAACGAGGATGGGTAAGTTTGTTGTTTGTTTGTTTGCATTTCTGGGTGCATCTGCGTTGACGATGTGCTTGTGTGCGTGTGTGTGTGTGTGTGTGCAGCTACCTGAATGTGTGTGCATGTGTGTGGCTCACCTTGAGCACTTGCTGTATGTGGTCCTGATGTTCTGCGTCAACAATGCGGTCCACGTACCACTTCAGCACTTTGATCAGGTCCCTGGACAACACAAACACACACACGCACACACACACTCAGTATCACCACTCACTTCTAGCTACATCGCACATAGCTTGTCTCACTGGATTTAGTAAGCAGTGATGAGGCAATGCAGTGCTTAAACATGAAACACTTTATCACACAGGGTTTAAATGAATTAGAGAGAAGATCACAGCATTCTTTTGCTTTTTTTTTTTGCCTTTTTTATCTTGAAAGGACAGCTGAGAGTGTGACAGGAAAGGAGGAGAGAGAGAGAAGGGCAGTGAGTGTGACAGACAGCAAAGGGCAGCGTGTTGGAATGGAGGCCGGGTTGCTGAGGTAAGGACACCGGGTCAGTACATGGGGTCCTAGTATGGCGCCCCCTTCGGCTAGCTTTTCATTGAAACAGCTGCTTTAAATGTTAAAGTTGGGAGTGACGACCTTAGAACGACCAACAAATTCAATTAAGCTAAATTAAAGCCGACATTGGATGCTTAAATTGGCACAATCCAGAATAAATTTCCTCAAATCTTGGCAGATTTTTCAAGACTAAATGAAACTCTGTTTACCTATTAATAACTAAAGATAGTTATAAGAGGGAAAAAATAGCAATTTTCATACAAAGTTTGTGTTAATTCATTAAGATGTGACACCTTTAATGAAACAATATCGCAGGTATAAGAGGTTCAAAGCAGATGGACGGAGCACAGCGAGCGAGTGTGAGTCTGCATGTGTGTGACTGTATATGTGTGTGTGTATGCAAAAACAAAAAGGGAAGAAGAACGCAACGCCAGCACGGTATCATAGCAGGTACAGAGAGTGTGAAGCAGACAGCTGGTGAGAACAGCAGGTTGTGAATATGTGTGCGACTGCATGTGATGGGGAGAGGAAGGAAACGAGGAGGTAGGAAGCAAAAAAGCATTTTGGTGTTTCACTATTCATCAGCCAGGGGGCACCGTAAGCATTTCTTTCCTGCGCCTGGTGCTTAAATCTCCACACAGAGCTGAGTGGAGTTGCCTCCCAGCACTGAAGCAAGCTCTGTGTGATACAGTGTGTCATTAGAATACAATACATGAGCGAGGTTTGCTTTATTGTGCGCTCGAGGCGCTGCTGCAGCCTTGAACGGCCATTTAGAGAAATCAAAGGCTGGAAAGTCACACACCTGTAGGACAGAGCTCCGGCGAAGTGGCTCTCGATGTAGGTGTCCATGACTGGTTTGAAGTGTTGGAATTTGCTGTCCTGGAGGAGGTTGATGATATGCACCTGGAAATAAACAAGTGCATATGTTTTATTTACCCTGTATGTAACACAATAAACATGAGAGTGCTAGGTTATTTAAATTACACACAAAGGAGCCGAATTTCAGTTTCTGTTGTTTCCGTTCTGTTGTTCTGAGTTTGCTCACTTACACAGTCTGCTCTTTGCATTGTTGTTCTGAGGTTCTTTCACTGAGAATGTGATGGCATTTTGTTTTTTGTTTGATTCTGATTGCTCGAATGCACGAATGCTTCCTAAATGCCCCCTTGCACAAACTCTTGGCTCAGCTTGCTCATTTGCACTTAAATATTGACCACTCGTACGTGACCACATTCTTTCTGAACTACTGTGTAAATGCAGGCGTTGTTTATTGTCGATCTGTGTTTTTATGTTTACGCTTCCTGTTATGTGTGAACATCCTAGTGTAAATCAATTTGCCTGCGAGGGACAATAAAGATACTTTAAAATTTGAACCTGAAGACTCTTTGTTTTAAGGTCAATATGATTATCTGCTTTTTGTGAACTTAAACTCAGTATTATGCTTTGTATACTGTACATACTGTTTACAATATTATCTTGTATTATCAGGTTAGGAGGCTCTTTTAGTTATTGCCTACCTCCTTCCTGCTACAATGAGAAATTTCAGCAAAAAAATATCTCTGGCATTCAACATCTTAGGCAAGTTCCCATAAAAAAGACAAAAATGCGCTCAGTATCCAGTCCTGATTAACTCTTGGTCAGTGCTGGGATGCAACTGAGGTGTGATGGCCTGATAATTAGAGGTACAAGCTTGTGACTGGATGGTCACCAGCTCAAACCTCGACCGGCAGGATTAATCTGAGTGGTGAAAGTGAAGGGAACTGCTCGCCCTAACCGCATTCCACTACTGAGGGCCCATGAGCAAGGCCCCCGAACCCCAGCCGCTTCAGTGGAGCTGCTCAGTGGCTGCAGATGTATTGTGCAGCTTCCAGGTATGAATGTGTCCCTGCTCACTTTCATCGGAACTTTCTCTGAATAAATACATGTTAAATAAAAAAAACTAAGTACATCTACTCAAGTACTGTACTTAAGTGCAAATCTGTGGTACTTTTACATTACTTAAAAGTAACCATTTTATTCAGCTTTAAACTTCTACTGCTCTACATCTCAAAGGCAAACATTCAGACTACATTTTTCTGACAGTTTAGTTACCAGTTACTATTTCAGATTACTATTTTTCACATTCGTCTTGTCAGGTAAAAATCAAACATCTCCAAATTTTAAAATGCTTTAGTCCATCTTAAACTTAAAAAACTTTTCAAAACTTGCTCGGATTTGCTGCAAAATGTGTCGTCACAAAGCTAAAAACAGAATACGATGCTCTGCTGTAGATTAAACTAGAAAACAGAATATACATTATTTGTAAAGAACTAAACCTTCAACATCTACAGCAGTTAAATGCATTACACACATTAATGACACATATTGATTCAGAAACATCAGATAGAAAAGGAAAACACTAACAGGTAAAGTTTGACTTTGGTAACAATAAGTTTACTTTTATTCCTGCTCATAATCTACAAAATATTACTCAAGCAATACTTTGTTTGCATGACTTTTATTTGTAGTGGAATATTTTAAAAGTGTAGTACCGATACTTTTACTTAATCCACTACTGCTCTCTCATGGCCAATGAAAGGCTGTAAAATGCATATGATCTGCTATGAAGTTTTGCTTAGTTTGTTATGATGCTGTTTTGTTAGCAGGTTGCTAAATAAGGCTAACAATAAAAACTAAAAGTGAGTAAGGCATAAACAAAGAAATTAAAGGTATCATACATAAAATATGCGAGGATACACTAAAAAACAGATAAAATTCAAATATATAACAAAACAATCACATCACAGTAACAGTGGCTGTTTATGCTTCTTTTGTGTGCACGGTGACATGAAATTCATTCAATCTGTACATCCCAAGAAGACAAGCCCACTTGTCGAACTCGTCAGATTGATCTTAAAAGCAGAAAAAAAAGGGAACTCGATGACTGCACCGACTTGCAAGACCTTTTCATCACTGATAACGCCACGCTGAGAGGAGGGAGTGTGTTCATGTGTCAGTGTGGGACTGATGTGGAGACCGAGAGAGAGATCGATCACCCGCTCTATCAGTGCAGTGCAGCGTAACCGGGGGGAGATTGGTTCAGCGAGCTCTGTAGCGTTACATCACTAAATCTGTTTCTGACAGCTCGCTGCTGTTTTCTGATTTCTGACTCAAACGCGATGAGCTGGTGCTTGACATATGAAGGAAGAGGAGGAAACAGAAAATGCTAGAAGATCTAAAGGAATCAACAGACCGTTTGAACAACTTACTCACCAGCGAGTCAAACACTTTGAGCCCGTATCTTTGAGAGCTTTCGTCAAGAATACCAAAGAGAGTGTCCAGGGTGTCCTGCAGGAACTGTTGCAGGGAGAATAACAAAAGGAGTTTGTAAGTGTGAGCTGTGGCATCATATTAACTTCGGTTTTCAGTTGAATACACGCGGACTGAAATCAAATCAGAAAACAATCAATACGACAAATGCCACAAAAGAAGGAGCAATTCAGAGGGTGTGATTGTGGGCCTACTTTGACAATCTCCGAGCCATCGATCTCCTTCAGCTTAGAGAGGCTGTCGTTGATCCTCTCAGGGTGGGCTCGCCACTTCAACAGGTCCAGCATGTCGCCTAAAGAAAGGGCAACAAGAGAGGGAGAAAGAGAGATATAACAAAAAATGAAGAAAAGCCAAAAAGATCAAGAGGCATCTCATGTTTGTTTGTACGGAAACACTCACAAAGCATCACCACACCCTTCAATTATATTCCCAAAAACTCCTCCGAATCCAAACAAATGATGACATTTCCAAGTGCAGCGGCATAGAGGAGATAAAAAGTCATTTTCCTGAGCCCGGGTCCCCAGACGTACTCATGAATAAAACATACGCCTCGAGAAGAAAGTCTTTTCGCTGTCTCTTTGGATTCTGTTCAACCTGAAGCGTGTCTTTTTGCAACTTTCTGTGTGAAATTTGTGACTTGTGCATTCACGTGTTTGCGCATGAGTGCATCACATCTGTCACTTATTTTGTCATCACGAAACTCAAAAAAAAAATCAAACGTATTCAGGAAATTAACAGCATGGCAGGATCACATTCTGCCTGTAGCTGTTGTGTTTAGACATTTTCTCGTCTACTTAATGAGGTAAGAAAATGATTTATCATTCATGTTTTTCTGCAGTCTTGAAAATACTGTTGTCTGGTACAACAGACGAGTCTGCAGAAGTCTGAAAAGCATCATTTACTTGGCAGAGAAAACAAATGTCTCCGTTGCAGCACACTTAACTCTACAGTCTCTGATTGCTGATGCTATTGTTTACAGTATAAATGAGATGCAACTGATCAGGAACGAGCAAGTCCTGCTAAATTAAAGCTGGGGTTGGCAATGCCTAGATATTAAGCTTGCTATAGCAAGTTTATTGACACCACAGTGTTCAATGCACGCGCCATCATGCTCGCTGAGGCATTTATGGTCAGCATGTCATCCATTGCAGTATTATACGAAACCCTAGAAGGCGTACACTCAAAATATTCTGTAAATAAACAACAAATCATCTTTATCCAACATGGCTACACTATATACTCAGCAGCTATAACCTTACAGCCGCGGTAAATCATATACCTGTGGGAATGACACTGGAGTGAATTATCATTCTATGCTTTTAACTTGTTACTTACAGGCTATGCTAACAACACGTAGGCTAAGTGCAAGAATCATTCATTTCGCTGGACACAGTCATTAGGATTGGTTGGTTAAATGAGTTTTTGTTGGGGAAAGAAGCCAGAAAAAAGCAAACATTGTAAATATGCACACTTTCATTTAAAAGCACTTCTACGTTAAATAATCACATAAATACATACAAAACAGTATCTGCACGTTAAACCACATGGCAAAATGAGTTTTTCGGGGACTCTCTCTCCCCCTGACACTGTTTCAACCCTCGCTGGTGTCCAGCTTGAAATGAAAAGCACAGCACATTATATCACATAACAGATTCAGAGGCATGCGACCAGACGACGGCTTGCGGGGCCTTCGACCGGGCGTAATGACGTCACTTTCGGCGTGCGCCCCCTTTCGCTGGGAAGACTACTAGGACTATACCAAGCTTTAGGAAGTGTTTTATTTCGTTTGTTGACACTGTCGCTTTTGAGGCCAGTTTACACCACAGATTCACAAAAGGACAGAACGGTTGAAAGAAAGTTTCAGCGGTGTAAAATGGTCCATCTCAGCTCAACTTAAGTTGGTGGTGTCACCTGTAATTTAGTTTGTCAGGTCATGAGAGGCCAGTTTTAGAACGCAATTCACGTCAACAGCCAATCAGCTCGTAGCAATGCCACCTGACGCTAAGAAGTGCACTGTAGAGCATCCAATAGGAACATGCGCTCTCTAAAATTACTGTAATTTGAAGAAAAGACCCTGTTACGGAGCCAAGGAGAGGTGCAGAAGTGTAGTGTTCTTTCAGATCAGCTTCATTACAAAATGCTAAAAGGTTATTATGGAATTTTTCCCCAGTGACACCAAAAATAAACTGCCTATCTCCACTTTAAGACTGAAAATCTCACTTTACAAATCGATTTTTAAAGACATAAGGATTTATTAGCTTGCTAGTGTGCACTGCAAACTGGAAGCTGCTCCCACCACTGTTCATATTCACAGGTTTTTCACACACTGGGACGGTTTGGATGGAAATTGTATTTCCTCTCTTGCACACTTGTTCCTTTCTCTGTTTCTGCTTCTTAAACATACGGCATTTAACCATCCTGTTAGCCTCTTGTGAGGTTTCGATCACAATCTTTGGCAGCAACAGTTGTGTCTTCGACTCAATGAGCTGCACAGACGCACAGGACCCGCTAGTGTATTGAGCTACAAGCCAAATCCAGCGTCAAATGTGACAAGAATTGGAGCGCAGCAGCCAAAAAAACATCGGGCGAGTGGCCGAAATGTCAATCACTGGAGTCCAAGTTTACCGTTCTGTGTGAGCTTGGTGGAGCAGAGAAAGCTGGTGATCCAGAAAGACTCTTTGGTGCCTTTCAGGGTCTGGTTGTTGGACGGGAGGTTGGCCTTGGAGAACGGCAGCTTCAGGTAACGCGAACAGTCGGCCAAGCTGGTATTCTCCTCACACTGGAAAGAAACGGACAGTCAGGCACACATTTTATGAACTGGCATGAAACAATTACAGGAAAGAATGCAATAGTTCTGCTGCATTGGCTGCAGGCAGTGCAGCAGTCATGATATAGCCATGTGAGGCTATTGCGTATAATCAATAACAGAAGCCTGTTGTTATTTTTGGGATTTCATTTGAAGCCTTATTGCACAGCTGAGGCCGCTCCAGCTCCAAAGCTACCGCACAGTTTGGACTGATTCTACTGTGTCTATTTTGGGTCTAAGGAGAAACTAGGCCATGCCAGTTTCATTGAGCTTTTCAGCAACTTCCATCTGGCAACAGAGCGGGCCTGTTCCCCTCTCAACGGTGGGAAAGCACACAAGGCGACCAGAGTTGTCCTCTAAAACTCAGGTGAGGGGGGTCCGGTGGGGCTAAATCGGGCTGACTGACGGAAAAAGACAAGTTTTTCTTCTTTTAAGACTTTTAAACTCACAGGAAAAACAAATTCTCAGACTTTTGATTGTTGTTCTGCCTCATCCCCAATAAAAAGTATGAATGAACTTCATGCTTTTACGGTTTCCGCAGAAGCCTGAGGTTTATGCACACACCCTTCGCCTGCAGCTGAGGAAAAAGCATGTAGTCTGCAATTATTCTGAATTACACCCAAGAGAGTCTTGCAGTTTAGCTTTTAACTTGGGATACTAGCCATTTTATTTGCCTGTAGTCCTTTGATGAGTCAAAACTGAAATGTGTGAAAAAGACCAACTCGCTCCTCTTAAAGTGGACATAAAGGTCATGCTAAATGCAGGGAAAAAGACACAGTAGACTCGAAGGAAATGCTGTTTATGCAATCAACTGTCTCTTACACAAACGCGCATGCACTTACACTCACCCCACAGCTTGGCAATGTTGCATAAGTGGACATTACTCATTGGCCTGTCAGCCTGTAATAAAGTGATGCACCAAACAGTGTGATAACGGGACAACCGCATTGTGTCATTTAGAGCTAATGACTCACATAATCATATGTGGTATGTAAGTCTGTCTGATGTAGCCTTGGTGACACCTGTCTGAAGCAAAAAAAAACTACGAGCAGGTTTCCTTTAAAGTTTCTAAGAAGAACTTTTAACTGGTTATGTAACAGTCTAAATTTAAAGGGATAAGCCAACTTTTTTTTCTTTTTTTTCAATTTTTGTTTTGTGCCTCCCTCTGGAGTTCCAGACAAGACAACAGATACCATTCTTTTGACTGTGTGTGCAGTAACAAGGAAGAGATGGGCAGAGCTTGCCCGTCGCTAATTAGCTTAGCTCAAATACTGGTAGTCAATGGAAAGTGCTAGCCTGCCTCCGCCTAAAGTCATCAGATAAACTTTCCGACAACTCTAAATGGTCCTGTGTGCTTATTTTCCACGTTATGTTATTTTTAGACTCATTAGCACTTTATGTAATTTTAGAATCAAATCTGTACTGAGAGCAAACTGCAGGGCGCTTGCGCAAACCACTGTGGATGTGCTTGTGAGTAGGTATTCAAAACAAAATGTCTGTTAAAAATTTAAAATCACATAAACTGCACCAAATGTAAAATAATAAAATTTTAAACATGCAATGAAAAATGCAATTGCTAACTACAGAAATTCTGCATAACCATGATTTTAAAAAATAAATAATTGCTTCACAGCCCTAATAAAAACTGTTTATCAATATGAACAGCAACTATGTGAGGGTTATAGTGATGACAGGGGTGACTGATAAGTTTGTGGCCTCCGGTAGAGGGACATGTGTTATACAGCTCTTATTACACGCACATGCAGGTAGACTTTTTGAGTGATTATGCATAACGTTTGGAGTTCATAACTTTTGTGGTATTTCTGTTTTGGATAATTGAAATCTGCAGGGCAGTTTTGTGCAGTCATTTACTACCTTTGCCTCAAAGTCTAAACCAAGGAGGTCAACGAGGACATGTAGGCAACAGTCGGGGAGGAGGCTGCACCCTCTCGTAGCACAGTTAACAAGCGTGCTGCTGAATTCAAACATGGCTGAGATACATGACTGCATGAAGGCTGATGAAAGACCCTGTATAAAGTTTTTTTTATTATAACTTTGTACAAAATGATAACCCTGAAAATTTTCATATTAGAGGCTTATAAATGCACCATCATTACTAACATTACTATTTAGCTGAATAACTAATAAGCATGTATTTACAACATAGAAATCCTTGTTGTCTTATTGGAATGTGGTAGCTAACTTCTGTTAAGTGGCCGTACAGTTGCTGAAATCAACAACGTCCTGGCCTCGATGTTAGACGATTCACATTCAGGACTTAAAGCATACCTGTGATTACTTGCTGAGTTGACTATAAGGAGACGAGTTGTTGGAGGAATCCACTTGCTGCGGCGTGCCGTTCTCCTGCAAAGCAAAACAGCAGCTCTCATTGAGACTGTCATAATAACTATCTTTACTGTGTTTGCATGACTGAGATAATTGATAGTTTCAGAGGACAAACACTTCAAAAACAACTCAAGGATGCATCATTGAGCTTTTGCTGTTAATATTCTACAACAATTATTGTTTCAAGATACACTTCAGTTAAAAGGACACCCGGCAGTGAAAACAGTAACAATAAACTTACAGGTGCTGCCTGCAGAGGAGGATACTGAGGCATGTAAGCTCCCTGGACCCCAGGATTGGCTGAAATATACTGTAATGCAAGAAAAATAAAATTCAATCCAACTTATTTGATGCTTTATAAGATGAAAGACTTTAATGAGACTCTTCAGTAAACGGATAAAGCACTTTACCAAAGTGCTCAACTGCACAATGAGAAAAAACAGAAAAACAAAGAGAGAAAACAAAGAAACACATTTTTTACAACGTGGTCACAGAACTTAAGCAACAAAGTCATTCAGAAGCTTTGGGAGATAAATATGAGCAGATTAGGCAACTGACCAATTACATGTCAATGACTCAAAAGTGTATTTCAAGTTGACTCTGTTGGTGACATTTTGTCTTGAATCCAGAGGATCTCTGGTGTCTTTTAGCGTGATATAGGAAAATAAAGAAGGGCTGCATTTATTTGCAATGTCATCAGTGTGCATCGTGTGCAAGTATCCCGCTCATATGCAATTATAAGACACTAAATCTTTTGGGTTTTTTTTCACGACACAATTGTAAATTAGGGCAAGCCCTCAGTGACTTCATTAATTCATCATCCGTAACCATAGATCCTTTGCAAGGTCACGGGGGGGCTGGAGCCATTCCCAGCTGACAATGGGGCGAGGGTGGGGTTCACCCTGGACAAATTGTCAGTTCATCACAGGGCTGACATATAGAGACAAACAAACATGTCCGCTCACATTCACACCTACAGCCAATTTAGAGTCACCAGTCCCACCCCAGCCAGGTATCGAACCCAGACCTTCTTGATGTGAGGCAACAGTAATAATAATAATAATAAATATAATAATAAATATAATAATGTTGCAGACAGTAGTGAAACATTATTCAGACATGAGCATAAGTTCTTGCACATGGCATAAAGTTGTAAGAAAGAATCATGAAAGTGTTTGTTTCCATGTTTTACATAAAACTACAGCCTTTGTGTTATATAAACATGTAATTAACGCAATCTTTAGTCTCATGAGGGAATTGAATAGAGTTTTTTCTGTTTCTGAGGGTAATTCTTGCAGGAGTGTGGTAATCTAGATAAGATAAGATGATCAGATGAGTTGTACAGCAACAGTATATAACACCTAGAAAACATGACACTCAGCAGAGAACACTTGTAAAGGTCTTCTCTCCATGCTGCATGATTAAAGGACCTGATGTGGCACTGTGTTTGTTTTCTTCTAAGACGTAGCAACTCTCAATTTCAACAGGTAAAATTTCCTTGACACTCATCTAAACACATAACAAACAAAGAGGTTGTCACCAGGGAGACAAGGAAACCTGCCTGTTTCTACAGCTAATATGTATCTGACTGTGAACAAAGAGATCTTTGACTTTTGGTGAACTTCTCTTCTCATAAAGCTCTGCAGTCTGCTTGTTTTTCATATAATATGTCTTTAAAGAAGTTTTGTACTAAATATCAACAGGCCATCTTTATTTTTAGGAACAATTTGTTTGGAGCAAAATAAAGATTTAACCTCACTACTGCCGGTACGACCATCTAAAATGTCTCTAAATATCTTTCTAGCTCCATATGCACAAGTCTGTGTATAATTACTGACATACTTTAGACAGCATAAACTGAAAATTACATTTTGTCATAATATTATTCTCTATGTAATCACACTATACAGATACAGATCAGATAAATGCTGTGTGTGACGAAGGACATCCCAGAATTCTACTCACCGCTCCACTGTTTCCCAGTGACAGCTGACCCATCTGCTGAGTAATCATGGCCGTGGGGTGCAGTGACATGGAGGGATCCACAGAGGGAGACATCACAGCAGCCTGTAATACAAGGCAGCTGTGTAATAAGTACCACATATCACATGATTCTTCAGACCAAATCATCCAGTTCTGACCCAAACGCCTGATAATATACCAAAAATGAGTCGCAACAACAGTGGTGTTCAGTGTTGAGTGTAATTATAGCATGAGTTATTGTTTAAAACCTATGTACATATGTCAGACTGGGAAGATTAACTGGGGAAAAAAAGATTTTGTGGCTTTGAGGTTTGCCAGAATGTCGAGTTTGACAGTTGCAGCATTTACATTAAGTATTATATCCTCTTGGGTTATGTTAAAGGATGGAAATCTGTAAAAGGTACAGCGTTGCCAGCCCTCCTCTGTTTTTCGATGGGGTGTATTCCTTTAAACATGACGCCCTCGGGGAATAAACCATTTCCTAGTAAAAAGTGGGGGAGGGGGCAGATCAGCAGAGACACTTGTTCCACTGGAAACCATCTGTTGGAAGAGTCAAAGAGTCACAAGACTGTCTCTGCTTCAGGCATTTCCTGCTGGATCCAGAGAGAGGGGGGGTGGCGGCAGGGGCTGAATGTCTTTCTAGTTGCTCCATTTCTCTTTCACACACACTCCAACACACGTATAAAATCTTACAGTGAGTAAACACGAAGTGGATATTTCCCAGAACTTGTCTTGGCTCTGTGCTCTCCTGCATTTGGGGAAGTTTTGGACGTTGTCGGTTTGATTGTGTCAGCAGAACAGACCGATTAAAGTAACAAAGTGAGCTCAGAACTTCAGCTGCAGCCGCGCCACACACCCATTTCCTGTAGACAGAATAGGACTGGCTGTATGAGTGTATGAATAAATAACAAGCTAATTCTGTTGTTCCCTCACCGGATGTTGCATGATATACGGCTGATGTGCCACCCATGAATGACTCTGTACCTAAAGGAGAGGCAGGCAGGAAGGGAGAAGCAGGACGAGAGAAAGAAGAACAAAGGAAAGGATTCATTGGCTGTACTTGAATGAAACTTTTATGTTACAAATTAACTTTGCAATCACAAGAGCTTTCTTTGTTTTTAAAGAGAAATACAAGGATGGTATCACTCTAAATACTACAGCTGGACATTTACTATCCATACATTCATCCACTATTCCTGAGGGGACCATGGTCTACCACGACAGCCAAAAAACATCCAAAGCCTTCAGCTTTTTAGGGCCAATCTGGTTCTTGCTCTGTGTCCTGAGAATAAGGACTTTTAAACTACCACAATGCCCTCCAAACTCCCAAAATCTAACCATACTGCCTTCTGGTCTGAGAGCATGTCTGTCAGATTAGGTCAGCAATTTACAGCCTCACCACTGCTCTGGGCGGGGTCCGGCCTTTCCCTCCTGAGATGCTGAACTGTTCTCTAGAATTTCTTTAAAACTATCCAAAGGTTATCGTGGTAGCCTTTTAACATCACCTCCCAGACCAGAGACTCTGCCCACTCCACTAAGAGGACTTTATTCTCTTGGTCTGGCATTGCTTCCACTTTTAGTCTTTCTGAGAGGGAAGGGATTAGATTTTCCCAGACGCTTCCTGATTTGTCGCTGCCTTTTCAAATTTAATCCACGTGAACCGTCATTATGTTGCCAGGGGGCATTCTGTTTACTGTGGAGTGTGTGTGGAAAAAATTCTGGCTAAGCGAGACAACTGAATTACAGAAAATGTCTCCACAAGCTGTTCAATAATCACATAGATGTGACCCACCATGCATCGTGGAAAGCGACAAACAAATGTTTTTCAATATAAATCGCATCACACTGTCACACGTCACTGTGAGTAGACAGCAGGACCTACAGCAGGACTTCCTGCCTCTTGCTGTCCGGGACAGACATCATCAGATATTTCTTGACAGACAACTTAGTATTGCCTGTGGCTCCCCACCCTGGTGCTCATTGGAACGCCTTTTCAACCAGATTAATGCCAGACCAAGAGAATCAAGTCCATTCAGTGGAGTGGGCAGAGTCTCTGGTATGGGCCCAGGCTAATACTCTTGTTTTTGCATGTATAATTCTATTACCTGCTAGTATTTGAGGCCAAGACTGTCTAAAGTTTATGTAAACTCCTGCACACTGTCCTTAATCAGGCAAAACCAGATGCCTGATGAAGATCTAGCACCAAAACGTTGCAATAAAAAATATTTTTAGAAGTTTAGAAGTGTGCGGGAGTTTACAAAAACATCTGAAAGTGCTCTTCCTTCTCCTATGCACCTGTCTTAAGAAACAGATGTGAGAAGTATTTACCCTATTTAAGACTAAAACTGTCACCATCACCTGTGCCCACTAAGCCTTGAAAATGTCTGTTTTCGCTCTAAAGCTTTTCCTCACAGCTGGTGCCAGTCAGTGCCATGTTGGGCAACTTTATAGCTAATTTCACAACCCTAGAGGTGAGGTATCAGGTGTAATAGTACAAAAAAGAGTTGACAAGTGTTTACGGCATTTACAGCATAAATGGACATTACAGGAGGAGGAGCTGGAGCGTGAACTTAAGCGATACCCACTCAGTGTAGCTGGGCTCCCCTGTGGAACCAAACTCCTCCATAAGCTTGATGGGTATGCAAGAAAATCTTTGGATGTGACTGCTGGTTGAAGCCTGACTGTTGTGGGTTTGTGCGCTTAAATCATGACTAAATTCATTCCTCAAGAAAGTTTCAGCTACTCACTAAGCTTAGTTGGACATTTCAGTGTACATAATGGCAATAAACAGGATATATGAGGAGGAAAACCTATAAAGAACAGCCTTACCATCTGATTGACAAGTTGAGCCAATGCCAGACAACACCAGTTACAAATTGATACAAAAAATCCCAACACAAGAAAGCTCCAACAGTAAGTATTTATGCTAACAGTGTCCTTAAGGCGTCAGGTCAGCCATTAACTTCACAGTTTCATCATATGTCAGCTTTCAGCATGACAGGAATGTGTACCAGAAGGGCCCAGAAGAGCCAAACATGTTGTGGGATCAACTGGAGAACATCTGGCAGAGAGCTACATTCAAAACCTCAATTGTGTGTGCTGCAATCCTGCTACACAAGACACCTCAGATTCACCCGTCATATGCAGATTAAGTACGCATAAGTACAGATCTTTTCAGTGGTTGGAAAATTTTCCAGCGCATCAAAAACGATGAATTAAAACTTATGAGTAAAATACAACTAAAGAGTGAGCAAGAGCGCAATTCAGAGAGAGCATGACTCACAGGAGATGACTGTGCCCCCTGAATGAGTTTTCTTTTTACTACTTAACCCCTATGAACCACGATGCTTGCTGTCATATCACATGATTTCCAGTTGATGAGCTCTTGAGGGACAACTACATTCAATGATCATCTTCTGCTACATGGAGCTGTGGAAGTGTGAGGTGGCCCATCTTAGCGTTAGCACCTGTCCCTACATCTACAACACCTATACAACCCACACGCAAGTAAAAATACACCCTAACCCACATACTGCATACACACCATAACCTCATCTGCAACACAGACAGAAAGAGACAGAGAGATGGTTTAAATTCAGCTCTGGTTGTTGAACATGTTTATATTCGGCATCTTCTGCAGTACCTGGTAAGCAGAGACCGGAGACATGTAGGGAGACATCACTGGCTGTACAGTCATTATCCTGTTAGTCACTGGATACGGAGAAGGATAGTACCTAGAAAACAGTATTTCAAAATAAAGGCCCAAGAATTCTGACTCCAATTACAAGTTAATCAGGTTTAAAATCTGCCATAGCCAGAGTGTAACTTACCCATTCTGTATAGCTGCTGAGGAGGGGTCATAGGTGAGAGTCATTGCACCCTAATGTGATGAAACAGACAAGAATGTTGAATAACATATTTGTATCTTAACACCAGTGTTGGGGAGTTACATTCCTGTATTTAAAGTACAAAATAAATCTTTTAGACATGAGGGAATGGCTTCTTTGGCATATTTCTGCAAATGTGGGTCAGCAAAGCTGTTGGGACAGATTTGACTGCAACATCATCAAGTACAGTATTAGACAGCTTGAAAAAAGCTTTCTCTACCTCTCAACAGGCTCAGTTCACTGGGAAGTACGCACTTAAATTTTTAGCGTCGTTCTGGATTGCTTCTATAATTTGCATTTGCCTCTCATTTGCCAATCAAATCAACATGCATTGCTCAAGGCAGGCGGAGTCTGCAATTCCTGCAACCAGTTGATCCTGTCAAGGAAAAGCTAAATGTTGTGAGACTGACAAAAACGCCTTACAGAGCTGGAAATTTAAAGGGCAACTGCTGATTTTCAACCCTATCTCTATCTATCCAAATTAGGGATAAAATGTGAAACCCAACAACAGTTTTTTCAGTGTTCTCTGTGTCCATGGGATGCAGCTTCAAAATCTCTTTTTCTTTTTGGAACCAGTAGAACTACAAACTGTTTACCCCTCATCTTTAACCTCATACTCCAGGTGAGCCAGCACTGTTTGCAAACAATCATACTGAAAACTACACAATATTAAAGAAGTGTCACAACGTGACGGATAATAACCTTGGTGATACGCAAGTACTGTTTTTTTGTGATGCAATGCATCCTGGTACATGTAGCCACTGCAAGAACGGCTGTGTGATCAGGACAACTCAGAAAATTCAGCTTTCTCTGTCAATACAGCACAAACTGAGGAATTTATTGCTTCAATTGACTACAGTTACAATCAACACTGATTGGACATCCACGTGAAAAGTGGTGGATTTTCCCTTTTAAAGTGATACCAATCCCATAGAGTATTTTATTTGATACATTTTTATTGCTTTTCTAAGCAATTTTATCTGAGGCAACTACAGGAGATTTGTTACATAAAATGAAATTAGTGAGAAATCCATAACAGTTTGTGAAACTTAACACACAAACCTTTTAGAGCCTTCCAAAGCCAATTTTCATTTCACAATAGACTTTGTTTTTATTAGACGAGACAGACGTAGATTTTATTGAAGAAAATATTCCCACATGGCTGCTAGTGTTGTGTTGTGTTGAAAGGTCTGGCTTCTTCAATTCCATGAAAAAGAGTTAAAAAAAAAAAAAAAAAAAAAACATCAGAAAAAAGTATTTTGACGTTATTAGTAAAGACGTTCTTCTTCATCGGGATCATGATGATTGTTACAGCTCTGTCAAAGGGATGTTTCATACCAATCAGATTACTCTGGACTTTGCTTGTATGAATGTGTATTGTAGTCTCTGCACTCATTTCACTGCCCTTGTTCATTGTAAACAACAAACAACAGCAAAGCCTTGTTGAGAAACAGAGAAGCCGTCCATTCTGGCTGCGCAGACCACAGACACGCACATTAAGAGTATCACTCACAAAAGTTACCTTTGGAGAGGGGAAATGTGAAGAAATCTTTTTTTGCACAGCAACCACGGAATAAACAAAGTTTTGACAGTTTTGTCTGAGCTGAATTCTGAGCTATTTGTAAATCTGTATGCACTTTCAGGAGTTTCGCTGTACAAGTACAAGATGAGACAAATTTACTGTAATTTACTTTTCCCGGGAAATCCAAACTTCTTTCTGAAGTGCGTGTGGGAGCATGTGATCTCGCTGACGTCATGCTAAAATCCAACATATAGTAACGTGTCTTAAAAAAGGAGAAGTGGAGTTAAGTGGTTTTCTGTGGTTCCGTTGTGAGTGTTTTTATAAAGACTGAGAAGTGTGTTACTACTTTATGACTTTGAGTCTGATGTCTTTGGAAGAAATTTTGATGTTTGGTTCTGATTTTTTTTTGTGTGTGTGTGTGTGTTTGTTGAAGAGGGGAGACTGAAGTCAAAACATATTGAATATTTGCAGGAACTGTAATACTTAAATACCAATTTAGAAGTAAAGAGGTTGAATGATAAACTGATGGGTGTTCACAAAGGACTGCTGTCGACACACACCCTAGTTTATGGCCATGACAGGACAGGAACAAACAGAGAGAGGATGTGTATGAAAAGGAAGGGCTGTCATTTGTCTTAAAGAACCAAAAACTGCATAAATCTTGATATTAACTTTCATGTACATAACACTGAGAGTTTTTTGTAAGTTTTAAGTGTGTGTTTGCTGGTTGATACGCTGTTGTGTTCATCTGTATACTGTTTACTACCGATTGTCATGCTGTTTATAACAGTTGAGGAAAGCTTTGAACAAGTTAAAGTCTAGATAAAGCCCAGTCACAAACATTGCTCAATATACAAAGGAAGTGAGCCTTTCTGGAGGAAATAAGGAAGTCCACTGTCCGAAAACGTGTAGCGTGTGTGTGTGTGTGTGTGTACATTCTACAGTGTGTCCGGTTTTATGTCCTCATTAGCCTTTGTGCCTCTCCTTGTGTACACATGAAGATCTGACAGACGTATTCAGCTGCTATAAACGCCTCAGGCCTCCTTTTGTTCTTGAGATTTATTTTTCTTAGCAGTGTGCAATAAAGGCTTCCAAACCCTTACCTCAAGTGACCCACAGGCCTTACACACTTGGCTCTTACTGTAGTCTCAGTGTGGGGGCTTACGCTGTAGTGTAAGTTGAGAAAATTCACTCGGTGCTCCTCTGCTGTTGCTCTGACTCACTATAACGGCTACAGATTCTCCACAAAAACAGGATTCTTGTGTCTGCACGCTCGCTTGTTTATGCAAGTTGCTAAACATGCATCTGGTTCTGTGCAGTTCATTGCGTAAGCACGGCATAAACACTGCCTGGAGGCTGGAGACACTTGTGCATGAATAGTGGTGTCAGGCTGGCCATCGGACAATAAGACACAATTGTTAATGGGACATTCTGTGCATATTTGAGGTAGGCAGTGTGTATTAGAAGCCTGTGTGTGTAGGTGAGGTACAGATGGAACCATTGTGGAGGTCCAAGTCCAGCCTTTGACTGCATGTTACTGAATGATTGGTGTGCTTATGAACAGACCTAAGACTCCAACAAATATCTGACAATCTTTAGCTTCAAACAAAATATCTAACCTATCTGGTAAAACCTGACTTTCCATTCTTGGAGTGTCAAACTTCAAACTTTGACATCGGGTTATATATTTTGTGTGCTGTACACATTTTGGTTCCTCCGTAGAAACACCTTTTAAGAAAAAGATGCAGGATGAACACACACATTAAACTCTGTGGCTACAACTGGTGATCTCATATAAGATGGTTTACTCCTGTTTGAGTTACTTCTGCTAAATAAGTAAGTAACACATATGTAGTTTCATTTAAAAAAAAATGAAACTACATATGTGAAACGTTTTCTCAAGAAGTACGCTGTAAGCAGGAATGAAAGAGGTTGAGACATGCAGACAGGATAATTTGAAAATATAGGTGACTAACAAAGATGAGTAACTGCTGGTTTGGTGTTTTCATGGAATTTGCTGACATTATGAGAATAATGAAAACAAATGCCAGCTTTAGCTTTAACAGACCTGTGATCACTGTCCTGTAGTGCTCTGTGACTGTGTTTGCAGTGAAACGTTAGAGTGAATTTTTCAAAATTCGTTTTGTGTATCAGTTACAGTAACTCATCGTCAGATGTCTTGATATGAAGAATTTTTTCTTCCTTGGAGCATTCCCCCACAGTAAACGGGTGACTTCTAAAATGCACACTCCCTTTTGCTGGCAATCTATGGAGGTTCACTCTTGGAAGCATCAGAACTATCTAAAAACATCCAATCTCTCAACAGCTTCGTGTGGTATAATCCAAGTCCTCTTTTTCTATCGTATGGTCAATACTTCCAGATCACTGACATTTAGAATAAACATAACCTGCGACACAAAACTGGATCAGATGTGTTGGATTTAGGTCATTTCTAGCTGTAATAAAAGTGTTTTGGCAGCATTGAGCATACAGCACCATAAAGGGAGACAAGAGTTATACCACATGAAGCTGTTGAGAGTTTTGGATGAACGTTTTTAGATAGTTTTGATGCTTTTGAGAGTGAACCTCCATCGACTGCCAGCAAAAGGGAGCACACATTTTTAAAATCACTCATTAACCATGGAGGAACGCTGAAAGGAAAAACAAAGTCTTCATTTCAAGACATCTAAGGTGAGTAATTGAGACACAAAACAGAATTTTGCCATGAATTATAGCTCAAGAACATGGTTGGGATTATTTATGCCTCTACAACAAATTGCGTAAAATTTAATACACACTGACCTCAGTAGTCCTGTTGTGAAAAGAACTGATGAAATTTATGTTCTCAAAGGTTTGCGTAATTGTAGTATTTCTGACAACGTTACAATTTGGGTTAAGCTGACTTTGTAAGATGTTATGAGTGACTGCAGTTTATTATGCGATATAAAAGACCTGAACAGTGATTGCCCTTCTTTATTACCGTAATTGTAGTGGTGGTGATTATTGCAACATTTATACAGAACACTTTTAGTGTGATGTTTCCCGTCCCTTCTTCTAGTTATTGTGCAATGATACTCATTCAGTTGTAAAATGTGACTCATTCGTTGTATGATTAAGAATGACGTTTATCTTTATCTATTGTTGAGCTTTAGCAATTAAAAAAAAAAAGTCTCTTTCTCTTTTGCTTATAACCTCTGTGTGTGTCTGTGTCATCTTCTACAGACCAGGTTCTTGAGAAGGCCATGCACAAGTGCGTCCTAAAGCCTCTGAAGAGTGTGATCGAAGTGGCCTTACATGACTTCCAGGTAAAAGATAAGGTCGTCATGTTATCTCGTAATGTTTCAATGTGACGCTGCTATCCTGGTTCATAATATCATAAATTCTGTATTTCACACTATCAAAAGGAAATAATATTTTCTCAGTTCGATTAAATAAACATACGTCTTGCACGTTTCTGTACTCAGCAGCAATATTTGAATAAAAAGAATCATTCAGAGATTAGACACACTAAAGATAAAGACACAATATTTATGATCTCTTAATGATCTGACCATGAGCCTGTACTACGAATCAGGATTTATTCTTAGAGAGGTAACTTCATTTTTAACTCAGGGTTTTCAGTCCTTCAAAGGTGGATCACTTCTTACTGGCCTATATCTCCCCAGCAACTCATGCTGAGCACCTAACCTGCTCCGGAGCAGGTTATGTTCAAGATAATTGATCAGCGGGTATAAACGCACCACCTACTGACCAACCGGATCACGTAGTTCTCTTCGAAAATAACATCACCATTCATAAAATATTCCTTGGAGCGCAGAGCACGGAGCATAAGAGAGTCTCTGAGGAGGAAAAGCGAGTTCACAGAGCGACAAACCTCTTTACATTTATCCGACAACTTTTATAAGAATGATTTATCTGTGTCAGCTTCTTAAACCATTCGCTACAGAGAATGAATGAAGCACTGAAGTGTTTTCCTTTTTGGACTTTAAAATATCAAAGTTAAGCCTACTTACCACTTTAAATTATTTCTCATATTTATCTTTAATACTCCAACTTTTAGACCCTGAGTCTAGAAGTTTGAATGAAACAGCTTTTGTAGCCTAATGTGAAACATACATCTAATATTTAGATATATTTGTGCCCTATTATGTCGCACTGATATTAAATAGGCTTTAAAAGTGGTCTGAGGAAGAGCTTTGGGTAACGCAACTGTTAAACTTGCTAAACGTGCTGCAGGTATTTTTGTGATCCAGCACTCATCCCATGTGTGTTTGTTTCTATTATTATTTTCGCACTGATATTACGGTAAATGCTTTACCGATTCACACACTCTGCAGTTTTTTCCCTGATCCTCCTGCCTCTGACGGCTGCAGTTGCTTTTCATCTGAATTATAAATTAGTTGCTCCTCGTATTTTAAATATGCTGCTCTGCTACCACTACGCTGCTCAGTACATGCTTGTGATCGGTCACACGCTTCAAACACCGCCTCTTTTATGTGAATGCACTTACATGTAAGTTAGGAAAACCTGGGTTAATTTACCGAGTTGTTAACCAGCTTCGTGTGACCGCTTAGCTGGATCGCTTTTGTCAGGTTTAGTGAAGTCGGGTAACCCAAAGAGATCCAGGACGTGGTGCTGAACTTGCTTCGTAGTACAGGCCTCTGCTCGACTGTGTAAACTACCCTTATTGTTAACTGGGTTTGTTGTTGTCTACAGGTGAGCAGTGGAGCTTGGCAGCAGCTGAGGGAGAACCTGGCCCTGGCTAAGATCAAGAAGCCCCAGGAGCTGGGGGTGGACGGAGCTGTGCCCCCTGACCCCGTGGCTATTGAGAAGATCTCCCACAAGTTCCTAAACATGAGGAAGATGTACTCTCCTGAGAAAAAGGTGTCACTGCTGCTGCGTGTGTGTAAACTTATCTACACCATCATGCAGGATAACTCAGGTACGGAGAAGTCTTCTACCCTGTAACAGAAATCCTGAATCACGTCCGGCCACTTAGCAGGAGACGTCCATGTGTGACCGCAACACTTATCCTCTCTGTTTGTCTGCTTCCTTCCAGGGAGGATGTACGGTGCCGATGACTTCCTGCCCATGCTGACTTATGTCGTGGCTCAGTGTGACATGCCTCAGCTGGACACAGAGATCCAGTACATGATGGAGCTGCTGGACCCGTCGTTGCTGCAAGGGGAGGGTAGGTCTCACTCTCATGATATATAAAGCAGTTTAAAAGCAAAAAAAAAAGCAAACACGGTTTGGCTCTTTACTCTTTCCTGTCTGTGCCTTAAAGGTCCAGTGTGCAGGATTTAGGGAAAACTATGAGTAGAATTTGGCAGACATTGCATGCAATATTCACAAACACATTTCATTTTGCATTACCTCGGAATGAGCTTTTTATATTTACAGAGGTCCCCTTCCTCAGAGTCTACTATGTTGCTTCACCATGTTTCTACGGTAGCCCAGAATGAACAAACTTAACACTGGCTCTAAAGAGGGCTGTTTTTCACAGCCAGTGTAGGTTCTTCCACAGTCTTGCAGATGGAGGATGACCAAAGGCTATTCACCTCTGTAGGATGCTTCTGCAACTTCAGCTCTAGAGCCACTAAATCCTTCACACTAACCTGTAAAATGCAGAGCTGGAGTCTGGGCCCTAAAGGCCAATCGTCCACTTTACAACAGCTGAACTGGAAACATGTGTGACCAACTGTGTTTCCACTCTGGACTGAGCTGTAAAAAATAGTTGAAGCATGTGCATGGTAGAGACATTCTCAGCCTTATGTTGGGTATCAAACTTGTTTAATGTTTTTGACGGCTTATTCTGTACATGCAGTATAGAGTAAAATAAAGACTCTCGCCTGGAATGACAATCAGAGGGCATTGCCAAGATGGCTGTTGAGTGGTTGAACTTGCCTAATTAACTTTGTTCCCTCTTAGACATAAGATTGACTTTTCTCTTCTCATTTCACTCTCAGAAACACATTTCAAATGTTAAAAGCACAAATGAAACCTCTGAAAATGTCTCTTTACCTGTGTACCTCATGGCAGAGTAGAGGATGGGAACAAATAGCATAGGCTCCTTTGACGTTCAGAGGACATTTACTTCCACTTTAAGATATGCAGGGTAGGAAAATTCTTTCATGAGGTCAGGCAGGTTCCGGTTTGGTGTGAGGTTAATGAGCATTCCAGCCTGTTGTGTAAACTGGACAGTGGGAGATCCGTCAGGGAGGAAGCACTGAACTCTCTGTTAGTGGAAGGCACACCTCCAGCTGAATGGTTGGAAGTGGCTGGTAACATATCAGATCCTGGGCGGAGGTCACATATTGTCAGTCTATATCAACAAAGTATTTTTTCCATTCATTAGAATCCCCTTTGTGATTTAGGTTGTTCTTGTGATGAAGACTTAGTGATGTAATACACATTATAGGGCTGCACTATACAATGTAAGCCTCCTGAATCTCTGATTGATATTTTTGTCTAAATAATTGGTTAAATCAATAACTGTAACTATAGTTATTACCAAACCCTCAGTTCCCCTCAGCTCTGTGAATCTGTTAAGCTACTGTTTTGGTTTAATGTCACATGCACAGTGTGGCCAGCACCAAACAACAGACCAAGAACTTTAGCAACTAGCTGGTAAACATAGTGGAGTATTTAGCAGCCAAAGAGCCACATATTGGTAGAGACCGAAATAGAGGTAAGAGGATAATAAATGTCGGACTCAAATTCATCAACAGACACAAATAGAACTCCAAATAAATGCTCCATTCATCTTTAAACCACAGTTTGCAATCATGTTTTAGGGCTGCATTACTGAACACACTCATTGAAGCCTCTTTTTTTTAACTTTTTCAAACTGGTGAAGTAATGAGTCCTAAAACGCAGAAGTCAGTTAGAATTTTTGCACTCTGGTTCCCTCGTCTCAGAGTCTGTTTTTTGAATGGGTTTTCAGTTAAGTGCCTGAAATACAGTCGGGTTCGCACGGGCTAAGATATTTAGGCGTTTTGTTTTGCGCCATAAAATACGGCCATATAAACCAAGTTTTTGACCGTTCAGCATCTTTAAAAAGGTGGTTGCTTGCAAATGGCTAAATGGTACTACAGTGTTTGGCGGAGATGTTCGATGTCATTATGTGAAAAAGGAATAAAATATATAATATCTTTGAAAAAGGATGTAAGACTGGCAATGGACATTGCCATGATCACTAGCTAGATCAGGTCCACTTTAGACAAGAGTTTTGTAGAAAACTAAGTGCACTAATTCAAATCAATAGCAGAACACTTTGTAGTGGCAATGTTTACGTCATGTGACCACGATGTACTTTGTTTATAGCCTAACAACAGCTTTTTGCTTCAGGTGATTTCATTTAAGCTTCAAAAAACACAAACGTGGTTTCATCTGTAAAGATTTTCATGCTGAGCAAAACGTGTCAGTATGATAAACTTGTGTTTGTCACAGAGCTAATTTTCAGTGAAAATCCAACATTTCATTCAAAAGTCCCATTAGCTGTTTGACAAGGGAACCAGCGCGATGCCAACGTCCGGGTTTGCCTTTAAAAATATGTCAATCCTTCACCTCTCTGTTTCTGAACACATTGCATAATCCAACAAAAACCATACTTTTTTTTAACTTATTAACTGAGCGTGCCAGATAACCAGTGACACATTTTGGCAGCTCTGGACAAGTTATGCACACACAATTATTCATGCCTACCTGCGCGCAGCTGAAAAGAGAAGGGTGTGCCTGATTTATATCAAGACAGCACGAGTGCGTCATTGTGAAACAAAAGCGGCACAGTGATTATTTTATCTCAGTAATCATGTTTTTATTATTGTCCAAAACTAAAATCGGAATTGGATTTAAAATATGATCAGTCCCTCGTGTTTTGTTAAAAGAATATTCCGCTGACCCAAAAAAAGATTTTAAAGGTAAAGGCAGGAAAATAAAACAAACAAAAAAAAAACTCATGTTGAAAAAACATTGAAGTTTTTATTCCAATTTGAGATCTAATGAACAGGTGAGAAGCTTGCCATCAAATTTTTTCTTCGAAGAATTTATTGAGCACTTACCCACAAACTACTGTGTCACTAAGGAGCTGCATCAGATGTTACGTCAGTCAGAATTCAGCCTAAGGGGGGCGCCCTGGTGCCGCAGTTGGTAGAGATGGTATCCAAAGTTTCGATTTCACCCTGTGGCCCTTTGCTACGTATCACTGGCTGTTCTCTACACCATTTTCTGTCCAATACCTCAGCTGATGTATCAATAAAGACACAAAAGAGACCAAAAAAACCCCTCCCCCGCTTCTAGAAATGTTCCTAATCACTGCAGCCTAGAGCCAAGACATGATTACTACTTCCAATCAGCACCATCAACTTCCCGCTTTAATGCCCCCTGTGGAAAGACATTTCTGTTAATCACATGCTGCTGAAATAAACGCTTGAGAGATGAATTTGTTTTCATTTGTCTTTTAAGTTCTTTGAATGGTTTGATGTTCTTAGCTCATTCTAAAGTCTGTTTTATATGTGAAAGACGAGTTTGTTGACTGTGCCTTAAGGCAAAAATGACGTAAAAAAGACAGAGGAATGTGTTGTCCGACCGTGTCTTGCACTTGTCAAAACTTGTAACATCACAGACATCGTTTTGGTTTCTCTCACATTTTGATTTGTTGGCTGGACCGAGCGTTCTGCCATTGCCACAGAGATGAAACACTGCTCTACCTGCTGAGGAGAAAAACAATAGGCTCACAAAATGGATGGCTTTGAGGAGTGACTGGCACTACACACTGTTGTGATGACCCAGATGCCTGGATCTGTAGTGCTTCGGCTGGTCTCTGTAAATTCTCCAGCGGGTTTACTGTGGGTGTTTTGGTGTTGGATAGAGGGTGTAGGAGGTCGTCAAAACGATATTAAGACATCCTAAAATAACGAAAGTGTTGCTCCTCATCCATCTCTCTCATTTGATTAACCAACACATATTCCCCTTGCTCCTCTCTACCTGTTTTTTTTTGGGCGCACAGACTACAGTCTTTTTCTCGGTCATCTCCTCCTCCAGAGTAAAATTAAATAGAAAATCTCTTCTTTCTCTGCCAAATCCAGTGTCTCAGATAAACTTGCTATTTTACTGCTAGTTTTGGCTGTATGCCTACGAATAAGCACTCAGATGGTTACCTTGAAGACCGCGGCTTGCGCCACAGATGGCATCTGACACTTCGTTTCAGGATAAACGCATTTGCGTCGTCCGACACTTTTCTTAAGACACCTGCCGACACTTGTCTTTCAAGTATAAAACAGCCTGAAGACGGGCATAGTTCCTGGAACATGTCTGCTGATTGGACTCACCCAGAAGGTTGGGTGAGAATTCTTGAGAAATGTAGGAATAGGAAGGAAAGTCCTTATGACATTGTTCAGAAATTCTATTGGGTGGTTAGTGTGAATGGGCTGGAACTGGTTCAGAGGACATAAAATGAAAGACTTTCCTGTCAGCGTCAACCTGTCTTGCATGCAAGCCCATTGTATTGCTGCTCACGTGAAAAAATATGAATTCCTCAAGAAGAATTATTTTTATGACAGATGAGGAAGTGTTAGATCTGCCTTGATATGATCTTCCATGAGTCAGTGCAATGTCAGCTGGTTTCATTTCTAGAAAAGTAGCCCTTGCGTGTTAGATTGTCAGCTCTGTTTGCTTCTTTTCTCCATCCATCCTCAAACATCTTTCCCTCCCTTCTGCGCTTCAGGAGGCTACTACCTGACCAGCGCCTATGGAGCCATGGCCCTCATCAAGAACTTCCAGGAGGAGCAGGCAGCGCGGGTGCTGAGCTCTGAGGCCAGGAACACTCTGCACCAGTGGCACCGCCGGCGCACCGCCCAACGTTCAGTGCCGTCTGTGGACGACTTCCAGGTATCACGCCTGACCTGAACCCACCATGAATGTCCAAGCAGTGAGTCTAAGTTGTTCCACTTCCAAAGACACCCAAACTTGGCGCTCAGCATTGGAAGGTGCATGAAAAGTGCCGTGTTTCAGCCCTCACCAGTGAAAAGGAAAACACCAACATTTTCTACTAACATTACGGCATGCAAATCTGGATCTGAGGTTTTATATTCAGGTAGAAGGCGCCCTCTAGTGGACCACATGACAGCGTCATGTGACGTCATTTTATGGCTACTGCTGCATGTGTTTCTTTATGCCTGCCTGCTTGACTCACTCGTAATACTCATTTCTCTGTGTCTTTATTGCCAAGTGTTAACACATGGCTTTTTGTTTCTCTCTGTAGAATTACCTCCGTGTGGCTCTTCAGGAAGTGAACACGGGCTGCACGGCCAAAACCATGCTTGTCCACCCTTACACAACCACAGAGGAGGTCTGCTCACTCTGCGCTTACAAGTTCAAAATCCCCGATCCCGAGAACTATGCACTGTTTCTGGTCACTGAGGACACCAGCCAGCAACTCGCCCCAGACACGCACCCTCAACGAATCAAAGCTGAGCTCCACAGCAGACCCCATACACAGATCTTCCATTTTGTCTACAGGAAGGTGCCCAATCTTAACCTCTGTATTCCTGCCATCATGCACAATGGAAACTGTCTTCAAGTTGAGTAGTGGAATAAAATGGAACATCTTGCCACACTTGATCCTAAACAATAGCTACGTTTTGTGGTGCTTATAGATGTTGTTTGTTTTGTAGATAGAGCTGAGGATGTCTGAACAAAAATGTTTATCAGCATATTGATGCAGATGTAAATATCTGTCATCAGATATGATGCCATGCAGATGTTGAGGTGGTTGATCACCACAGAGTAGAATGGACTATTGAAATTGCTGACGTTTCTTTCGAACACCTGAAGACTGTAGTTCAGATGTGGCTCAAAAAGGCAAAGAATGGTAAGTTTGTTTTTAGTTAATTTCAAGTTATCAACCATTTAGAGCCTATTTAGCCATGCTGAGCTGAGTGGTAATTGTTTAATCGTGTATAGAAGTTGGTTTGCAGGATTTTTAGCAAGTGTAAAGTTTTAAGTGGAGGGGAAAAGTTTGGCAGATTGTTGAACATGTGTAACATTCTTAAAGCAGAGGTCATACAGTTTAATATTGTATTCCATGTAACTAATATTTGCCTTAACTGCTGTTATCCCATGTGCCTTCAGAAGGAATTGAACATATTGTATACTACCGAAAGCTTGATAAGTCAGCTTTCACCAAAATGACCCAGATAAAAAGTCCATGATCGATTTAACTAGTCAAATGAACTATTGTTAGAATAATGATCGTTTTATGTTATTGCTCTTATGTTTATTTCCTGCAATTGCTGGTCAATTGTAGCCTGTATGTCTGTGTAGAAATATTTTTATAGTCAAATGTTTTCTTTTTCATCACTAAAGTGACAAAGATTTGTATTCTGATTGAATATTTCTGTACTGGACTCAATATTGGACTAAGATTTATGTCAGTTATTTCTCAAAAGTTGATTTTAAACACTGTTTCTACTGTTTGTACCGGGAAGCTCAAACCTGACTTTGGAAATATATAAACTTCTCTCCAAACAAGGCTACTTGCTTATTCCATCATAACATTGTTTTTCAGTTAATGTTGCTACATTGTTCAAGAAAGTAGGGGTCAGTTGTTGGTCATGGTAAGATTTGTTTGTGGCACAATATAAGTCTGACTGCAGTGGAGGATTTCACTGGATTAATACGGATGTAATACACATGCAACGTCCCATATAACACTTTTCATTAGTCACACGTATTTTAACCCGCAACATTTACAGTTAGGGGTGTGATGATACGTTTTAACGAAAGGATGCATATACGATACAAGAATGATATGGGCTCATTTAGATTGATGCAATGCAGGATTCCATGATTAGAAAGAAGAGGAAAACGCCTCTTTCTATGCAGTGGTAGAGGAGGTAAAACACTGGAAAAGCTTGATCAAATGAACTACACAAACATTCAATGAAAGGTCTCTATTCACTGGTGGACTCAGGATGTTTGTGGGGCAAGGGCAAAAATTGTAAAAAGGTACCTTTGCGCAAAAAGTTGTGCAAAAATGGCACTTTACCATGTTTTTTTTCCACAGGGAGAGCACCAGAGAGGCACTTCATCATCTGATCTACCATAGGGGCATCCAATAGAGCACTTTTGCTGCTGTATTTGAACATTAGGGCACCGGGGGGGGGGCGACTGAAAAATACATCTGCATAACAACATCCACATTTGACATGCTTAAGACAAAGCACAAACTCTTGGTATGGATACAGTTATGCTTATGCTTTAAAAAATGATTTTAGATCAATACAAGTCACACTAGAAGGACGGCTTACCATTTACCTATCGTCGTAGTTTGATCGTAGGAATGTGTGTCGATGCACCGATACAATGGATGTATCGTTACAATCGTGTACAATGCAAACTGATTTTAAATCATTTTAACATTGACCGTCTCATATTTGGTCACAGCCGTTTGAAACTGGACCAAACAATAAATTCACACATTACCCATAAGCGTATATCCCGCCATAAGGTTTTGTTTAGATTACAGGTGTAAAACTAGCTGAATAAGTACATGGCAGTGTCAGTGACTTACTGTCAAAACTAGCCTGTAAACACTATATGGAGCGACACCTGCAAGCTAGTTCAGGCAGACAATTTGAGCTGCACTGCTGTACACATGTGACACGTCACATGCCTCACTCTCTACATCTACCACTCATGCCCTCTCAGTTTGGCGGTCCATCTAAACTGCAAGGACCTTCCAACTTCACCTCTGCTTGTCATTGCTAGTGATGCCCTGTGTCCGTAGCATTGCATGTTCTTTCAGCCCCACCCCAGCATCCAACTGCAGACTCCCACTGAGGGTTCGTTTTGTTTTGCTCATCACTCCTCTATATCTGTAAACTTACCTGTGGGGAGTGATGAGGTCGGAGCCTGGATGCCAAACACATAACATTGCTGCTTCAATAAACATTTCAACGTGAGTTGTCTGACTGAACCAACACTGGTGGCAGTTTCTGTTAAAAACTCAGGACTCACAACCAAACACAGTGTCTTTCTCAGGTTTAATTCACACAACCAACAGCATTAGTGTTCACGGCTGAAAGCAGAAAGTCTTTGTTTGAACTTCCTGTTCAACAGAAATCTCAAAGTCATCTCTTTGTCTGACACCAAACAAAGATTCACCCTTAGACAGGCATCAAACAGTTGCTGAGCAGATATACAGCACAAAACCCAAACAGAATTCACAGAATGCATGACAGGAACACAGGTCAGGTCTTTGGAATGTGTGGCATATGACGCATTTCCCAGCACAAACACTGAACCCGTGCTGACTGTGGTGAAAATCTGGTTATAGTCCAATGAGAAGGAGGAATGAAGAGGTCAGGGGACGAACGAATTCTTATGTAGAAGCATTTGTTGCAGATGTTGATGCAAGGACATTCGCATTTAGTGATACAGACATTTACAAGTGGTCAAGAGTGAAGCCATCGCCAGTCTGGTGGTGTCCTGTGTGTAAGGCTTATTTAGCTCCGCAAGACTCCTCGCTACACATCAGAATAATGTAAAACTGTTCGAGTCTTAAGGGATGTTGGAGTATAAACATCCATACCCGACTCAAGCCCAACTATACTTTCCTGAGGGAGACTGTATCTCACTCTAAGTGTCAATGTTTGTCCCTGAACGTCTGGCACTGCTCTGAGTTATCAACAAAATGGTGTTTGTCAGTAAGAGGCCCAGTCAATGGCCTTGGTTGCTATGTTTAGGGCGGATGGGGAGAGACTGCTCCAGGGGCCCTTGGGACAGATAAAGAGATATTTAGGCTACACAATAAGAGACTACATGTCTCGATGTTCACTTTTGTCTGTAAAAAGATACATGAGAGGGGAACAAGTCTGTACAGGAGAAGGAAAGGGAAGGAAGAAAGACCTCAAAGGAGAAATTCCTCCACACTGACCCCAGTTCACTTTTATCTCTGGAGTCCTACCACCTCCTTCCCACCTCTTGAATACATAAAATCAGTGTATGTGTCCGACAGCAGGGTTATATAATATACAATAATATGAACAATTGAAAACTAAATAAAAACAGTACTGTTTTAGAAAGACTGAACCTGGTTAAAGCCTGGTTTAAAAAAATAAAATATGAAAAAAGTAACCATTAGGTAATGATTGATTTACCAAATGATTCATTTACATTACCATTACCATTCATTTACCATTAACGAATCATTACCTACCAGTTTGTTTAACAGTAATGAATCATTACCTAATGGTTATTTAACTGTGAACAAATCATTACCTAATGACTTGTTTACCATAAAGGAATCATGACCTAATGATTTGTTTACCACAACAAATCTTTACCTACTATTCTCTTTACTGGTAACAAATCATCACATACAATTCTGTTTACCAGAAGGAATCATTACCTACCTACAATTGTGTTTACCAGTAGCAAATCATTTCCTAATGATTTGTTCACCATTAATGAATCACTACCTACCATTCTGTTTTGACAGGGAGAAAGGATGAAAAAACTTGCAAAGGGTTTAAAATCTCCTGCATGCTAATTGGAAAGTCTTAAATAAGTGTGGATGAATGAAATTGATATGATGATAATGAAAAAACACAATGTTTCTCATTTTTTAAGTGTAACATGTAGATTTACTCGGGAAATGACAATGATGACAAAACAACCCAGATGGGGCCATTTTTACAGATGATAGGAAAAAAAGAAAGAAAAAAATGGTCACTAAACTTCAAGACTTCAAAGTTCAGCAAAGAAAAATGGATGCAACTCAAATGACATTTGCTTACTATAGACAGATTGTTCTACATTCATGATATTTCACTTTTTTGCTATGTTATTTTTTTTTTAATTGTAGACTGTTGCAGTGCTATATTGAGGAAAAGGGCTGCTGTTATCCGGCCTCAGCTCTGCAGCATAAGTCCGACTACCTGAGAGTGTTGGATCTGAGCATCAGTATGATCAGACAAGGGGCCAACCAACTCTTCAACAAAATAGAAATACGGCAGCTAACAAAGCTGGAGTGGGCACATGCATTTAGCTCAACTTGTGAACCTAAAAGAATACACAGATATCAGCTGGTTAAACTCTGGATCTCTGTGTCTCTTTGGCTAAATGTACCACCATGGCCTCACGGTGTTAAGTTGTAAGAGCATCAGGAAGGTCTGAAGTATGAAAACAGCATGCTGTGGATCTCAATTTGAGCAGCATCACCTTCTGACTAAAATAGATGGAAGAATTTTTTTTCAATTCTAACTTCAACAAGTTCGAATGAGTATTAGTTTTTTTGTTTTGTTCAGAACTCAGCTAAAAATGCTCCTGTACTAATGACATAATATCCCTAAACAATGGATAATGACATTTCCTTTATTTCCGCTCAGTGTTTCAAGATGTGAAATCACTTCTGCAAGCTGTTTGTTTTTTTGGGCAAGGCCCCGTGTGCAGTCTCACAGCTCTGCAGTGAGTGAATGAAAAAAAAAACAACACTGGCAGACAGAGGAGCTAAAAGAGCTCAACCTCAGCATGAACTGCACGGGAGACCTTGGAGCCAAAGAAATTTTAGCTGGACTAAGAAACCTTTACAGCCACCTGACAACTGAGTGAATCATTGTTTATACATAACTCTTCAATACACACATGCGTTTATTTTGTGGTAAAACTTTAACACATTTGTGTTCCATGTCAGCCGGAGTAGCTGCAGTCTGACTGATAACTGCTGTGAAGCGCTTGCATCAGGATTTGCGTCAAAGGAAAGTGTAATCAGTGGGGTGGACGTGTCTAATAGTTACCCTCTAGATAAGAGGATGAAGAAACTCAGGAGCCCTCAGTGTAATCTGGAGAAACTGTCTCAAATGTTTCTGTTGATCATTTTATGCTATATTTCACATAATGGACGCAAGAAAAACATTTTAACGATACAAGGACAAAGAAAAAAAACGTGTGTGTGTATGTGTGTGTGAACTAACTGCAAATCAACAGCAGATGGCAGCATTGTCACATGTTGGAGATACACTGTACACCATCAGTCAAAATCTCTGACCCAGAAATGTTTGAGAAATGGGTTGAATTCCTATGCAACCTGAAAAACTTGAAATAAAATTTAAATAAATTTTCTAGTGTATAAAAAAAAAACACATGAAAAATGAGAGAAAAATCTTGTCCTGCAAACCTTTATTTTTCATTTTACAATTCTCCTGTTTTTCTTTGGATGAGAATCCACTAACTGCTACACTGTCTACTAAAGCCCAAAAAACAGATAACATTGGAATCTGAAAAATCAAATGAACCATATTAACTTCAAGATCATATTAACTTTCATGGATTCTTTAATGAGATTATTTTTGAACAGGCTGCTCTGGTTATGTTGCAGAAACGCTGTGAACACGCTGCCGAAGCACATCAGGTGTTGGCACAGGACGATACATGTCACTCCACACATAACATCTGTTAACATGTTTATTATTTAGAATGGAGACAAGGTTTCTTACATGACCCGTGGACAGTGTTTGAAGTTTATTGAATGCTAGTGCCTACGTTTGGATTCATATCTGGAACTATCTGACCACAGTTTGCATAAACACTGTTTTCCCTCCACACTGAGGAGCTGTGGCCTGAGCTCGAAGGACATGAAGTTCCTCCTCGCTGCCCTGAAGTCAAACCCCCAACATCTGGCAGAGCTGCTTCTGAAGGGCAACAAACTGGAAGACTCAGAAATCCAAGTGCTTACTGAACTAACAAAGAAACACAAATGCATCACGGTGGCACAGTGGCTTAGTGGTTAGCACTGCGGCCTCGTAGCAAGAATGTCCTGGGTTTGATTTCTGGTTGGGGCAGGGCCTTTCTATGTGGAGTTTGCATGTCCTCCCAGTGTTTGTGTGGGTTTTCTGCAGGTACTCCAGTTTCCTCCACAGTCAAAACATGCATGTTAGGTGTATCTCCTTGGTCAGCCTGATGAAGGAACTGGCTCACAGTCCGGAGTTGGTTCCCAGGCGCTGCACTGTTGCTGCCCACTGCTCCTCTGGGACGGGTTAAATGCAGAGAACAAATTTCACTGTACACTGTATAACAATAAAGTACCTTTACCTTTACCTGATAATTATTATTTTAGACAAATGTATTTGTATTCTGAATTCGTAGATTTCATTGAGCAGTATTCATGTCTCATGTCTGCTGTTATCTTGTCATTATGAAGCAGAAAAATACGCTAATGCATGTGAATTCCTATCCAGTGTGCACTGACTAATACAGTTCTGGCTGCAAATGAAACATTTCTCACTTTCAGACCTAATCTCAGAAGCGTTCATGATCCCTCTTTATTTTATTTTTCAGTCTCTCGACAGATTAGATGTCTGAGTCCTGCTCCTGCCATATTTCTCATCAGAATAAGGAGACACACAGAGAGAAAGCGTATCCAGTGCCACAAACTGCTCAAACTGGTTCACATTTCTAACAGCGCAAGCTTCCTTGAATCAGAATCACTGCAGCTACAATTAAAGGGCTGTTCATTCCTTTTCTGCCTCATTCATAAGTCTTTGTTTTGTTTAAAAGTAGAGTCAGTAGCATTTGTTTATTGCAATAGAATTAGGCCCCTCCTCCCAGCTTAACGCCACCAGACCTGTAGCGCATACTTATACTGCTTATACCTATACATCAAGCTATGTAGCAATATTACATTTGTTTTAATGGAAATGTTGGTAGTTTAGCAAGCTAGCACAAGCTGTTTGGCACCTACCTGTCCATCAGAAAGCAGGCCAACCATGTGCCGCTCTTCATCCCCAGCCTCTTCTTCAGTGCTCGAAAGAGAGTGAAAACCAAACTGACATTCACTCTCGTTCTGGAACGAGCTTTATCCGCTTGCTGTTCCGCCTCAAAAGGGCTAGACTTCATTTTCTTTCCACTACGTCCCCATCTGCAACTTTCTCCAGTCTGAATGGCGTCCAGTCGCTTGATGTTATGTCCACTCTCAACATCAACTTCAATTGTCAACCAAAACATTAAAATACAGGCAGAGCAGACACAGTCACCACCACACATGTTCAGAGGCCCGTAATCGATGATTGAGCCAGATTCATTTTGTGTAAGTCCATATTTTTGTAGGAGAATAAAACTGAGTCTAAATTTTTATGTAGAAATTTGTACATAAGCAAAAGAGTATATTAAAGCAAAGGGCTGTCACCATTTGATGTTCTTTGGATTGTTTTTTGAAATATTATATTACCATATATAATTAAATTTTATATGTATATCATCTTTTATGATGTATTAATTATATGGTGTTCCTTAGTTCTAATGTATGTTTTCTTAGTGTGCATCTCAATGCCCTTAAAAAAAACATGTACCAACAGTACAGCTTTATGTAGGAGCTGCAGCTCTTTCAGTTCTTTCAAATCCAACTTTAAAAGATGGTTAAAAGCTGCACAGCTCTGTACTCACTGACCTTGAAATCTGGACTTCATGACTAGTTTTCATTTTG
>JAQFJA010000020.1:27744342-27757015 GCA_029874485.1 Naso brachycentron
GTGTATTTGTGTTCAAATGTAGGGAGAAAAAGTCCAAAGTTGTAAGGAAAATAAATACTCAAGTAAAGTACAGATACCTGAAAAATCTGCTTTCATTTGCAAATGAGACCATCGGAGAGCAGACTGAATAATACTAACCTGTCTTCAAAGCCTTTGCCCGGTCCACTCAGTCAGTGGGAATGCTACAAAACGCTTTACGGCACACAGACCAGAAGAGATGATTTGTTTTCTATGGCTGGAAGCAGGAGGCTATTTTTCTTTAGATAATTCAATATTTTGTTTATGGCCGAACTGCTTTTGTGCAAATAAGTGGCGTGTTTCTTTCACTCTCTTCCAAAACAAATGCTCGGGCTGGACAGGATGTTTACGACACTAGGCAGCGCCGCTTTTGTCCACATTTGCCACAACAATTAACATAAAATGAACGCTCCTCTGAGGAGCTTTAAAGGTCCTACAGTATTTTAACACCAATTGTTGTACAATTCCTTTATAAACTTAAAGTAAAGACCAAAAATGACATGATTGACTTTTCTATCGGTAGTGTCAAACTGTAACTGTTGTAATTTTATACGTTTTATAAGTCTCCTCCCACAATCCACTTCTTGTATGCATGTTAAAATTGATTACATCACACAGTGTACAGTTTTATTTTATATGGAGACATGAAGACACATAACACAGCACAGTTGCAGGGTTTCTTGCTGCAAGGAAGCAGGAACACTGTAAAGTTAAATGACAAAGCAACAAACACTTGATGGGAGTGGTCATCATGTGTACCTGCATCATCTCCACCTGTCTCTTCTGCTTAGGTCCACTGGGTTTCAGTCATTTTCTCACTTAATTACAATAATCTTTCAAATCTTCACACTCTCTGTCATGCTCTGCTTCCCTCTTACATTATTTTTGCCCTTTTGTTTAGCTCACATTTCCTCAGTGATGGCAACTCACAGCACTCGCTACAAAGTGTGACAAAGGGAGCTCATGTCACCCTTAACAGCCTACTGTACTTTCCAAGAAGGAAGCTGGGGCATTCATGTCTAAACATTGGAAAGAATAAAAAGCAGTCAGTGCAACCTCATTACGTAAATGTTCTCTGCTCTCTGACCACAAGTGAAGATGACGTGAGCAAACTATGGTCAGTAGCGTGCTGTGGAGCAGTGCTTACGTCTGACATCAAACTTCCTTCACAGAAGGAATTACCTGTGTCTGTTTCCACAAATTAGAGTCACTGCATAAGTCCCACAACTCACCTATGACGCAGAACGGCTTCCTGGCAAAGCGGAGTCGTCCCTGCCATCCTCTGTAGCGACAGCAGCATCCTGCCGACCAGATACGGATGATGTACTCCAGCCCAAACACCACAATCATTACAAACTCCTGTCAGGAACACAGAAACAATTTTGTCGGTGTGTTAATGATGATAGAAAGCTGCTTGTCAGTGTAGATCATCAATGCATATGGCATGTTATTATGAAACATTAAAGCAATGTTTTTGTCATTAAAATGGACACAAGGTTGAAAGAGTATTGTATCTGATAATGACTCTGACAGGTCATCTGTTAATGTGCACACATCGACTCAGCTTCCATTAGATAACACTGATGCAATTAACACATTGCAATCTGTAAAAATGGAGGTTCCTGCAGGGGCAATCGTGTGCAGTAAATGCTTGCTGTCTAAAAAAGCAACCTATCCTTTAGTTAGAAGCTTCTGAAAAATGCACACTGAGTCATACTAAGAGTCTTTTAAAAAGCATTTTTGCCCACCAGTATGTTTTCTCCTGTCTGACTTTCTTTCTGAAGGCAACGTCGAACTCCATTTAGTGTTATTAGTACTTAAAGCAAGCAAAGTTCCCAGTTTTAGGGCAGACACTTGAACAAATGAGCCACTGATCTAGAAGTAGCTGTGCTATTAATGAAAGAGGAGGCAATAACTCAGTGCAGTTTACATTCCTCCATTTTCTGCTTCAAACATGCACTTCAGTATGGAGGATGACAAGGGTCACGGAAATCAATAAAGCATTTTTTTAATCAAAAACTATTTGTAGCAAAATTGTATTTACTTTTTTAAAGTTTTATATGTAAAATCTTTTTAGAATTCCTCTAATTATTTTATGGATTATTTAATTGATTTATAAAATAATTTTTTAATTTGTTTTTAATTGCATAATTATTATTTTTTTTTGATAAAAGAAATGCTTTATTACAATATCCGTGACCCTTGTGGTTCTCCATCCTTCAGGGCCTCTGCTTCTTGTCTCTTGAGGGCCCTCAGATCAAGTCTATTCTACAACTGAAATTTACACATGTCGTGTATTTTACAAGCTGGTTTCATGGTGTCTTGAATAATTTTACCTACCAGGACAAAATAAAAATTATAGAATTTTATTCCTGGCAGTGTGGACGTTGAAAGCAGTATTGCTAGATGTACGATAACTAACATATTTGTGTGATAATTTTGTCCACAATGCTAAATTAATAATGCCAAAAAAGGCTGAATGTAGGATAATTTTGCCATTTTAATGAATAAGTGAAGTTCTTTATGGCTAAACACTCAAGCCATGTGTATAAATGGTGCTCCTGTTTTGAAGGGTAATAACGGAAAAAGCAGTTGTGTAATGGGCTGCATTTGGCTCCCTTGTGTGAAGTGCAAAGTTACTGTTATGTTAGTTAAAATTTCTAACTGGCTCAATTTTAAGTGACAACCCCCACTGAGTTTCAGCTCCTTCCCTCTGGAGGGAGGTTTACAGGTCAAGGTGTAAAACAAAAAGATAAAAACAGCTTTTTTCCAGCAGCCATTACCCAGGTGAACAAGTTGTAGCAAGATTGCTCAGGTGTTTTAATTACGTATTTATTAGATTTTATTGGTTGAGCAACCTCTGCTGTTTGTGACCCCCTAGCACTTTAAGTAAGTATCTTGTCTGAGTTGTCTGTAATATGGATAATAGGTTGGATGTTTGTCAAGTGTCTGCTGTTGTTACTAAATGTGTGTCTTTGGATGATTACTCATCTACTGCAAAACAAATCTACCTACAGGTAAAAATGAAGTAACCTGAAGCTGAGCCTGAGTTGTTACACCAACATGAAGGGAAGGGAAAGAAAAAGGTCAAGCTGTTATGATAACACAGTGCTTAGGCACTTTGGTTGCAACGTTGGTTAAAACGTTGCAATAATCTTAAATTAAAATTATGTACCAGCCAAGTATCACGGCAGGTCTCGGAAAAGTCATTTACATGAGTGCAAAAAAGTACTTTCATGAAAGTCAGCACGACTTCCAAAGAAACAATTTGAGTCCGTCTACACAAATCATAAACTGTATTTTAATAACTATTCCACAAAACACAATTTAATGACAATCAGCACGACTCCCAGAGGGAGAACGCAGTAACGCAGTCACTCCCACTAAACCACATACCATAAAGGACCTTGAAATGTCCATTGGTCATATTGGAAGTACCGCAACTAAACGGGTGAAGACGGGTGGTTCGCTACAACATGGTGGTGGTGAACCCGATCCTCATGAAGTCAGCCGACCTTAAAAAAATGAGGATGCTGTTTCGCAACGAACACACTATACATAAGAAAAGTCGACCCTTTACGGACTGTGTGTGGATGCGCAAGTAAGTTTTGTGCTAGGAGTAAAATATTTGAAAATGACCTGTAGTGTAATACATTTTATGTGGTCTTGATTTGTCTGTGAACAGTGGTCTGTTGTGAATTTAATTCAAGTTAATTTTAGCACACCACCACACCAATCAACTTTGGCATGTAATTACATAAAATGTAATTTCCCAACAACAAAATTGTGGCTAGTGAAAATGCTGAGTGGCTACTAACTTTGGAAACACAGTGGCTGATGATCAAAAAAGTTAATGTCAAGCTCTGGATGTAACACTCCAGACGTTTCATGCAGAGGGTATGGACAAGGCACAGGCCATATAAACTGATTCCAAGCCCTGAAGAGGGGCAACAGTCACTAGGGATGGGAATTGGGAACCGGTTCCAGTTGAGAACCGACAACAAATTGGAATTGGAATCGGTATCATATGCACCCGAGCTTACCACCCCCTCTTATCAACGCCCAGGCATGTGATGCTGAAATGAAGAGGGCAGAACTCAACTGCAAGGGCAGTACAGCCTGCGGACAGCCTACAGCAAGCTCATCGATAAACAGTGGTGACAATAAAACAGTTGCGATGTGGATACTGAGAACCTGTGTCGCCCCACGTTTTTCTGCACAATAAACTGTTTAGGAATCATATATGTATATGTAGGAATCATGTCATGTATATATCATTCAAAAGCTTATTACATTACAAAAAATTAGACTATTTCACCAGGAAGTGTCGTTAGTTACAGTATGAGCCTCATGCTAGCTCCGAAAGCTTGACAGACATAGCAACAGTAACTAAGGGGGCGTGGCTCAGTGAAGGGTCAATTTTAAAATGATTCCTTAAATAATCTTTAAAAGAGATTTGACACACATACATATATATATTGATGGTTGACGTATGGAAACTGAAAGAAAAAATGCAACATAGACACTTTAGCAAGAAGTTTTAATTTTCTGATAGTAAAATTAAATTGCTGGCTTATGGGGATCCAAATTCTTACCAGGATGAGGAGGCAGTAGGAGGAGAAGTCCTGATGAGCCGGGATGGTTGAGAACACAGAGAGGACCAAGCAGCTAAAGACCAAGATGAACCTAAACAGAACACGAGAAAACAAAAGAAGAGAATCATAAAAACAATATACATACACACACAATAGGATAGAATGACAACAATTTGACCTCTGAAACCGCCACGCTGACCAGCAGATCAAATCTTAAATTCCAAATCATATTTTCCGTTGGTCACAAATATGCTGTTGATCATAGAAATATGCACTGAAGTGGAATTGTATTTTCCGCTGTGACAAACTCTTGAACCCGTCCTGGAACTGTAGGAGAACCAGAACACCAACAACCTGGCAGCACAATCACAGAACTGATTTCCTCTCTGCAGTGAACCATGAGCCTGACTATTATTCAATTTCCTGAGATATCAAGTTAATCATGCTTGTTTGTGGAACATGATTTGCAAGAAACAAGCAGTGAAACTGCGGCTATTGGAAAACAAGCAACATCCGACCATTTCTACACTCCGACTGTCGCTCCTTCCGCCAGGAACCCTAGCCTTCCATCTTCATAACCATAACATGTTTTTTTTTCCGTCGTGTAAATCTTACAAAAACACATCGCTGTCTGACATACGAGCGAGAGGTTTGGAGCTACGGCGGCTCTTGATACCGAGCTGTGCGAGCACATCTGTGTTTTATCATCTAAGATCTCCTCTTGAGCCCGCTTGAGAAGGACCGGCTGACATGCTGTGTGTGTATTTTTCAATGTTGTCCAAAAGGAGGCTTAGGTAAAGCAGACATGGCTATTTTCAGTCATGTCCTGCTTCATGTTTGTACAGTTAGATGTTAATAATTCAAACCCGAGACCTCTTGCTGAGCTCTGACCTTCAGGCCTCAAAACTTGTGAGAAACTTCAAAGAGGAGACTTCACTCACAGGTAAATAATTATACAATAATATTAACGGTTAGTGTGGAGTGTGTTTTTAGAGCTTTTTCACCGGGAGTAGCGGTCTGGTGTGTCTGCAAACAACACCGCAAGAGCAGAGAGTGTGAACCAAAACAGTGACATTGCAGTCAGACACATTAACAATGAGCTGAAACACTCTATAAAGCTCCTCAAAGCTTAAGGGAGCTGCAGATTTCTCTGTAGGGTCATCACAAAATGTGGCCCCTTTTCAAACTGTTTTCAGATTGTCATTTGAAACATGCGTTTATGAAAATAGCCAGTGTAATCACTTAAAAATAGCCCTTAAAGTTATCTTTCACTGTAAAAGTTTGTTGGGTATACCAAAAACTCACCCTTAGATGTCTTGAATTGATGAATATTTTTTTTTCCTTTCAGCGTTCCTCCATGGTTAATGGGTGATTTTAAAAATGTGTGCTGCCTTTTGCTGGCAGTCTATGGAGATTCACCCTTGAAAGCATCAAAACCATCTCAAAACTTCCATCCAAAACTCTCAACAGCTTTGTGTGGTGGAGTTCAAGTCTTCTTTATGGTGTTGTATGTTCAATACACCCAAAACACTTTTATGTCAGCTTAAAAGCTACTAAAGCCAACACAGTTACAGTTATTTTAAACGTCAGTGTACTCCAGATCGAATAAATATGGTTGTCAAAAACTGCAGAAACTCCTCTCTCTCTGCACCAGCCATTTTTGTTTGTTTACAAGTTCAGGATAATAATTTTACATAACAGTATTTTTTAAGAAGAATAAAGATAAGTGAACCAAAATGGCTGGTGCAGAGAGAGAGGTTTCTGCAGTTTTTGACAGAACCATATTTATTTGAGCTGGAGTACAGCAACATTAAAAATAATCATATAACATGCGACACAAAATATCAGATGGATGTGTTGGATTTAGTAGCTTTCTACTCGAAATAGAAGTGTTTTGGAAGTATTAAGCCTATGACTTGAATTATACCACACAAAGCTGTTAAGAGTTGGATGGACATTTTTAGATAGTTTTGATGCTTTTAGGAGTAAACCTCTATAAGCTGACAGCAAAAGTGAGCATGCATTTTTAGAATCACCTGTTTACCTTGGAGGAAATTAAAGGGCATGGAGCCTCTAAAGGTACATGGGCAAAAAAATAAAAATAATAAGGCTTTTGGACTGGTTAAAGCTGTACCTACTTGGATATGTTTTTGTCCGCTGTGCACAACATGTTAATGGACTCGTTTGTTACATGTGCATGTTGTCTACTGTGTGCACCGGCACCTGGTAACATTTGTTCTAAGAATGGCACAATTCTTTCCTGGCTTCAGTGAATATGCCAATGATGATGTCAGTGTGTCTGTTGCATATGTGTGTGTCTGGGTGCCTGCACCCCTGATGTCCGCACCCTGTCACTGAACCAGAGGTTTAAATGCTTTGCAATGAAATTCCAGGTTAAGGTGATTTTGCGGTGAAATGTCACTTTAAGATTTCTGTTCTGCCTGATGTGATGGCCTGTGGTTACTGCTGGACAGGAATCTAAAAATCCAGATAACTGAGTTCTTTAAGATGTTTGTAGGTCTCAAGGGGAGGAAATGCTCCTTCAACAAACGGAGTCACAGACCTGAGGGCAGCTGTTTTATCTTCTGGACTACACAAATGAGTTTGCACACAAACTGCATGTAATGTACACATGCACTGGCTCTTGTTAACCAAAGGTGGTCAGACAATTATCATGTGGGCCATTTGAATCCAGTGCAGGAGCTGCAACATTTAATGGCTACAGCACAGCAGAATTCATGCAAGGTGAAAAAAAAAAAGTGGCAAAAACTGGTGTTTCTGAGGGACGTCTACAGATTGAACATACTTACACATCCAGCGTTTGGTTAAAAGATGAACATCAGAACATCACATATGCGTTCTAAGCTGTTATCACCAGTTTAGTGGCAGAAAACACAGCCTATTGAGGCCTATTTTATCACCAAACAGTGCAATGACATGATGTCTTCAAAACTGTTTTTTTTTTCTCACTATGATTGCATAGTCTTTCCAATTCTTAAAAGGCTTTTGTCAGATTATAATTTATTTTTGATAAAAATGTAGAAATTATTGGTGACATGACATCTGCACTACTGGAAATGTAGTCTGTCCATCTCCATAGCTGTATTAAGTAGAGACTGGGGATTTCAGCCCCTTGGTGCCACAGTGACCCTCAACTATCACTGTTGAAAGGAAGTCTTTCGAGCTTAGACATGGCGGGTCATCAGGACAACATCTAGACTTTGAACGACAGCTGTGTGAAAATGGTGGGTGTGCAGTGGGTCAGTGTCCCATAGCCTAGGGTGAAGTACAGGACTGTGCTGTTTTGACCCCAGTCTGGCTCTGTTTGGCATCCGGAAAGCCAAGAAGGAGGTCAAAACTTTCCACAGCCACGAGGATGGTTATGTCATTATTTTTTCCAGTATTGTAACTCATTCGGTTACACTTTGTTTGGATAGTCCGCCTACAGATATGTTACAAATACTCTATAAACTATCAGTTGAAATTAAACAATTCAGCCATTTCAATTAATCTACAGATGTTCAACTAATGATTAACAACGTATATACACATATTCTACAAACAGTGGCTTCTCTAACCCTCTAAACAAACTGATATGTTGTTGAAATGATGCAAATTATCTATTCTAATCAAATTGTTACCTTACATTCTCCTCCTGCTCTGCTATATATGACTCAGAAAAATGCTAGGGGTTCAGAGTGAAATAAAAGCATAAAGTATCAAAAGTTTGAGGTTTGCTCTGTTGACATTTTCACAGATTTGAATAATGTGAATTTGATTAGAGGAAAACATCTAGTGACAAGCATTGTGTTGCTGTCAGCTGAAACGCAAGCTTCTGTCACCGGCACACCTACGCCTCCCGCACTTACAAGGTTGTCAGACCGAAAATTACAGAGTGACAATCAACTCCCTTCATCCATAGCCTAACTTGTGCTACCATTCTGAATATATTTACTTTAAATAAAAGTAGAGAACTACTGAAAAGAGCCTGACAGTGTCATTAAACCCTCAACCAAGTTCACTTACCCTGCAAACTAGTTTCCACCGCTGGCCTTGGTCCCTGTGTGTCATGATGCATGACGCTCACAGGCAGGCAGCAGAAGTAATTTGAGTGTCTCTCTTTCCAGCAGAGAGATGGCTCTTAACCTTCCAAACAACCGTGGCTGAAAATGAAGCTGGCCCACAAACACACAAATGCATCCTCACAATTGCATTATAGAGACATCTGTCCATCCACTAACTCACCTTTTTAAAAGACACACTACACAAACGTATAAACTGAAAGAGCCCCGGACCACTAAACGAGTGGTGGGCGCTGCTCTTATTTGCATAATTTAATTGATTTGCTTGGAAAATGAGATGCAAGACTAATGAGTAATGTCCACTTGTTGCAGCAAGTGGAAAAAAACAGATACGGCACCTCTGTGATCCTCTTGCTACCGAGAAGGGTGATTAGATGTGACACAGCAGCTCCCCTCCAGAGTCTGATACTGTATGCCATCCCTGGTGCCCTCCGCCGAAAATCATACGTAGGTAGTTATCTTTTTACATCAGAACCTCAAAATGAAGTTACCGTATACACTCATATTGCAAAAGATGCAAAACAAAAATAAAGCGAGGCAACATAATCACAAAGAGATGCAAAAACTCTAAAGAAAGACAAAGCAACCACAAAGAGACTCCTACAGGCATGCAAAATGACCTCAAAGTGATGTTAAACAATTACCAAGAGATGCACACAATTCACAAAGAGATGCCACAAATGACTACATTGATGCAAAACGACCACTGGGACGTCCAGAAGTCTACAGTGATGCAAAACAGCAGTGATGAGACATAAAACTACAAAGAAGTGCAAAACAATCACAGGCAGACTCCCAAAATAACTATAGTGACACAAACACCAAACAAAGAGTCACAAAACTACCACAAAGTGACACAAAACCCAAATTAGTTTCTGTCAGTCTGCGTGTCTCGCTTCACTATAGGGGTAGTTTGCACCTCAAATAAACCAAGTCACAGGAAAAATGCGGACAGAGAAAATCAGTGCAACCTGTTGACCCACAGACTGACAGAGTGTAATGTGTAAAGAACCATTACTCTAATAACTCCCGGTCATTTGCTAATTAGGTCACAATAATATTAGACTAATTGAATAATTATGCTGTAATGATCACATCTGATGGGGATTCTAATGGCAGATGATTAGAGAAGAAGCTCTGCTGTAGATATGTCTTCTGATGCTGTCCATGGTCCTGAAATCAAATTCTGCTTCTGCCTTTTGATTGCACCTCTGGGTTGATGATTCATCATTGCTCAAGTTGGCTTTCATAAAACACTCGTATGTTATTTAACACTGATTGCTATGAGAGTAGATGTTTGTCAGTGTCTGTGTAGCTAATAACTTGATGCACTTTATTGTGCTTGAATAAACAGAAAAAAAGTGCAGATTCTAATCCAACATTAGCTCTGTAAAACTGCAGCCAGTTACTTTTACCGAAGATTCACTTCTTTATTTTCTGTATTCTGAGATGTTCTTGAAGGTGTTTCACCCATAACTACAATAATTCCCATTAAACTCTACGTAGCTCCACTGTTTCCATATTTTGAGAAAAAAGCAATGCAGTGATGCTAAATTATACCTCATTTTATCATTTGTCCACTATGAACACTAAAGCTACAACTGTTTTATCAATATCAATCATTTTTCCAATCAATTATCTAAAATGTCACTACATCAACTCTCAAATACTAGAGCTGGAGTTGCAGAAATAATAAAAAAAATTAACTTGAATTCATAAATAAAGCTAAGTGGTGTTTGTCACGTTTATGTAAGCTCTCGTTATCCTGAGTAATTTTATTAAGGAGACAAAGAAACACAATGAAACCTAAAACTTAATAAAAGATTTGTAGAGATTTAAAAAATTAGTGACATCTGTCAGCCTTTCGGATGTCTGTCGGTTTTAGTAAACCTGCTCACTGTGCCTGCTTTTGTTTATCTGACCAGGATCTATATGTACTGTATTAAAAGGTTATAGAACAGCTTTTACATTAAGTCTTCGTTGTTAGTTCTGTATTTTTTAGTCATTTTTATGTTTGAGTTTCGGTTTCAAATAAATACTTGTAGATTAACACAAAAATGAAGCGCAGTTAAGTAGAGGTGGGCATCCCCTGCAGTCCTACAATACGATATTTTTGGCAATACTTAGGTCATTATACAATACTGCATGATATTGCGATATGTTGAGTATTGCAATATTATATACTGTGATTTTTATTACCTTTTCCAACCGCAAATCATTTCCCCAAAGTAAAACTTTGTCAACATCATCTGTTTAATGTAATTAGATAAAACTTTCAGTCTAATCATCTTGCTTCAATAATTTTTTTATTGAATTTTTCATTACCACAACATAAAATGAGTGCTTAGCACCATCTAGTAGACTGAAAAGTCATTCAGTCAGTTAAATGTTATTGTTCTCTTACTCAAAAAGTTGACTTTGTATTTGCAACATTTATTAAGACTTTCTGTAATAAAATATCGATACTTGGTGTCTACGAATCGATACAATATTGTCATGCAAAATGCTGCAGTATTGTACTATATTGATTTTTTCCCCCACCCCTATAGTTAAGGTGAAGTGTCTTGGAGATTGTGTATTTTCAGTGTTACAATTAAAAACACATCTATCAGAATTTATCTCTAGATCAAAGTGCAACACATCATCCACAAAAACTTTATCACCAATGGACTAAACATAATTACCTCTGCCTCCTTTTATGGTGGCTGTGACTCAGACATAACTCATGACCTCTGACCTTCCATGAGACCATGCCAACATTGTTCCATTCCTGCACACAGTAGGCTGTGCACTGCATGTCTTACAGCATTCTCTACATTTGTGCTGACAAAGTGTTGCTCCTTTCCAACGGCAGCATTTCAGAGGATTACATGGAGGAAGGGAAGTTTTCATACGCCGTTAGAGTATTATCACATGTTTAAGTACTGCAATTACACTCTTTCAGCTCAGTCACACACACATGCACAAAACACTTTAAATCTGCAAGTAAGCATGTGTGTACATGTGGTCTGTGAAAGCTACCAGCCGCTATCATGTTATAATCCACAGTGCTGACTGTGAGCCAGGGAGTGCGACTTCAAAGCTAAGAGGACCAAAGACGATAGAACAAATTCCAGAAAGGACCTGGGCTCTTTGACAGGGTTGAGCCGGCGATGCATGCAGTATTTTGTCAAGCAGCGGTGGAAGATCGGGGGGCATTGTGTCTCTCCTTCCCCATTACGCTGATGCTACGCATCTCAGCAGACAAGAGGCACTGGAAGAGAGATCAGAACGAGTAGAATGTGTCTGGGAGATTAGATGAGGGCAATTGAACTTGCAAAGTTGGCTCAAAGACGATCCTAGTGGAAGGATTTATGACTACTGATGCAGGCGGTGTTCAAGAGGAGTCTTGTTGGTTTGTTTGTTGGTGTGTGACACTCTTTGCCATGCACAGTGTTTAGAGGAATTACACAGCTTTGATAACACAGGCAACAGACAGCACTGTGGAAATAATGCACCCTTAGTGTGATCCATGGTGCTCTGTGCATCCACATAATAGAGAGAAGCAGGAGGATTTGTGACTGTTGGGGCTGTTAAAAGCACTAAAATCTGATTATTACATAATTACAATGACTTCATGTTTTTTTGTGTGGGCACTGTGCTGTTTAAGTTGAGAAAAGGAAGTCCACTCCATCAGAATAAATGTTTGAAGTTTTAGAAAAGATCGCAAAGTCAACACATGATGGACATTTAGTTTAGGCTGTCTTGCTCAACTTGTTCTCCAAAAATTCGTGCTAAGGCTGCAACGGACATAGGAGAATGAAAGTCAAAATTCAAAGCGCACTGTCATGACGGAGCAGTGTGTTCCAATTGTATGCGTACTGCATGAAACAGTATGTAGGCTACTTTGTGAATGCAGCTGCAGTAAGTACTACAAGAAAAAGCATGCGATTTGGAACGCACCTTTAAGGGCCAATCACACTAAGAAGCGTTGCAAAA
>JAQFJA010000020.1:27760335-27770858 GCA_029874485.1 Naso brachycentron
CCTGTTTCAACATGAATGGCAGTGAATGGGGTTTAAAAATGCAGTCTGAGATCTACTAAAATATACACGGTCCAATTTTAATAACATTATTTGTAGAAGATAGGGGCAACCTCTGCTAATGGTGAGAAGTCAGGAAAAGACTGGTATGGTTCTTCAAGTTAGGGAGTTTGTCAGTGGTGTTATTTTTAATCAATACATGTTTATTCACAGATTCTTTCTTTCTGTCATTTGCCAGCTTCAAATGAATCAAGAGGAGCTGCTGCCAACTGAGACTGATGAAAAATGACCCTTTATGACAGGACTGGCACGATTCATCCTCACTACTTTAATTTGAGTATTTCTTACACACAGCTCACATTATCCCTGTTGTGGGAGTGAATACTGTCCAAAGCAATCAATGCCAAGGATTGATCTGTGTCATTTACAAGCCTATTGATCCTATTCCACAGTTGGAAATGTCCTCACTGACTCTTCTCGTACAGTCTCATCTGCCTGACTGTGATGTGCTTAGTCCAGTGGCGTCCCACTTTTCAGTGACTCTCTCCATCGATCAGCACTACTTGTCTACTTTCTCCTGCCGGTGACGGGTCAATACTTGGGCCTTCGGGCTCCGCCCCACTTCTACCTCCAGTTTCACTCTAGGCAAACCAGAATTAATGGTGCCAGGTGAGGGGATAATGAGGCACCCAGACACAGACTTACCGAGGTCTGGGAGTGGCGGCGACACACAGAGCTCTCATTGTCATAACCCTAACGAGAGATGCACATGGAAGAGAAGTGAGGCGACGTCCTGGACTAACCCCACAGAGTTTTGAAAGCTAATACTTTTATTTCTTGCATAAAGGCATCACCTGTCCAGATGGTGTTTTGGCCAACAACTACTGAAACCACCACACCCACGCTCCCCCACGCTGTGCACAGCCGCCTCCTCAAAGGCCACATTCATAGATAAATAAAACTACTGTATGTGTGGAAGATGAATCAGCAGAGAGGGAAGAAATAGCGTTAGAGGCTTTAATCCATTCAGGAGAGCGACAGCATAAAACAAGAGTCTCAAAGATGAGCAGAGTTAAATCAAAAGAAAACTGGTCAGCGCTAAAATGAAGGCTATTGTCGAGACAAACTGATCCTGTGCTTCAAACTTCACAGCCTTAAACTAAATCACGATCCACTCTCTGTGAAAAACTCCGGCTCAGGGGGGTTAACCACCACTTGCATTACTTGCACTCAAGTTGGAAGAGACCAGCAGAGCCAAGCGCTGTGCATTTAATGCTTTCACTCTGATATCTGCTCTGGCAAACCCCTGTGACCTCAAAATAGCGAGGACCCCATTAATCAACAGAGCAGGAGTGGGCTGGTCGATGGGCTGACGTCTGGCATCCATCTTTATCCAGTCTAAATTTGGATGATAACGAAGAATGAAGCTGATGGCTGAGAACATTAAAAAGGGCTGCGCTGCTGTGCCAGAGCTGAATTATTAATCACATACAGATACGCTGTGACGACAGCTTTTCAATCAACAGGCAAACTATGCTCTTTAATCTCAGCTTCTCTGTTTGGCTTATTTTCTTCAGAGGTAACGGATGCTGGAGGATGGCAGTGGGATATAATCCATTTTGTCTTCAGAAAACAGAAATCTACAATCTCTCTAGAGGATTACGTCAGTAAATTTAAAACAATCACACTCTTTCAAGTGCAAGACTCTATCATCTTAATGAAAATGCTCTGTTTTACAGTTCGTAGACAGCTACTTTACCCTCATTTCCAACAGATGCGTGTTTGGACTGAGTCCGCTTCGTCATGGCAGCAGAGCTGATAGGTTTCACTCCAGTCAATGTGTATTCTTCCACTGCCTCTTGCATCTACTCCATCGCAGCTCCAGCTATCCAGAGCCCTCTGCAGCAGAGGCCTATGCAAGAGTTCTATTTTTGCTGGATGAGAGCACATCGCATCATTTCAGCACAGAGCAGATTGAATGGTACAGGAAGCAAGACACACCATTAAAACATCCTCTTAATTTTCAGAATAAAACACTAGCGCAAGATCATATTTCACTTTAAGCAATACTATGTAACTTTGACCTGTGACATTGAAAAATGAAACTAAACAATGCATGTTATTATGTCGTACAAAACAGCAATTTTCGTAAAATTGGGTCATATTTAATGGAGAAAATGTCCTCTGGTTTTCCTTCTGATTTCCTATGACTGCTCTGTTTGTCTGCAGCTTTCTATTTAGCAAAGCTGTTCCCAACATCTACCCGGTGCTGCGAGCAGCCTACATGTTGTTTTGAGGAACCTCCATGAATCACGGAGTTAAGGCAGAGCTGTCCTAGCGCATCGGAAGGAAAACCAGAGGACATTTTCTCCATAAAATATAACCTGATTTTACTAAAATTGCTGTTTTGTGCAATGTATTAAGGTGTATCGTTTAGTTTCATTTTTCAAAGACATGGGTAGCGGTCAGAGTTACATAGTGTTGCTTTAGAAGGCAACTCTGCCGATTTTCAACCTCATCTCTATCTATCCGAATTAGGGATATAATGTGAAATGCAACAATATTTTTTTTCAGTGTCCTCTGTGTCTGTGGGACGCAGCTTCATAATCTCTTGTCTTCCTGGAACCAGTGATGTCACTGATTCCAGGAAGAACCACAAACTGTTTACCCCTCGCACTCCAGACAAGCGAGAGCCACGATTGTTTTGAAAGGATTTTCTGGCTGTGACCAAAAATGCCTCATTATTGAAACACAGCATTAAAAAACAGAAATGCTCCAATGCGACGGATAACAACCTTGAAGACCCGGCAAGTGCTGTTTTTTTGTGATGCAGTGCATCCTGGTATATGTAGGCTCTGCAAAAACAGCTGTATGAGCAGAACAACTCAGAAAATTCAACTTTCTCTGTCAATAAAGCACAAACTGAGGAATTTGCTGTTTGAATTGACTACAATTACCAGCAGTATTGATTGGATATCCACATGAACAGTGGTGGATGTTTTCTTTTACTTCATCAACAACATGGCATAACACATAATAAAGGTCAGACCGCTTTAGAGGCTATGACTGTGTGTGATTCAGAGCACGGAGCAAAACCACAGCAGAGCCGTTCTGGCATGACACGGCAACCAGTGGAATCCCTTATACTGTATGATTAACTTGTTGAATTTTGACTCTGAAGTTACATCAACTTTATTGTCATTCATCTACATACAAATTAAGGAGCTAAAAAAATGCTATTTCATGGACCAAAGTGCCAAACTGTGCAAAATAACACAACAGAAAACATAAAGCTACAAAGAGCTGGTGCAACTTCAACTATTTCATAGAATAATCAGTAGCGTGCACAGACATTTGGAAGGACAAGGGCGAAAATTAAAAGGGCACCTACTCTGCACTGGTGGGGCAGGGACAGGGCCCCACCGGTACGCTTAAGGCAGGCATGTCCAAAGTGTGGCGCCGGGGCCAAAGGCGGCCCAACCAGGGATTGAATTTTAATGGCCTGTCCCTTAAAATATACTCTATCTTGACCTCCACACAATATTGTTCAATTAAGCAAGTTCACTTTGCATTTTGCAGCAATGTTTGTCACCTTTTAAAGTGCTGTGTCTCTGAAGATATGCAAGGAGAACACTTTAGCTCACAGCGTTTTCGTCCGTCAGGGCAACCCGTGCATGCCACTGGGAATAGTGTTCTTTGTCTGTAGGTTTAGGGGTTAAAACTTATCACTTCCCAGACAGAAAAGGATGTCATGGTGCCTAATTTCAAAGAGAGAGTTCTACACTTCTGCCTACAAATAATTGGCTTCTTAGAAAGGCAAGACAAATAAATTAAATGTATCTACATATAACCTTGCCAGCATTAATACCCACAATGCATCAAACCTTAATGGAGGTTTTGTGTGTCTGTGCTCAGTTTAGGAGCACACACATATCAGTAAGAAAAGAAAAAACAGCTTGGAGGCACAGTGAATATCTCAAGATGCACCACAAGGTTAAACACACCAGAGTTTCCCATAAGAACATGAAGCCTCGAGCAAGGCCATGATTGCTCAAAAACCAGGGGAAACAACAACAACAACAACAGGTCAGTGTGAGGGGAGGGAAGGGCAGACAAGATTTCTATCAGAAAAGCAAGAATTAAAATGGGATCACTGTGGCTAAACTGGATGCCTAATAACAAGCATGGAGGGATGCAGGAAAGAGTGAGAAACCCATTCATAACTTTTTTTGTCTCTATTTCTGAGCCTAAAGCTACATGTGATGTTGTGATGACGCATTTAAAGTAGAAAGATAAAGGGCAAGAACCATGGAAACATAAGACTAACCTTCATTTTCTTGAAGGGCAAACATTTCTGTCAAGAGACAAATATATCTGATGATAGAAAGTCTCTTAGCCAGCCCATGAATGCAACATATGTCTCAGATATTCAAACCTGAATTAGAGTGATACTACTACTAAAATTCCATTCTGTTCTTTAGCGGCAGACTGGGAGTATACAATCACTGGAAAAGTGATAACCCAGTGATGAATGGCCTCTGGATGAAACAAGCTGCAGGGGAACGCTAAAGACAGAGACTCCATAACTCTAACATTGATAAGATCTCATAAAATATACACAGGAGGCTGCAGCGAGGGCTGTGTGATGAGGCCTTAATGACGCTTGCCACATATCTGATTTAACAAGGAAAAAGACTGAGTGTCAGCATTTCTAATGGCAGCTGCCATAAAACACCAAGAATTTTTTAAGATGAACAGTCATCAATAACATCATGTCACACATTCTGTTTGTCACTGAACAACGTGTCTAAAAAACGCAGCTTTCTTTTGACATTTTTCCATCCAAGCATCTGAATGTCTGTAAATTGTTATTTTTTCTTTCTCACTTTCACCACATGGCTCATTAAAACCACTCAAATAATCTGGATTTAGTGGGGTTTTTCTCTACAGTTGAGTGTAAACAGATCTGTTGCTCCAGTGTCACCTCAACTCACCCGGTCATAATCTCATCAGAGACTGTGGTGATAGTGTCACATGCGGTTTCTGAACATAGTCTCACAGAAGCAGCTCAGCAGCTTGTATGATCCCTGATCCAGTTAGTCTGCAGCACCAGCCAGGCCTGTCTGCAGACATCCGCAAGTGTGTCCACTCTTCAGCAGAGACAGGAAGGAAAACCTCATGTCTGTTTCACTCGCATTTTTGGTTTTAACTGTCTTAGTGCACACTTTTTTTTTTTTAAACTAAATACACTATTGCATCACAAGTTAGCACACAAGTTTTTTTTTTCCTTTATTTTTAGGAGTGAGTACTCATTATTTTTCTTTTCTAAAACTGTGATTCTGCTCTTACTCAAGTATACTTTTAAGGCCAGTGATCTACATTTTGTCAAATAACAACTAATCTGTTTTAAATGCAGTGATTGAGTGTAGAAGTGGAAAGTGCGCGAGGAGCAGCTCTACTGCAGATGCCAAAGTTCCACCTGCCCTTTGCCCGCAATGTGATGATAATGGAGCAAAAAGAACAAGAGACAACTTCCAGCGGCAATCTCTGACATCTGGCCACATATTTTTACAGTAAAATCTCAAAGAAACAATGGCGGTTGCAGAATGAAGTGCTTGCTGTGTATCCTCAAAAACACTGAGATCTCAGCTTTTAAAAACTCCTCCTCTAACCTCTGCAACCCGAAGTTAAAGATGATGCACATACAGTCATCTCAGCTGGCTAAGAATGGCTGCAAGAGTGAAATGACTTAAATGAATGAATGAATGAATGAATGAATAAAACAAACCAAAAACAAAACTACATTGTATAGTGCAGGCTGAACACAACAATGACTGTTTCCACTGGACATTAGAACGGAAGAGCCCACGAGTAAACAGTAAAAGGCTAAGGCTATGTGTACGCTAATATCTACCGTAAGATTAAAATCATGTAATGGAAAGATTGAAAAAAGGTCTGTCAGCTAATTTATTGCATCGTTTTGTAGCTGTGTTGTGCTGTGGTGTAGGACTTGCAGCTTTTCTGTGTTTGTATGTATTATCTGTGTTTGCAGGGGATTTTCATTGTTAAACATTTTTAAAGCGATACACAAGATTCCAGTTTTCCTTCATGGTTAACAGATGATTTCAAGAATGTGCGCTCCCTTTTTGCTGGCTTCACTCTTGGGAACATTAAAACTATCCATAAACGTCCATCCAAAACTCTCAACAGCTTCATGTGGTGTAATCCAAGTCTTCTTTATCATGTCGAATGCTCAGTACTTACAAAACACTTCTATTTCGGCTGGAAAGCTACGAAATCCAACACATCTGATCCACCGTTTTGTGTTGCAGGTTACGCTTATTCTAAAAGCTGATGAACCCCGGCTCAAATAAATATGGTTCCATCAAAAACTGCAGAAACTCCTCTCTTTCTGCACCAGCCATTTTCATTTGCTTAATCTTATGTTCTTTTCCTTAAAAAAATACTAAAAAGTTAACCCGAACTTGTAAGCAAAGTTGTAAGCAGTAGGAAGCACCGGCTGTGTACTAGAGAGCTGGCACGCATGCTTGAAGGAACAGCCGACGTGGCTGGACCCATCACCAGACAGGTAAGTTAGGCTTTGGCCTGAGTGGGAGTGTGGTTTTGCCGATGGTAGCCTCGTCCCTGGTCTGCGCGGCAGGAGGAGGGGACCCCTGGTTGGATGAAGGCTGGAAGCAGGTGACTCATCATGGGAGAGTCTGTGTGGGCATGAAGGGGGCCCTGCTGGGGTGGTGGTGGGATGTGCAAAGCTTGGAGCTAGGAACTGGTGAAGGAGCAAGTGGGAAGAGGCTTAATATGGTTTGTTGAGTGGGAGCACCAGGATGAAATGAGGGCAACACCTGAAGCAATCAGGTAATGAGTCCATAGTGATAGCATGCATGAGAAAGAGGGAGAGTTGTGAGCTCTGGTAATAAAAGAGAGGAGTTGAGCTGGTCGGTTATTATCATGAATCCCTCCTCCCGCAACTGCATTAATAACTTTGATACATTTTTGATCAAAGATGCAAAACTTTTGCTAAGTTTGTGACTGGTGTTGGACAAACCAAAGACCCCATTTCTTGATTGGGTCTTTTCAGTTGTGCCTGTTGTGACCCAATCAAAGTTATGTGTTAATGTCTTTTCACACTGCCAAGCAGTAACTACCCTGAAAACTGCCTCGCTGCAGGAGGATTCCCGGGAAAGCTGGCTGCTACTGCTGTCGTCCGAGACAGCAACGAGAGGGAGGTGCTTAGGTGAAAGACTTGGTGTTGGGACAGTAGTAACGTTACACACAAGGCCCACGTACCCAACGATTTCAACAATTTTGGGTTATTTAACTGTTAACTCTTTGGTAGAAATGTTGTCGTGCCATTTAGACTACAGATTTTCCTTTGGTTTCTTGTACGACACTAGAGCTGTGTTTGTTGTACAGCTAGGACAACAACATTGTGGGCTCCTCTGTGTTTGCTTCACAATGCCTGCTCTCCGGTCTGTGCTGTAGTGCTGTGTCCTGCATTGCTAAAACAGTGTGAGTAACATCCTGCTGCTTTTCCAGTGATGAGAAAGACAGGAACACATGGCTGCATATTATAAAGTTTGTTAAAACTAATGGAGAAAAAGTTTTGTCTTTAGTGAGTGGGTGCTATGGTCAGCTAGCACCCACTCACTAAAGACCATCGCCCATACCTCCTAATTTGACTGGCTGCCACCCGGCGGCTTACACCCAAAGTTCAACACCGTGAACTCTGAGCAGTTGGGCAAAATCTGTGCGCGTCATGTGGGCGACAACCGCCTATTGGTCCTACCACCGCAGTTAGAACGGCCTCCCCTCTGCCAACCTGCCCTCATATAATTGAATAGAGTTCAGCTTTGTTCAGCTCATCATTGGTCCAAGCAAGACATGTCTGGTGATACTTAAAATGAAGACAGATAATAACTGAAATGGTGCTGAAATGCTTGTCTGGGTAGTAACAGGTAATGGTGTGGATGTTCCCAAAGTCAGTACTTGTATCACACTGACAAGCACTGTTCATCAAATAACTGGAAACTACAAATAGCACATTTCATCTCAAGTCACTAAACATTTATTTCCCTCTGTTTATCTAGCTGCATGCAAAGATGATAAAGTAGTTTATGAACAAGCCTCACAACTGGTTACTGGGGAGTGTTTCCTACATGCTGCTCCGTAGTTCTCCCATCATTTCATTACATTGTGTGGGCCCCTGTAAACTCTATGCGTAGGCCCTTTTATCATGAATCACTACCGAGAAAGAAAGAAATTTACACAATGGCTTTTTAAAGATTCAGCACTGAGCTATAATATCAGGCCACTGATTTACATTATTAAATTGCAATATGCCAAGATGAGATCCAGCTGCGGGTTCATCGCTTTGCTCTCGGCCCATACAGATGAATGCAGTCAAATAAAAGCAATTACAATAGACAATTTCTGACAAAGATGAATCGGTAGACAAAACAAAGAGGTGGGAGGCTTCGGTAAAGTGATGACAGCGTGTTCTCATTCCTTCCTGTCATCAGTTGCATTCTGCCTCATCACCACACAAAAGTGGAGGGCAGCCATTGTTATCAAAGGACTTCACCTAATGCCTCTGCTAATCCAGCTGCAACAACATTCAATGCAGCATTGCGACAAGGAGAAGAATGAGAAGTGATTGACAGCAGTCTAGCTCCTTCTCCTCCTGATGCCGCTTTATTGATCTCTTCGTATCAACTGACAGTTGATGTCGAGGGCCAAGAAAACACATGCACCTGATTGCATGCCACGACTCATGGGAAAACCATTTTCTGCGGAGTCCTGTGGAAAAGCAGTTCACTTCCTGCTCAGTTGCAGAGTGGTGAACAGCACATTCTCTGGCAGGCCCTCAGTGTCTCTGTTAAAGGGATTTGTCATGCCGTTTTTACAGAGTGGGTACGCTTCAGACCGATGCGTGCGACTGAGAGAGCTGCTCGGTTTTTGTGGATACAATAATTGAGGTGCCAGATAATCACGCTCACTGTTTTCTGGAACAACTGTTGACTTTGCTGTTCAAGGTAATTTGAACTTTAAGCCACCGTAGTGTAACACAGGAATCAGAAATCTAAAACAGAAGGCAAGAAGCACATGAAGAGGCATTCCACTAGTTCACAGTGACAGGAAAATGTTCTGGTGAAACACTACACAGCCAGACGTTTTATGGTATGAGATCGGTTTTTAATAACCAGGCGCATTTTTTAAATAAGGGGCATTCACAGGGTCAGCAAGATAAAACACATAAATACAGGAGCCGGTTGGCTGTTTTTGTTACTGTAACAATAACAACCTCACAGTAAATTACAACCGAGCTCAAACCGTGGCCATGATGAGAGACAGCCAGAGAAAGCCAAATGGAAAGACGAGATGAATCTGAGATGCTAAATCTATTCAATTTAGAATGCACAAGTTGGAAATTATGAGAAGTTTTTTGGTTAAAGGGTGTGGGGAGGATGAGGTCGGAGATGGAGGTATTTTCCATCCATTAGTGGCGTAGCATGAGATACACACATAATTCACTTTCCACATCTTCACCTAATTAACTAATTGCATCATAATCGAGCAAACTCTGGCTGAATGTTTCACGTCAGTTAAAAGTTATCAAGCCCCAAATGCCAAGTGAAGTGTGTGCATGCACACACACACACACACACACACAAAATTCTTTTGCACCAAGCTTGCTGCAAGCTGAAGCTATAACGTTGGTTAAAATAAGAAAATAGCCCCGAGCACAGGGAGTTTGGCTGCTCCCTTTGTTGGTTAACGCTTTTAATCATAATAATACTTCCATGTTTAAAATGCAATGCAAAGATGGAGCTGGTGTTCTGTCAATATTTGCTACCTATCTGGATACTGAGAGGAGGGGTAGGGATATTGCTTTTTTATTTGCCTTGTATATAAGGCAGCATAACTTGTCAGAACAGTGGTATGGAAAAAAACTTCAGTGTCACATGAGCATGACCCTCATCACCCACAACAATGACCCTCCCAAGGCAGTGTGCGAAGTGTGCAACAGCACAGGATCTCGTACCTGGCCTGCAATCCCGCAGATTTTCTTTATAAATAGTCATTATTTTTTATTTTTATTTACTTATTTATGGACAATGCTTCGTCCTACTCGTCAACAAAAAATCAAGGTCACACTGCATCATCATTGCAAGCAAGAAGTAAAAAGTTTAAAAAGGAAGAATTTCATGAGTCGCTGAGAGAGTCGAGGGTAATATTATCATCCACTGTTTAGTTCTGTCTGTTAAAAAATGCATGTTACCAATTTTAAAAGGTCAATTTTATGTGGGGTGATTTCTAAGGTAAAGATAAAGGTACTCTATTGGTCACATATACGGTGTTCAGTGAAATTTGGTCTCTGCATTTATTCCGCCCCTGAGAAGCAGTGGGCAGCGAAAGCGCAGCGGCCGGGCAACCGACTGCAGATCTTAGCCAGAACCTCTGTAAAGGGTGAGCGCTTCAGTGTGAAGCAATTCATTTTTTTATTATTG